>CP130736.1:40826243-41178743 GCA_030553155.1 Nippostrongylus brasiliensis | reverse complement strand
ATAGATACATAAATCTCTTCTTTTCAGCGCTAGTAAATGCTAAAACAAAAAAAGATAAGTTAAGCGCTAAAACAGGAGGAAATTGCTTAATGTAAAGCAAAGTGATCGCTGGTTTTATTAGGTTTATCTTGGATGCAAGAAGACTGAATATTGTTGTTTTGAAAACAGCGAGGACGACAAAAACAAACATGTTGTCCCTGTGCAGCGTTCTGGCAGACTCTGTCAGAAATGATCAGCCCAAAATGGAGTGTAAGACGTCGAGAACAGGTTTTTTCATCGCCTAATGATCCTGATGATGGTCACCGGCTCGCTTCCTTCATACTTATCAAAAAAAGATCGTAAAGAGCATCGAAAATTCCAAAGAGAAAACCAAGGCGGTCGCCATTGACCAGGATGCGGTTCCCCCTAAGGACGCGCCACGCACTTATCTTCCATTCAGAACTGTGGAGTTACTTAGCCTATACAGTGGCTAACAATATCCATACACTATTCCCTGCAGTTTCTTCACTCCTGCAAAACCTCAAGGGTTGTTCGAGGTTTGAACCGTTCACTGATTGGGCTTTGATAAATCGATAATCGATTCCAATTGTTAGCGCGCCCATGTGCGTAGTGAAATAAATAAATAAATAAATAAATCGCCGACTTTTCAAAATTCAAGCAGATCAGAGTTTATCAGCGTCCGATATCTATTTGAGCCGGATGTTCTACGTCAACCCGGCCACTGGGACTGTTTGTCCACCCCGGGGGAGAACACCAACCCTCTTCAACTCGATCGCCCCGTACCGTGTTCGTGGATATGGATGGATGCACCGGTCATGGGGCAACAATTTTTTGATTCGATTTTTTAAAGTTTCTGCCGTTCAAGCAGACCTTGGGAATAACATAAATTCCGACAATAGGTTGATATTCCCACATTGGTTGATAATAAATAAAACATTTATAATAAAATAAAAATTAGATGGATGTACTGTTTAATTTTTTAGGCGCGTCGTTGGGCGTATTAAATAAATAAATATTGAATGGGTGAAATATTAGCGAAACAACAGCTCTAATAGAATCAAATGATGATAAATAAATAAGCGTAGGTCTAAATATCGGATAGACCCTCTCTCTGTTGTCAAAAATTAGAATTTGAAAAATTAAAACAATTAGAATTTTTGACATGTCCCTTTCCTATACGGGTTATCACGCGGTCTCCTTTTCCTTGCTCTACCATTGAAAAATCAGCAAAAAATCACTTGAAAAATTGTCAGAAACGCCGCTTCATTTCTTTTTTCTCCATTTTTGTCAGCAAACAAATATTCAGCGAAGGATTCAGATGGGTCGAAAATGAAGTCAGATGTTGGTCAAGAACGGAACTGATGCAAAAAGCTCGCTAATTCTACTGTACTACAAGAAGAACCCTAGCCGTCTAGCCGCACCTAATAGTGCTATTAGAACACGAGCCATCTGTCATTTGCCACCGTAAACAAAGAAATTATCCTCGAGTCAGCTTTGGTAGGATTTCCAGCTTTACTGCTAACTCAGCAAAAAATCAAGGAAGAACCCGAAAATTTATACCCCTGCCGATACCAGACGATGCATTACCTTATGTCGAGAGCTTATAACCATGTTACTGTCTCTAATTTTTAACGAAGTGGGAACATCTATCCAACTTGAAGAGTTTATTTTTCCATTCATCTATTCACCGATTCATTCATTTACTTTTTATTTATTTATTTTTTATTATTTTTAATTTTATTTTTATTTTTTATTTTATTTATTATTTTTTACTTTACTTTATTCTTTTTTTACTTTACTTTATTCTTTATAAACTTGTACCATCTTGGCTACTGGCTACACTCATCCTATCAGATACTACTATATTCACCATGCCAAGATTCAACGACAGTCGATCATGGAATATTCTTCGTGATGTACCAGCTGCATATTCCCGACTGGTTATGGACGCCTTGTCTCTAAGACAGAAGATCGTCTTAGCTAGACAGGCTACCCACTTCCTCAAACGATGTTTCCACCACCATGTCATTCCACGGTTCATCCAAGCCAAACAACTTCACATGGTATGTGGTCGACCAAAGGACGACAAGGCTACGAAGAAGATCGAGCTGCACATCCTGAGGACAGCGATTCGTAGTAAGCAAAATTGTTTGTATAAGTTGTTGAATAAGTGTGTGTCTAAGGAATTGTGTTGTGAACGTTTCTTGCCGAGTCCCCTTTGGAAGAGGATAGTGGCGGAGTCAAGAGGTGTTTGTGATTTGATTCGTTCTAGAGCGAAAGTAAGGTTACAGCGCAAGTTTCAGGTGTTACTAGGCAGAGGGAGCAATCGCGGAGAAGGTGACCACCTTTCCTGCAGCAGTAGGCCCATGTCTGCCCTTGATACCGGGGATATTGGGGATAGTGTGCGCCCCCATAGAGTCACCGTCATTGGCGATGTCACCTTGTCGCGGGACGCCTTGGCTACATTGGAGCTGGGCCCCAGTTTCGCCCCCAGCCGTGGGCTATCGCATGGCGCAGTGCGCGAAATCGTTTGCAGTCTACAAGGGTTGCGTGATCGGTTGCGGGGTAGGGCCAAAATCGATGCGCTAGGTGGTCAGCTGGTCCCCGTAGGCAGCGCGCTCATCCCAACGCCGCCTTTCCCGGGTTCATTTCTGAGCACGCAGCCACCCAATCGATCGATCGATGCCAAGTTTCGGATACTGGCCACCTCTTTGCTGACAGTTGTGCAGAGGGGGATGAAGAAACATATTATCCCAAACCTGACACCTGGTCAACGCAGGGGTTTGAAAGAAATTCAGGAGCTTGTAAGTCGTGGCGTACTTAAAGTGGGTGTCAGTGACAAAGGAGGAGAGTTTGTAGTACTTCCACAAGAGATGGACAAAACGATTACTGCACTCCACCTCCATAACAGCAATGTTTACGCGAAATCGACCGGCAAGGAGTTTGCTGCGCAGTCAGATCATCTCAAACGGACATGGACGTCGATTGCAACAGAGGCCAGATTCGATCCGAAACTTGTAACGAGGCTCAAGTGCACTAATCCCATCTGTCCGGTGCTCTACGTTTTGATCAAGACCCACAAGTTGCCCACGGGGGATGCCATCAATGACCCATCGCAGTTTAAGGTAAGACCTATTATCAGCGGCGTTGGGGGTCCCACAGATCGCGTTTCCTGGCTGCTCAACTTGGTGCTTAAGCAAACCCTTAAGTTCCTTCCAGCCCACCTGCCCAATACCACTGCTTTCCTGGAAAAGCTCCGAAAAGTTCCGGTGGAAGGAAATTGCTTCGTGGAATCATTTGATGTCACATCGCTGTACACAAATGTTCCTAAGGACCGCGCGATGCAGGCCGTGCACGAAATCCTGGAAGAACATCAACGCCAACTCAATTTCTATGGGCTAAGCATAGCACAAGTTATGACTCTCACCAATGAGTGCTTACAGTGCAACGTGTTCAAGTGGTCGAATAACTACTATAAGCAGGTCAGCGGGCTTGCCATGGGCCAGCGTCTGGCTCCAGTTCTAGCTATTGCGTTCATGTCCAAAATCGAGACTCCTATCATTGAACGCAAACCCCTGCTCTACTGTCGCTACATTGATGACTGTTTCATTGTGTGCGCCACGCAAGACGAAATGGATCTCTGCTTCGAACTACTTAATAGCCAGGCAGAGAACATTAAGCTCACACGGGAAAAAACCGACAGGTCGCTGGTTGCCGTATCTCAACGTGCAGGTCAGTCTCGCACAGGGCAAGTTCCACACGAGATGGTATCGGAAGCCCAGTAGCAAGAACATCATCGTCCATTTCAGATCTGCCCACCCGTCGCAGACGAAAAAGGCGGTTGTCCAAAACATGTTCCGAACGGCAACTATGGTATCGTCAAACAGCGACCTTAAGTCAGAGTCATGGCAGTTGGCCAATCGCATTGCCATCGAGAATGGGTACCCCGACCAAAACATGCCAAGAGGTATCCGGCCACCGGCAGTGGTATCAGGACGAATACGGCCGAACGATAGCAGAATCGTTTTCAAGGTGCCCTTCGTCTCAGACGAAGTCGGTACTGAGATACGAAACTGTGTTCGCAAGGCTAGTCTTGATAACATGATCCGCGTAGTCGAAGTGCCACCCTCCAATCTCAAAGCACGGCTCGTGAGGAATCGGTTATACGATTCTGTCTGTAGGACTCGCCAGTGCATAGTTTGCCCAAACGGAAAGGAGGGAGATTGCATGGTCGCGGGAGTGGTGTACCTCATAAGGTGCACGGTCTGCAACGGGGAGTACATTGGCGAGACGGGTAGACCCCTTGGGGAGCGCGTGAAAGAGCATTTGGGCACGCTGCGTAGGTGCGATATAGCGGAGCCGCTGGGTGAGCATAGGTTGCGGTGTCACGACGGCGCGATGGTGGAGGTGGCGGTAGCGATACTGTCACGCGAATCGGAAATCTCGGCGCGGAAGACCCTCGAAGCGCTGTGGATTGCCGTGAGAAATCCCACGATCAATAGGAAGGAAGAACGAAAGCAAAACGCAAAACGGAGAGCAAAACTTCTAAGCAAAACGTTGCATTTCGAAAGTCTGGTAAGCAACACTCCACTGAATAACGCCAATTAATCGTTGAATATTAGCACGTAGCATCATGAGAAAGGCTGTTGTTAATGATTGAGCTATATTTACGAGACTCTTATGATATTTATAGGCCTGATGAACTCTGTTTAGCCCCAGATATTCCCACGGTTCGCTACGATTTTGGACGAGTTCTGCTAGCGCTGCTGCGACAACATGAAGCGAGCTGCACGTACTCACCCACTATGATGAATGTGAAGTCTGACAAAGATCGCAGAGTGTGGGACGAGAAAAGTCGGACCAACTGATCTTGGGAGAAAGCAGAGGGATCGCGCTCGAATAAAGTGGTAGTAGGATTACATATTCAAGAAACCTATTACATTCCTGCTCTGAAAACCTCAGACCACCGGTTTCTCAGTGGAACTGACAGATTCGTTCATAGGGGAATGTTTTCAGAGAGGATACCGCCACGGTACTGTAGCTGGTTTATGTTTATGGCATGCTGTTGAATTTTGTGGTTCATTTCCTGTTCTTAGGCTGAGTTTAGTTTTTTTCGCTTCGGTGTGACACTCCTTAGAGCGTATTAAATAAATAAATAAATAAATAAATAAATCCCCCACCCTATATTCGAGCAAGCCCTTCGCGCACTAACCGTTCTACACGCTATTTCCCGTCTCTCTAACCGTCGCCCTCCTCAACGGCGAAGCATACCGCTGTCGCGATCACTGCTATTTACGCTGACTCAGGCTCTCCTCCCAGGCAACGCTATCTCGCTGGGGTCCGTCGTCGTCTAACCTCAGCAGTTGTCTGCAACATGACCGGGTTCGTACCGTTACAAATAAAATCACACAGTCGCGGGAAAAAATCGGCAGCTAGCGAAACTAACGGGAGATACTGACCAAATAGAGCTCTATACATATAGCAATAAGCTCCTTTGCATAAAAATTTCTACTCTTCGCTATTGCCTTTGTTTTGAGAAAAACCTGACTTGGAGGCTGCGAAAAATCAAGAAAAACTTCTATAAATCGTAAACTAAGCGTCCTAAAATCGCAGAAAAATTTGAAAGTACTGATCAAATGCAGCTCTACAAGCTGAGCTAACTATTTCGTTGCATAAATATCCCTATACTTTGGTATTGCCCTTTTTAAGAAGGGGAAATTTCAAAATTCGCGAATAGAAATCCAGAATCACAGAACAATCTAAAGAGTTAAGAAAAAGGTGGAATATAGTGCACAATCAATGCACTACACAAAAAGCAGAGTATGGTTCTGCATCGGAGCTTCTTCAGCTCGCTACGGCCCTCTTTCGGAGGAAGGTCTACTTTGCGCACTTTCGAAATTTCCCTAACAAATTTAAGAATCACGGTGCGTTCTAAAATCGCGAAATAATTGTGGCACACTGCACAAACACAGCACTGCACAATGAGATCAAAGCTGTTTCGCGTACACTATCCTAGAGTTCAATATCGCCTATCTTTGCAGGCTGAAACGATATGCACGCCTTTAAAATTTGCGAGCAAACACATCCCAAATTTCCTGGAGAGGTGGAATGAACACTCTGCTGACAAAACATCAACTTATTCCTCGGACTTTAACTTCCACATCCACCCCACCTCCACCGTCCACCTCTTTTATATATTACTCATCTGAAACGGGAATTTCTAATTGGCTCGGTTGGCTTTGGCTGGGATTTGGTGGAGTAGGCGGTGAATTTTCACTGCGATTTTCTGTGGTAGGGAAAGGAGGGAATGTTGTTGATCAGCAGAGTTCAATCTAGGCGCTACAAACGAAAACGGACACATTTAGTGGCTCACGTTCCTCGGTTTACCGCACTCGGTCCAGCCAAAACGCGGCGAAGCCGCGCTTTGGCTGGGATTTGGTGGAGTTGGCGGTGAATTTTCACTGCGATTTTCTGTGGTAGGGAAAGGAGGGAATGTTGTTGATCAGCAGAGTTCAATCTAGGCGCTCCAAAAGAAAACGGACACATTTAGTGGCTCACGTTCCTCGGTTTACCGCACTCGATCCAGCCAAAGCGCGGCGAAGCCGCGCTTTGGCTGGGATTTGGTGGAGTAGGCGGTGAATTTTCACTGCGATTTTCTGTGGTAGGGAAAGGAGGGAATGTTGTTGATCAGCAGAGTTCAATCTAGGCGCTACAAAAGAAAACGGACACATTTAGTGGCTCACGTTCCTCGGTTTCCTCGGTTAACCGCACTCGGTCCAGCCAAAGCGCGGCGAAGCCGCGCTTTGGCTGGGATTTGGTGGAGTTGGCGGTGAATTTTCGCTGCGATTTTCTGTGGTAGGGAAAGGAGGGAATGTTGTTGATCAGCAGAGTTCAATCTAGGCGCTCCAAAAGAAAACGGACACATTTAGTGGCTCACGTTCCTCGGTTTACCGCACTCGGTCCAGCCAAAGCGCGGCGAAGCCGCGCTTTGGCTGGGATTTGGTGGAGTTGGCGGTGAATTTTCACTGCGATTTTCTGTGGTAGGGAAAGGAGGGAATGTTGTTGATCAGCAGAGTTCAATCTAGGCGCTACAAACGAAAACGGACACATTTAGTGGCTCACGTTCCTCGGTTTACCGCACTCGGTCCAGCCAAAGCGCGGCGAAGCCGCGCTTTGGCTGGGATTTGGTGGAGTTGGCGGTGAATTTTCGCTGCGATTTTCTGTGGTAGGGAAAGGAGGGAATGTTGTTGATCAGCAGAGTTCAATCTAGGCGCTCCAAAAGAAAACGGACACATTTAGTGGCTCACGTTCCTCGGTTTACCGCAATCGGTCCAGCCAAAGCGCGGCGAAGCCGCGCTTTGGCTGGGATTTGGTGGAGTTGGCGGTGAATTTTCACTGCGATTTTCTGTGGTAGGGAAAGGAGGGAATGTTGTTGATCAGCAGAGTTCAATCTAGGCGCTCCAAAAGAAAACGGACACATTTAGTGGCTCACGTTCCTCGGTTTACCGCACTCGATCCAGCCAAAGCGCGGCGAAGCCGCGCTTTGGCTGGGTAAATAAATAAATAAACAAACAAACAAACAAACAAATAAATAAATAAATAAATAAATAAATAAATAAATAAACAAATAAATAAATAAATAAATAAATAAATAAATAATGAAATAAATAAATAAATTAATTAATTAATTAATTAATAAGTAAATAAATAAATAAATAAGTGAATAAATAAATAGTTCTTTAAGTTCTTTTCCTTTTCTTAGGCTGAGTTTTGTTTTTCTTTTTCGCTTCGGTGTGACACGCCTTAGAGCGTATTACATAAATAAATAAATAAATAAATAAATAAATAAATAAATGATTGAATAAATAAATAAATAAATAAATAAATAAATAAATAAATAAATAAATTAATTAATTAATTAATAAGTAAGAAAATAAATAAATAAATAAATAAATAAATAGTTCTTTAAGTTCTTTTCCTTTTCTTAGGCTGAGTTTTGTTTTTCTTTTTCGCTTCGGTGTGACACGCCTTAGAGCGTGTTAAATAAATAAATAAATGATTGAATAAATAAATAAATAAATTAATTAATTAATTAATTAATTAATTAATAAATAAATGAATTAATTAATGAGTAAATAAATAGATAAATAAGTGAATAAATAGTTCTTTAAGTTCTTTTCCTTTTCTTGGGCTGAGTTTTCTTTTTCTTTTTTGCTTCGGTGTGACACGCCTTAGAGTGTAATAAATAATTAAGTAAATAAATAAATAAATAAATAAATAATAGATACGTAAATCTCTTCTTTTCAGCGCTAGTAAATGCTAAAACAAAAAAAGATAAGTTAAGCGCTAAAACAGGAGGAAATTGCTTAATGTAAAGCAAAGTGATCGCTGGTTTTATTAGGTTTATCTTGGATGCAAGAAGACTGAATATTGTTGTTTTGAAAACAGCGAGGACGACAAAAACAAACATGTTGTCCCTGTGCAGCGTTCTGGCAGACTCTGTCAGAAATGATCAGCCCAAAATGGAGTGTAAGACGTCGAGAACAGGTTTTTTCATCGCCTAATGATCCTGATGATGGTCACCGGCTCGCTTCCTTCATACTTATCAAAAAAAGATCGTAAAGAGCATCGAAAATTCCAAAGAGAAAACCAAGGCGGTCGCCATTGACCAGGATGCGGTTCCCCCTAAGGACGCGCCACGCACTTATCTTCCATTCAGAACTGTGGAGTTACTTAGCCTATACAGTGGCTAACAATATCCATACACTATTCCCTGCAGTTTCTTCACTCCTGCAAAACCTCAAGGGTTGTTCGAGGTTTGAACCGTTCACTGATTGGGCTTTGATAAATCGATAATCGATTCCAATTGTTAGCGCGCCCATGTGCGTAGTGAAATAAATAAATAAATAAATAAATCGCCGACTTTTCAAAATTCAAGCAGATCAGAGTTTATCAGCGTCCGATATCTATTTGAGCCGGATGTTCTACGTCAACCCGGCCACTGGGACTGTTTGTCCACCCCGGGGGAGAACACCAACCCTCTTCAACTCGATCGCCCCGTACCGTGTTCGTGGATATGGATGGATGCACCGGTCATGGGGCAACAATTTTTTGATTCGATTTTTTAAAGTTTCTGCCGTTCAAGCAGACCTTGGGAATAACATAAATTCCGACAATAGGTTGATATTCCCACATTGGTTGATAATAAATAAAACATTTATAATAAAATAAAAATTAGATGGATGTACTGTTTAATTTTTTAGGCGCGTCGTTGGGCGTATTAAATAAATAAATATTGAATGGGTGAAATATTAGCGAAACAACAGCTCTAATAGAATCAAATGATGATAAATAAATAAGCGTAGGTCTAAATATCGGATAGACCCTCTCTCTGTTGTCAAAAATTAGAATTTGAAAAATTAAAACAATTAGAATTTTTGACATGTCCCTTTCCTATACGGGTTATCACGCGGTCTCCTTTTCCTTGCTCTACCATTGAAAAATCAGCAAAAAATCACTTGAAAAATTGTCAGAAACGCCGCTTCATTTCTTTTTTCTCCATTTTTGTCAGCAAACAAATATTCAGCGAAGGATTCAGATGGGTCGAAAATGAAGTCAGATGTTGGTCAAGAACGGAACTGATGCAAAAAGCTCGCTAATTCTACTGTACTACAAGAAGAACCCTAGCCGTCTAGCCGCACCTAATAGTGCTATTAGAACACGAGCCATCTGTCATTTGCCACCGTAAACAAAGAAATTATCCTCGAGTCAGCTTTGGTAGGATTTCCAGCTTTACTGCTAACTCAGCAAAAAATCAAGGAAGAACCCGAAAATTTATACCCCTGCCGATACCAGACGATGCATTACCTTATGTCGAGAGCTTATAACCATGTTACTGTCTCTAATTTTTAACGAAGTGGGAACATCTATCCAACTTGAAGAGTTTATTTTTCCATTCATCTATTCACCGATTCATTCATTTACTTTTTATTTATTTATTTTTTATTATTTTTAATTTTATTTTTATTTTTTATTTTATTTATTATTTTTTACTTTACTTTATTCTTTTTTTACTTTACTTTATTCTTTATAAACTTGTACCATCTTGGCTACTGGCTACACTCATCCTATCAGATACTACTATATTCACCATGCCAAGATTCAACGACAGTCGATCATGGAATATTCTTCGTGATGTACCAGCTGCATATTCCCGACTGGTTATGGACGCCTTGTCTCTAAGACAGAAGATCGTCTTAGCTAGACAGGCTACCCACTTCCTCAAACGATGTTTCCACCACCATGTCATTCCACGGTTCATCCAAGCCAAACAACTTCACATGGTATGTGGTCGACCAAAGGACGACAAGGCTACGAAGAAGATCGAGCTGCACATCCTGAGGACAGCGATTCGTAGTAAGCAAAATTGTTTGTATAAGTTGTTGAATAAGTGTGTGTCTAAGGAATTGTGTTGTGAACGTTTCTTGCCGAGTCCCCTTTGGAAGAGGATAGTGGCGGAGTCAAGAGGTGTTTGTGATTTGATTCGTTCTAGAGCGAAAGTAAGGTTACAGCGCAAGTTTCAGGTGTTACTAGGCAGAGGGAGCAATCGCGGAGAAGGTGACCACCTTTCCTGCAGCAGTAGGCCCATGTCTGCCCTTGATACCGGGGATATTGGGGATAGTGTGCGCCCCCATAGAGTCACCGTCATTGGCGATGTCACCTTGTCGCGGGACGCCTTGGCTACATTGGAGCTGGGCTCCAGTTTCGCCCCCAGCCGTGGGCTATCGCATGGCGCAGTGCGCGAAATCGTTTGCAGTCTACAAGGGTTGCGTGATCGGTTGCGGGGTAGGGCCAAAATCGATGCGCTAGGTGGTCAGCTGGTCCCCGTAGGCAGCGCGCTCATCCCAACGCCGCCTTTCCCGGGTTCATTTCTGAGCACGCAGCCACCCAATCGATCGATCGATGCCAAGTTTCGGATACTGGCCACCTCTTTGCTGACAGTTGTGCAGAGGGGGATGAAGAAACATATTATCCCAAACCTGACACCTGGTCAACGCAGGGGTTTGAAAGAAATTCAGGAGCTTGTAAGTCGTGGCGTACTTAAAGTGGGTGTCAGTGACAAAGGAGGAGAGTTTGTAGTACTTCCACAAGAGATGGACAAAACGATTACTGCACTCCACCTCCATAACAGCAATGTTTACGCGAAATCGACCGGCAAGGAGTTTGCTGCGCAGTCAGATCATCTCAAACGGACATGGACGTCGATTGCAACAGAGGCCAGATTCGATCCGAAACTTGTAACGAGGCTCAAGTGCACTAATCCCATCTGTCCGGTGCTCTACGTTTTGATCAAGACCCACAAGTTGCCCACGGGGGATGCCATCAATGACCCATCGCAGTTTAAGGTAAGACCTATTATCAGCGGCGTTGGGGGTCCCACAGATCGCGTTTCCTGGCTGCTCAACTTGGTGCTTAAGCAAACCCTTAAGTTCCTTCCAGCCCACCTGCCCAATACCACTGCTTTCCTGGAAAAGCTCCGAAAAGTTCCGGTGGAAGGAAATTGCTTCGTGGAATCATTTGATGTCACATCGCTGTACACAAATGTTCCTAAGGACCGCGCGATGCAGGCCGTGCACGAAATCCTGGAAGAACATCAACGCCAACTCAATTTCTATGGGCTAAGCATAGCACAAGTTATGACTCTCACCAATGAGTGCTTACAGTGCAACGTGTTCAAGTGGTCGAATAACTACTATAAGCAGGTCAGCGGGCTTGCCATGGGCCAGCGTCTGGCTCCAGTTCTAGCTATTGCGTTCATGTCCAAAATCGAGACTCCTATCATTGAACGCAAACCCCTGCTCTACTGTCGCTACATTGATGACTGTTTCATTGTGTGCGCCACGCAAGACGAAATGGATCTCTGCTTCGAACTACTTAATAGCCAGGCAGAGAACATTAAGCTCACACGGGAAAAAACCGACAGGTCGCTGGTTGCCGTATCTCAACGTGCAGGTCAGTCTCGCACAGGGCAAGTTCCACACGAGATGGTATCGGAAGCCCAGTAGCAAGAACATCATCGTCCATTTCAGATCTGCCCACCCGTCGCAGACGAAAAAGGCGGTTGTCCAAAACATGTTCCGAACGGCAACTATGGTATCGTCAAACAGCGACCTTAAGTCAGAGTCATGGCAGTTGGCCAATCGCATTGCCATCGAGAATGGGTACCCCGACCAAAACATGCCAAGAGGTATCCGGCCACCGGCAGTGGTATCAGGACGAATACGGCCGAACGATAGCAGAATCGTTTTCAAGGTGCCCTTCGTCTCAGACGAAGTCGGTACTGAGATACGAAACTGTGTTCGCAAGGCTAGTCTTGATAACATGATCCGCGTAGTCGAAGTGCCACCCTCCAATCTCAAAGCACGGCTCGTGAGGAATCGGTTATACGATTCTGTCTGTAGGACTCGCCAGTGCATAGTTTGCCCAAACGGAAAGGAGGGAGATTGCATGGTCGCGGGAGTGGTGTACCTCATAAGGTGCACGGTCTGCAACGGGGAGTACATTGGCGAGACGGGTAGACCCCTTGGGGAGCGCGTGAAAGAGCATTTGGGCACGCTGCGTAGGTGCGATATAGCGGAGCCGCTGGGTGAGCATAGGTTGCGGTGTCACGACGGCGCGATGGTGGAGGTGGCGGTAGCGATACTGTCACGCGAATCGGAAATCTCGGCGCGGAAGACCCTCGAAGCGCTGTGGATTGCCGTGAGAAATCCCACGATCAATAGGAAGGAAGAACGCGTGGAGGTGACGCAGGAGCTGGCAGCATTCGCTGACCTGTGCGGGCTTGACCCGAAGGACAGTCGGCCAGAGACTCGTTAGGGTGGCCACATTACCTTATGTATCACCTGTAGCTTGTGGTTTGCATTGGTGTTCTACTTGCCCAGGTCTGGTTGTGTTACCCTATTCGCGATTCGTCTCTCTCTCCTAGTGCCTTCTGATTCGCCGCTGGAACTTGAAATTGTTCTTGAACGAGTGATTTCTCAAATTCCTCTTTTCTCTTCCAGGCTCTGAAGAAGGCGGACTCGCCGAAACGTCAGCCGAAATAAACTTGTACCATCTTGGCTACTGGCTACACTCATCCTATCAGATACTACTATATTCACCATGCCAAGATTCAACGACAGTCGATCATGGAATTTATTCTTTTTATTTTTTATTTATGTTTATTTATTTATTTATCATTACATTCTGGCACGTACATACATGGACATGCTATCGAACAGAACAGAAAAATACGTGGTAAAGGAGTCCACCCCTGAAAAACGCTGCGCGACCGCTCGCGCGCGACAGCAGGACCGCCTTCACTCATATAAACAGCTATTCTTCTCAGCCCTTGTTCTTCAGTTGGCCAAGAATATCAAAAAAGATGAATTAAAGCAATAATTTCGTTACATGGAATCGGCAATCCGCCTTTTTTGGAAGAATTTTCAAACTCTTCACGACGGGGGGTATCCAGTGGATCTAAACCAAACCCAGTAGATACTCCAGCCATTTTTCAAAAGCCGGTGGGTAAAAATGTACACATTAATCTTCTCCGGAGACAAATCTGTTTACCGAGCCGAGAGCTCGTATGTAGGCGGAAATGAACAGCGAATAAATAACGAAACATGACTGCATATCGTGGTCGTTTTTCACAAAGAAGAATTCCTGAAGCATCTGGCCAACATCTGCCAGCCAGTGACAAGTTACCGAGGTAAAAACATGACTTGGTAAAGGTTAATGTTGACTCAATTGGGTCCTCATAAATTAGCGGCAAAACAATATCTGAGGGACGTGGAATGAGTGGTATCACGAAGAAAAATGAAAGTGAAGGGACAAAAAAAATCTGAGACACTGGAAATATTTTGAGTTGAATTATTCATGATATCTCATTCGTCTAATAATTTCCAGATTGGAGTCACGGGCTAGCTCAATTAAGGATAAAAATAAAAATAATGGCAGAAATTGCCGTATTGTTTTCTATTATTTTATTATCACTGTTACTATCGTGAGGCCGACCTAGATTTTACCACGGTATCGGATACCTTGTAAGGGAGATGGCTTTACCAACTATAGGCAGTTTGGAGACATGTGCTAGCTCAATTAAGAATAAAAATAAAAATAATAAATTAATAACAAATAATGATGATTAAATAATAAATTATTATTATAAATAGTGAATAATAAATTTCCTATATTCTTGTGGAATTATTATAAATTGTGAATTATAAACTATTGTTATAAATAGTGGATAATAAATTTCTTTGGTGCCTAAGAAAATAAAAATAGTGGCAGAAATTGCGTATTGTTTTCTATAATTTTATTATTACTTCTACTATCATGCTTATTATTATTTTACTATAATAGTTCGAATTTACTTGAAAATTCAGTGAGTTAGCTATTATGTATCCAATCCAATTATGTATATCTCTATTATTAAACTATGGGCCCGCATGGTGCAGTGGTAAGAGGCGCTGCTGTCACCCGTACGGTCGAGCGATCGATCCCGGCCCGGGCTAACCAAGCCTTCCATCCCTGCGGGGTCGGGTAAATTGGTACCAGACTAGTCTGGGAAGGTAAAGACACTGACCTGGCATAGCAGCTGGCCCCCGCAGGTCATTGTATAGGCCAAATACGCATTCACCATGCCTCTACGATTCTGAACGGAAGAGAAATGCATGTCGCGTCCTTAGGGGACTGATCAACGCCGGCACCTTTACCCTATACCTATTATTAAACTATTATTTTTCCATTCCAGCCGATGACCAGACAGAAGAGCGAAACCGTACTCAAAAATTATACTTCTGATAGAAATAAAAGATAAAAGGCAAGTGGATAGCGTTAAACAGTCCCCTAAGGACACGCCACGCATTTATAGTCCATTCGGAATCACGGAGAAATGTCGAATGTGTATTTGTCCCATGCAATGAGTTGGTAGGGCCAGCCTTTGTCAAGTCAATGTCTTCACCTTTCCCGACAGGTCTGGTACAAATTAACCCAGCCCCGGAGCAGTAGAGAGCCTGGTTGGGTGAGGATCGATCACTTGACCGTGCAGGTGTCAGTGGCAAACCCAGGTTGTGCATTGGATCACCGGCTTATAACGTGAAACTGTTAAGTGTCACCAAAATTTACTAGCTAAAAATCACACACAAACTTATACGCTAATTTGACGTTAGAATACTGGCTGATGATGGCTATTTATTTTCTTAGTATTATTTTCTTATTACTGCCATTATTATTATTATTACTATTATTAGATTATCTCTATTAATAATTTATTATTTTTCCATTCCAGCCGATGACAACGCACTCGTTCACGAAATTCGTTCGCACGATGGAGGGACAATACCAAGTAAGCCTCTTCGCTCATTTTAAGAAGCAGCTACCAGAATTTCGAACGAAAACTTTCCTGTAGATCAATCGATAAAAACAACTGATTTCAGCGGAAAAAAATTGGCTCTTACTTCTGCAGGTAAAACTAAAAATAGCACAATAATGTATAATGGTGTAGGGTTTGCAACAGAAAGGTTTTTCTCGAACAATAGCAGAAGGAAAAATCGCGAAAGTTGCTATTCAGCGCGAAACTGCGAATAAACTCCATCTCTGAGAACCGAGGAGAAGATTCGAGGAAAGTTGGAGATTCCAAGAAAATTTTCAACCTTCGAAAATTTAGTCACCACAGTCCGACTATACAATGTTTTTTGTCCTCCTTCCTTATCTACATATTTTTGAATATGTTCATCATGGGGGGTGATTCCATGTTCACCTTACTGGTAAAGACTTCTGGGCCGGGATTCATGAACGAAATCGCCGGTGAATTTCACCGGTGGTAAAATTTCACCGGCCCGTTCACCGTCAACTCACCGGGCGTTGAGGAATCACATTTTGGCTGTAACCGAGGTGAATATCACTGTAACCAGCCGGTGAACCGTTCATGAATCCCGGCCCTGGAGGTCTATTAGGACACAAAAACATTTATCGTGTCATCTTAGATCTACCCAAAGAGTTACCTTAGTCTAGCTGAAGCCAAAATGTTCGAGGGTAAGGTAAAAGGAAGAGGTGCCTACGTTGATCAGTCCTGCAAGAATGCGCTACGCAATCGCTTCCCATTCAAAATCGTAGAGGCATGGGGAATGGGTATATGGCCTATACAATGACTTGTGGGGGCAGTCGCTATACCACGTCAGTGTCTTTACCTTCCCAGACAGGTATAGTACCAATTTACCCGATCCCAGAGGGATGAAAGACTTAATTAGCCCGGGCCGGGATCGATCGCTCGACCGTGTTAGTGTCAGTAGAGCCTCCTACCACTGCACCACTCGGGCCCTGAGGGGGGATGGTATAAAAATAAAAATACCCAAGACAATAATTCTGATATTACACTTTGTTTTAGTTTCAGCCGAATTACGGTATCTTTAGGGTTGATTTACGATGTAAAGGCAAGCACTTATGATTACTGCTGAAATTGATGGCCACGAAATAAATAAAAGCCTAGAAGTCCTTAGAATATAATTATCACCGTAACAAGTGCGAGTGCATTAATAGGCAATGTCGTTGAAAAAGAACGGTGAATGCTGCTAACAATGGCCATTAATTGTGGCTTCCCCTGCAAGAAGAAAAGTACAACAACGGCAATTATTTGTGGTTTTTATCGCAAGGCGAAAAGAAAAAAGGGGAATAAGTCCTATATAAAAATCTTCAACGAACATTCTCTATAAATCAACGCTATAAATGCTTAATTAGACAACATCTTTTATAAATTTACACATTTAGAAAAAACCTTTCATAACAAAATATATCAATAATTTTTTCACGAAAAATTACTCAGAATTTCGCGTAATCATATTCAATCGTCAGGAAAATATTCAGAAAGCTTGTCAAATAATTTTTAATCCTTCAGAACTTCGAAGGAATAAGTGAAATTGGAATGCGGAAAAGAAAGAAGGATTGAGGGTACGATGAAGGAGAAAAATCAAAAAATGTATCCTTGAAACAAGTGGAAAAATTTCGGAAAGAAATTCAGTTCAATTTCTTTTTTCTTTTTCTCATTTTGTTATTGTCTTTCTTTTTTCAGTGCAATTTCACTTAAATTTCAGTCGAAAACAGATGGTGCCAGGAAAACGTTGGCTGATTGCATTACTACACGTGACCAAAAAAGAAAGTAAAACAGTGATTCAAAGAGAAGCGATTCATTTAGAAATCATGGAGAAAATAGTCAAAATTACCCACTGCGGTAAGAATTTCGTAAGAAATACGCGAAAAATAGAAAAGTGAAGAGGAGGAGAAAGAAAGAAGAACGATAAGAAGGAAATTACTGGAAGAAGAGTAAAATAGGAAGGAATCAGGGCCTGTTAGCGGCCAAGTTGACCAAGTCCGATAGCCCTGGCGGCCTCGGCGGCTAGACCAGGTCATCGACCCAACGGCTGTCAAATTCCACTGACCAGCTTGGGCGGGAGCAATAAAACTTTCTCCAAATCCTTTTTTGGTATTTTTTGAAAAAGAACATAAAAAGAGAATTTCGACCATTATGGGCTCGTTCACCTACCAAGAATCAGTGAAAACAGCCAGGAATTCGGCTAAGTTTGAGGCTGGCGCCGGTAGATGACCTCCCAATAAATGGTTTTGGGGGTAGGGGGTGTTAGCGCTATCTGGTTTCGCACAAATTTTAGTGATTTTTTCAATGAGGTTCAGATTTATTGTGGTCACTAGTATATTTTATTGAATATCTATCTTAGTTGATGCTGTATTTTACAGAGGAATCTTTAGAAAGTTTGCTTTGAAGGTAAGACGGTGAAGCTGTTTGGTTCGTTCTTGAAAAGTTTCTATATCGTTAAATATTCTATTTGTTATTGGTTTCGTTTCTCCATTTTCACCTTTGTGTTTTTGGCAAAATCTTGTCGAGAGATGATCGTGATTTATTGGAAATTTCTAAAAAAAATCGATCAAAGGTCTCGCTCGGGCATGCGCTGGCGAAGGAGTCGGACGAAGACAATGTGTCAAGAATGCTGCCGACCAAGGATCCGATCATCATTCTGAACCGATCAGAAGTTGGCGAATACAATCCGAATATTGAAAATAAGGTCTGTTTCTTAGTTACTGAATTGATCGACGATATGGTACAGTGGTAAGAGGCGCTGCTGACCCTCGTACGGTCGAGCGATCGATCCCCGTCCTGGCTAACCAAGCCCTCCTTCTCTCCGGGGTCTGGTAATTTGGTACCAGGGACGGTAAAGACTTTGAATTGGTATAGTGGCTGGTTTTTGAAGGTTATTATATAGGCCAGATAGGCATTCTACAATTCTAAATAGAACACGAATGCGTGGCGTGTCCTTGGGGACTTATCAACGCACACATCTTTACCCTTGATTTTTTTTAAACTTTTCATTAAGGAGATTATACTACGACGTCACTGTGGATTCCTGAAATGACCCATTGAGGGCTCAAAACCCACCTGAACGCCATCAGGAGCGAAAACGATGTCAAGGGGGCTTGAAGAGAGCTCTCGAGACTCTAGATGCCCCGAGGCACTTTTTGCAAGGTGCCGATGTCCTTTTAGGGCGTTCATGCGTTGTTCGCAGACGAACAGCAACAATAGTATTCCTTCAGCTCGAGTCATTTGCTGAGAGAATTCGTTGCACACGATCTTGCCCCAGGCAAAATTCTCTGAAAGTGTATTGAAAATGGAATTTTCTGCGTCATGATTGGGTTACTATGGAAGCGGTATTGATATTAATACGTCCTGACAATGAGCGTAAAATTAGAAATCTCCTATTAGGTCAGCGTCGTATAATTATTCGGCTTTTGCAATACCGTACTTCCACGAATTATACCTGAGTACTGTAGCATGATTTTAGCTTGCTTTGCAGCAAAAATTACTACTCTGGAGAGATTTTTAACGTCGCAGGCCTCTACGGTGTGTAGCGATCTAATTAGTAACAAAAAGGCAAACTTTGGAGACAATAATTGCATGAGCTCACAGTACCTTCAATTTTTGAATATGTTCTGGAACAAGAGCGGAATTCTCAAAAAAAATCCCGAAAAAACAAAATTTATTAATATGTGGTTGCAAATTCTAACCAAATTTTCAGCCTTGTAATGCGGCTATTATGCCATCGATTTCGCTCAGCGAAGGATCGCGCAACTGGCACTATTCAGTATCAAACACCACGGCAGTAGACGTGTCCGTGTCAGTTGTCCCGCCGCTTCGCTGAGCGATATCGATGGCATAACAACCGCCTAAGACTAAAGCTTTGCTGACAACGGTGACCTATAATTTTGATTCAGATTTATGCTAAGCCTCACCGTTATTTTTGAAATGAATTAAAAAATAAATAAAAAATATTCAACCTTTTTTCAGACCCTGTCACTGATCTGCAGCTACGTCGAGTGTTCGCCGACAGCTCTCAATTGCACGACCACCGTTCGTCCTCTGGGGCACTGCTGTGACATTTGTGGTAAGTTTCTGGATTGCCCTTGGCTTTAGCTTTTATCGATTTTTTATCGAAAATATCATTTTTAGGCGGTATTTTAACATTCGGCTCTGATCGCTACAATGTTCGCAGCATTGCCGACATGGTGGACGGTGTCGTTAAAGAGATCGGAATCGCCGACCTGGTCAAGTACTCGATTGAGCGGATTAACCCTGAGGGCGACGATCAGCTTATTCCTAGATTCCAGGTAAATTAAACCGATAAAAAGGAGGAACTGGTAAAAAAGACCAACGAGTTTCAGTGAAAGCTTTTCAGATCGTCGTCTTTCAAGAAGGACACTACGATGACACGCTTTCTCGGATTTTCATCGAAAAGGTGAACCGGAAATTGATGAGCCAGAGAAGTCAGTTTTCATTTTTTTCGGTTTTTTTCGCATAAAAGTTTTTAATCACTCTTTGGAATTTATCAAATTTGGAATTTATAATTTTTAGAATTTTAATCACAATCATAATTTTTAATCAATGTAATTTTTTACAGAAAATCGATTAATCCTAAACATATTTCAGCAAACGGAATGGAATACCTGAACGTGGTGTACGACTGGAGTTTGCTCGACCATTCCTACGCTCCTGGTAAGAAATTTCACCATTTATTGATTTAACAAATTTACTTTTCCATGAAATCGTATGAGATATATAATTAGGAAATAATTAGACATGAAATTTTTACAGATTTTTGAGAATTTTTTCCACATCACAACACTTCGAGAACACTAAATAATTGAATTAGTTAATTAATTAATTAATCAGATAGAAAATTCTATAGATTAATAGACGAACCGCCACATCGAACAATTTTATGGTTACCCACAAATGTTCTATCGTTAAATGATGTTCAAAACGCTGTCCGGGATCACCCACAATTTGAATTTCTCAAAAAATTCAACTTATTTTTTAAGTTACCCACAATTGAAATGTCCCACAAAAAATTCAAGGTAAAAGGTTTTGCCTTCATTGTTCGTTTTCATTCAGCATCGAAAATCGCCGGCCTCATCACATTCTGCATACTGATCCTGATCGCCGCCGCTGTGTTCTGGAGAAATGTGGAGGAACGGGAACGGTACGTCTGCACAGAAAACAAAATGAAAATTCGGCGATCGATCGGTCCCCTTAGAATGCGCCATGCCCTCGTCTTCCATCCAAAAACGTAAAGGCATGGTGAGTGATCATTTAACCTCTGAAATCACTTGCGGATCAGCCACTGTACCAAGCCGATGACTTTACCTTCTCTACCCCGGGGGCGATGGAAGGCTTGGTTAGCCCTGGCGGGGATCGATCGCTCGACCGTGCTGGCGGGAGTACGCTTCTTACCATTGTACCATGCGTCTCTTCTGAATATTGGTGAAATTTGTGGATTTTCAGTCTACGAGCGTTCTTCTTCGCCAATACCTCGTCACCATTTCGAGTCGTCTGGCGTCCGGGTAAAAACGACGACGATGTGGTGCATTTGGTGAATCCGAACGTGGTAGAGCTACTAAGCGAGGAGGTACGGTTTAATTTCACAATCGCTTAATTGTCCGCTTTTTTTGTTATTTTTTATTTAATTTTGAGGAGTACCCGTCAGAAGTGCCGACGTTTTCCTTCGGACAAAACGCCAGCTTGTTGCAAGCAGCAGCCGTCACCACCACCAATACTACATCGTTGATCGACAGCACAGACGCATATCCGTCAGCCATGGAAATGAAGCTCATCGAATGATTCCGATCGATAATCGATAATTCTATAAAATTTCCCTTTAGCTGATCTGACGAAAAGTGATTGGGAAGATTTTAAAAAGTGCTTGAAGTGATTTTGAAGTGATTTTTTTTGGGCTTAAATATTTCATAAATATTAATGTTCTTTGCGATAGTGATCATAGTAGTTCTCACTCTGTGGGACTTCTACGTTTGAGTTTTAGCGCCCGCGTGGTGCAGTGATAAGAGGCGCTACTGTCACCCGCACGGTCGAGCGATCGATCCCGGCCCGAATATTCATTTGGGCTAACAATGCGACCAGAATATTTCGTTTATAGCGACATTTTGCGTCAACAAGATTCCCACATCGCACTGGATAAGCACTGAACTATTACGGACTCGGGGGTGGGGTTGGTAGGAGCGCCCTGTCCCTCCATCCCTCCGGGGTTGGGTAAATTGGTGCCAGGCTTGTCTGGGAAGGTAAATAGTCTGGCTAGGTTTAGCGGCAGGACACCGCAATTCATTGCATAGGCCAAATACACATTCACCGCGCCTCTACGATTCTGATTGGAAGACGGATGCATGGCGCGCCCTCAGGGGACTGATCAGTGCCGACACCATCATCTTTTACTTTTCAATTTTGTTCTTCCGGTATACCTTGGGCATTGGGTATCCAGGGTGGTAATCTAACTAAATAATACATATTTTTTGAATTTTTCTCGAAATATAGCAGAATGCGTGGCGCATCCAGGACCGATTGGCATCTGGCACCACTTTTTTCACCTCTAACCTCCTTTTAACGGCTGATTTTGAGCTGCATGGTAAAGCAAGTCCGATGAAGGGTAAATCGACATAGCTACTTTACTTCTTTACTTTGCAGGGTCATAAGTGAGGTAAAATCTTGACAAAAACCAGAATCCTCTTTGGTTTTCCCTCCATTCCTCATTTTTGCTTAGAATTTCGGTTGTTTGTCCGACGAAGAGATACAAATCATTTTCCTCTCGAAAAGTAAAGGGTGTTTCATTTCTAATCTGCTGTGCTGGACATCGCCAGTGCTGCCTCTCCATGGGTTTGTAATTGCCGGAGATCACACGTCCTATGGTATATTTTAACCGCTTCAGGGTCAGACTCGGGTCCTGTTCAAATACCGCGAGGCAAGGTGATCAGCAGGCGATGGCGAATCATTAAGAAACTCGGTGAAGGCGGTTGTGGAGCCGTGTACAAGGTCGAGGATCTGCAAACAAAAAAGGAGGTGGGACCACACGTTTGTAGGGACCGAGCAATTGAAGATAAATGGGTAGTGTACATTAATAGCCGGTGGGAGGTAGATTTTTCAGAAAGTCTTCTACAATTCTTAGTTTCCATGTTATTTTCTGGACCCGGAACCCATGACTTTAAGAAAAATACAGAGATTTTGTGAATTTCTTTGAAATTCCCCTCCCAGACGACACCCGAACCAGTTAGCTTCATAGTAATTCCTCAGTCTTCTCATTTTTTTTTCAATTCGTGATTTGTTTATTTCTATCATCTCCACCGAACCGACCTCCTTCAATGAATTGGCACTAGCAAGTGAATGAAGCGGTTAGGTTAAAACGAGATTGATAGATCTGATATGATATCAACCCTGATAGTACTATTTTCCGATGATAAACGGCAGCCTGACATTGATGCCGTCTTTAACTGACCGTAGAATAGAATTGGCAAGAGGGATCATTCCTACGGATAAGGTCAGGTGATCGATCCTCCTGATATCATCGTACTCTGTAATTCCTCGAGAACAAGTGATATGGTCTGGCCTCATCATCCACCGTGAAAATTGGGGCAAAATCCGAGTGCATGGCGGAATCTAGGTCGGGGATGAACGACGGAGCATGTTACACTAGCGCGATACTAGGGGAGGAAATCCGGGGTGGGTGAACCACTACTTCGCTGCAGATGGAGGGTCTAAAGCCTAAACGCAATACGACGATAATTCATAGGCCCATTGTATTGAAACCGCGTGGCTTCGCCACGCGATCGGGCTAGGGGAGGAAATCCGGGGTGGGTGAACCACTACTTCGCTGCAGATGGAGGGTCTAAAGCCTAAACGCAATAGGACGATAATTCATAGGCCCATTGTATTGAAACCGCGTGGCTTCGCCACGCGGTCGGGCTAGGGGAGGAAATCCGGGGTGGGTGAACCACTACTTCGCTGCAGATGGAGGGTCTAAAGCCTAAACGCAATAGGACGATAATTCATAGGCCCATTGTATTGAAACCGCGTGGCTTCGCCACGCGGTCAGGCTAGGGGAGGAAATCCGGGGTGGGTGAACCACTACTTCGCTGCAGATGGAGGGTCTAAAGCCTAAACGCAATAGGACGATAATTCATAGGCCCATTGTATTGAAACCGCGTGGCTTCGCCACGCGGTCAGGCTAGGGGAGGAAATCCGGGGTGGGTGAACCACTACTTCGCTGCAGATGGAGGGTCTAAAGCCTAAACGCAATAGGACGATAATTCATAGGCCCATTGTATTGAAACTGCGTGGCTTCGCCACGCGATCGGGCTAGGGGAGGAAATCCGGGGTGCGTGAACCATTACTTCGCTGCAGATGGAGGGTCTAAAGCATAACAATCGAAAGCAGAACGATGGTTGAACATTGATGAAAAACTATGAAGCAGAAAGGAATCGAAGATCTAAGCATTGCAAAACTATGAAGCAGAGGGGAACCGAACCTTGGACCCGTGGACAACAATCACCCTCCTTATCCACTCAGCCATCCCGACCGCGATGGAAACTGTTGTTGGATCTCTTATGTCGATCCCACCTGTCCATACGCACCGTAGGCGTGAAATCCGAAAAGCGCCGTGCAGTTACACCCAACGCGCAGCTTTTTACGCGCAATGGGAATCCGTTCGGTGGTACCAAAATCGTTCCACTGCATGTTACCGTTTTGCTGACTCTAAAAGAACCATGTCTACCTGGGTGGCTACCCCTTAGGGATTTCGGCGCTATGTGGGTTGGGGGTGCAGGGGGGTTGGGGTGGTGGTCCGCAACTTTACGTCGACTTTAACGTGTTATCATTGTTATATCTGCCATTGTTTACGATCAAATCGGTCGGTTTTGACTTGTTTGACATGTAAGCTCTTCAGAATTGTTCACACCTTAACATGTTAACCAGCATAGAATCGACGCAATATTGCAGACCAGCACCCTGCACCCCCCAACCCACATAGCACCAAGATTTCTGTTAATAGCTTTAGGCAGCGCTGAAAGCTGAATCGAATTTTGTGTCCGGTGGGAGTGTTTTGAAGTTGGAAGTACAGGTATGCACTACAGCGCACATTGAAGAGCCACGTTGGAGAAATAATTGCAGATTCTCCGTCGATTGAACAATAAACCATACGCTCCTCAACTGATCTATTCGGCTAAACGAGAATCGTACAGTTACATAGTGATGTCATTACTTGGAGAAACTCTACGACACATAACAAAGTAAGCTTCACCAGCTTTGGACCGCTAACCGTGTCAAACGCCACTTCGTTTCAGGAGATTAGGAAAAATTTTCAGCGTATCCACTCAGGTTCGTGTCGGAGTGAACACGCTTTTTGGACTGAAACAGATCCATGACGTAGGTGCACTTCCAGTTTTTTGGTTAGGTATCATTTTGTGGGTTTGCTATGTGAGAGCTACAAGGCCATGGTGACAGCTACATATCTCCTGTCACCTGTCGTCGCGCGCCAGTAACGTCTCCATTTGTCCCTGTCGCATGCTATGGTAGACCAGTGGGTCCTGCTCGCTCGAGGAACCCGAAGAGCATCGATTTGACCTGATGAGGTCAAGGAACACACACATGCAAATCAAAAATTTGAAATTTTGGCTACGATTCCTCTACCAATGGGTAGATCACGCTCTTCTGAGTCCGGCCGTATAGTTTTTATTGTCATTTGTTCAGGGATTTGACGAAGAAGTCCGACCAGCGCAAAGGTGGACGACCTGGTGTTCTTCTGACGTTCCGTGGAATCCAGTCAGTAACGGCTCTCATTCAACGGTCGTCACGAAAGCGCATTACGTAACCGTCCCACCTGATCATCGACAACCTGACCCATGCGACTGCGTCTCTGATCTTCGACTGTCGACGTAGCTCGGAGCTCCGTATGCCGTCTTTCGCCTGGATGAAGCGAGTCACTCCGAGCATTCTTCTCCCTATACTTCATTGCGCGAGGCAAATCGTGCGTCCATTCTGCTTGTGTAACGCCCAGGATTCTGAAGCGTACGTCAACGAAAGAAGAACCGTAGAATCGAAGAGATGGGCGCGGAGACGGGCGTTCTTCCTATTCTCACTACTTCTTCAACACTCTCGAAAGCGCCGAAGCTACTCGTTTCCTCCTATGGACTTGGGTCGATGGTCATCTTGACTTCCCGACCCAAGTACACATAGCTGGAGCACTTAGAGACATTCGTTTCGTTGGGCTAAAAGGAGCGTCAGAAACATACCCATTATTCATGAACATCGCGTTCGTCAAGTTCAGCTGCAAGCCGATCCTCCCACATGCACGATCGAAGTAGGCCAAGAGCTACACATGTAGCCAAAAATGATAAACTGCTGAGATGCTATTACTATGTAACTGATCACTATCGGTTTGCAAAGCTTCAGTTTCTATTTTCAGATATAGTACAATTTTTAGATAGGCTTTGTGCATCGGGATATAAAACCGGCGAACATGGCGATCGGACAACGCGGCACATCTGAGTACAGATTTGTTCATATACTCGATTTTGGATTAGCAAGAGAGTACGTGGTATCGTCGGAGGGGAAACTGAGGATGAGGCGACCACGGCAACGTGCTCTATTCAGGTAGGCATTCGCACCTGCCTATGACCAACACAAAAAGTCGCTATGCGCGAGAAACTGGGGCCTCAGTTGCCCATGTCACGATATCGTGGTCATCTCAAAAGGCCACGCTCCTCTCTGACCTCTGCTGGAGTTAGTCTTCCTTACTGTACTGTTATCGAACGGTTGTGCTTTATGTTTGTTCCATGGATTATAATAAATTATATCCAAACTCTCACTCCTGTCGGGACCAGCATGACATGGAGGTCCCAGAGAGATGTTTCTTTTGAACTTTGGCTTTCCTATTCCAAGGGAATTCAACAATGAGGAAGACTACCTCCACCAGAGGTCGGGGAGGGGCGCGGCGTTTTGAGACGACCACGATACCGTGACACCCATTTGAGGAAACTGGCGTTTCGATGGTGTCAGCACTGCGACCAGAGATGAGGAAAAGTAGGGAGAGTTGAGAAGTGAACGTCCCTATCTATGCAAGGTTAATAGCGAAGTGAGTAAAGTGTGAGGAACGCCCAAACCCGGAGTAAGGGGCGGAATGAGCGGGACGTGAGTGGTCGACACCAACGCTCGTCAGCGTCGGCCGACTTTCCCGCCATAGGAGTTCCACTCTTCTCCTTCCTCTTTTTCTTAAGTTTTCAGTAATGCATGCAATATGAATAAACAATATCTAGGGTTCAGGAGAAGACAGAAGTACACTAGAAAGAACTCCCCTCTAGAGTATCATATAAAGGCGTAAGGACCTTTGATATGACAGGCGGAATGAGGGGACGTGAGGGGTCGTCGTTTTGACGACACGTTTGCAGGCAGCTTCTCGTCTTAGCTGGTCCAAACTTCTTTTCCACATCGTTCTGTTTTATCATGCCGGAGAGATTTGAACTCCCGTCGCATGATTCAGAGTCGAGTGTTAACCGCTACACCATGGGACCTTCATGTCATGTTCGTCTTGACAGGAGTGAGAGTTTGGATATAATGTATTATAATCTATGGAACAAACATAATGCTCAACCGTTCGAGAACAGTACAGTAAGGAAGTCTACCACCACCAGAGGTCGGAGAGGGACGTGGTCTCCTGAGGTGACCACGATACCGTGACAGTTTAATCGAACGTTGTCCAGTAGGCGAGTACCCTAAAGTCTCGCAGATAAGTCCGCCTTGCGGGCGAGGCGGCTCGGCGTATTGATCGGTAGTAGACTATCGATATGCTGTGCCTTATCTGATGTATTGTTCTTTTTCTGAGCTTTGTACATTTTCCATGGCACTGTGGTTTTAGCCATTTCTGATTGTACTAGAGAACCGTCCAGGTACCATCCCCAAAATAGTTCCTGTAGGGCAAGATTTTCATTCAACTTCCAATTCATCGTCAACAACACTTACAGCATCAAATTCTTCGTTCGTACAACAAGGAATTCGTATCTAAGGCCTTTTTAAAGCAGTTTACAATTGTTCCGGTAGAGATCGCGAAAAGCTGTTCCTCACAAGAGTTGCTACCTCGCTGTAAGACATCCTTTTCCTGTTACCGCTTCCGGTATATGAAGCGTCTATTACGTAGGTCACCCATTGTTCCCTACCTTTCATGTTATCCATGAAGGGCTTATTAATCTCAACATCAAGAGGCTGCAGATATTCTGTCAGTTCGGCAGGAATGACTGCAAATTTGGAACTCTCCTTGTAGAGATGTCGAAGTTGCTCGCCTGCGGGCGCCGCACCGCGGCGCGCGCGAAGCGAACTTATCTGCGAGACTTTAGGGTACTTTAATCGAGCGAGAGATAGAAGCACGGATGCTGTTGCAATGGGTGGGTGGATTTCGCAATTCTATCAAGGGATGTTGCGCCGTACCTTGGACGGGACATTACAGAAATGGAACATTCCATTACTTTCTAGACTGTCGCCAACCATTTTCCTTACCAGAGCTGCGTGAAATCTTAGCAGTACATTCTAGTTAACCTTCGTTGGACCCCACAGGAGAGCGTTAGGGCAGAGGATGGTTTCCAACCTATGTTGTAGAGTGATTACCTACAGAAATAGGATTTTCGACATCGAGAGAAAATTTCACTTGATGGTTCAATGAACGTAGTAATGGACTAATTGAACCTAAATCGCCAAGATGTTACAAGTTTATTTCGCCTAACGTTTCGGCGAGTCCACCTTCGTTAGGGCCTCAAACTAGAGTAATTGAACGAGTGATAGTGGGCTGTGAGATGAGAAACAGCTGTTAAGAGGTGCCGCTACCTTACTATAAAATCGATAAGAAAGGGCTGAATTTAGGGGAACAACGAGATATTGCTCAGTTGGCACCCACGAAAAGGCCGAGCAAGGCCGTGTGGACGATTTGTGGTGTCTGCTATATATGCTTGCCGAGCTGCGAGGACCTTTGCCATGGGCGAGTGCAAGGTTCTTAGTTTGAATTCTATAGGTATCTATTTTTGTAGCATACAAAATGAATGTTCCACTTCCAGAGACAAACGAGAAGTGTACGAACTGAAAAAAGCGACCGACATCGAAGTGGTGCTGGAGAATTGTCCGGTGCAGTTTATAAAGTTTGCCGAACATCTTGGGTAAATTTTTATAGTATTTCAAGTTTGAGACGCAAAAAATAAACAGTACATGACCGCAAAAGATTTAGCACGTTGGATTACTACACACGACCGAATTATAAGCTTCTCTACGAGCTTCTTATTGAGGTGATGAAGGCCGGCAAGTTTGAGTAAGTTACTGTTGAGCAGTAATTATTTGTAACGTCGATTTTTATAATCCCAAAAGAAAAGAAAGAAAAGAAATCCTCCAGAAAGAGAAAAACCTCCAGAAATCGGAGCCTGGACGAGGAACCTTTTTGTAGCCCTACGACAACACCTCGTACCACCACTGCTCCCACTGGACCATGTTTTCCTAGAACCTCGAGGGACCTATAAGATAGAATTTGAGATAAAAGGTCAAACTGTAACCGTTGGTACGTCCCCTGAGGGCTTTTGTTCTCTATTCGGAATCGTAGGTGGCCTTATAGCTCCACATTACTTGACCATCTTCCGACTAGTTGTATCCATAACCTAACGAGTTGTTAGTCATTCACGAAGCACCGTTAATGGGTATAAATAACCAAACCCTCTTCTTTGACTTCAGATACGATGTCATTGAGATAAATCTTTAACGGACGGTCAAACTGTTCGCAACATCGTTGATAGAAGACACCACAACCTCAGCATCCCAGAGAGGAGGCTTTTGCTCTCTATTCTGCCTTTCTCGAAGATGTCGTAGCGGATCTGGAAGAGAACCCTCGTACTCTATCAAGGGGACTTTGACACAGTCATACTACAGTTACCAGTTGACTCCATTCCCTCGTTACAGAGAAACGCTGAGTGGACTGGCACCCGATTTTGAAATCATCGTATTACACTTACATTGTCCCCTATAGCTACCAATTATCATCCTTCCACGTTGCTTTTTAGCTGAGAAAAGAGACACTAGAATCGATGATGTCATACGGGCAGTCAGCGACCTTCCAGCAGATTTTGGACTGCCTATCAGGGACACCATGGTTCTGACTAACAATGGTGATAAGACCTTCCTGTGCAGAACAAAAAAAAAAAAAAGTAGGCGTCAAACGGCTGGAGGACCAGCAGATTTTCATTATGGTGTCCTAACCTTCCCAGATACGTCTGGTACCATATAACCCGGCCCAGGAGGTAGCCGTCGTTAGCCTCATGTGAGAATCGATCCCTTGACCATGCGAGTGAAAGGCCTATATTCATTAAGTCACAGGTACTCGGATCCGTACGACTGGGAGACGCGGCACAAGTCTGTAGAATCGAAGGAGTCATGCGAGACGGTAAAGGCGAGGTGGACAGCTTCATTGTGGGTTTATTTAGAAAAACTGTTAAAATTTGGTTCCGATTCTAGATTGTTCGGCTGAAAACTGTTTTTCTTGGCAATTCATCACAGAGAAAACTCAATTTTTAGTGATTTCAGGTCAGACGGTAAGAAAGTGTCGCAATCGTTGAGTGCCGAACGACTTTCTACTCCGGTCAACAAGAGGGCAGAGAAGGTGATCGAATTTTGACTCTTGTTTCAATTTTTTGGATTCCTAAAGTTTCTTTTCTGCAGATTTACAAGCTGATCAGTGACACCAATCCGTTTCCGGCAGAGTTTTTCAGCTGGAACGCGCTGGGATTTTAGTGATTTCTATAAGCCCTGCTCAGCTGAACGGGCTTCTATTTTAACGAATTTAACGCGTTTCCTTTGAACATATCGAACGTATCGAACTCATATGCATAACATTAAAGAAGCACGACAATTCATCACTGATAAGCGTTAGTATCTATTCGAAACGCATATTCTTAAGTTTGTAATTTAATTGTCAATAAAGATTTTCTCAGATTTTTTCTCCATTTCTGACCTGTAGCCGCTGAAGCTGCGGGTTGTGGGTTTTCTAATTTATAACACTAGCTTTCTGCTCTACTTTGAAGATTAGGTCTGCCGCTAAGAGCTTGCCCTTTTTCCTTGAATTGTGAATTTCTCGAAATAAATCCGGTATCCTTATGAATTTCGTGAAAAACTTTCGCTGTTTCAGAAGATTCTGGTGGGCTTCTAGTTTTTTTTTCAAAAAAGTAAAGGATTCACCATTCCACCTGATTTTGTTAGAATCAACCTTGACGATGTTCGTCTGCCCTTTTGTCCTTCGATAAATCCAGTGATTGATCTGATCGATGCTCGTCAACGGAGATATCCCGTGATTCCACCGTTGACATTGATATTTTTCCTCCTTCTGCTGCCTTCTTTCTTTCCATAATTACTCAAGTTCTGTTTCTACATGATCTTTTCTGCTGCCCAGGACTTTGTAGAGCTGTTTCCCGTTCATCGCTGCAACAAACTTTTGCAGAATGTCTACAGATGTCCGTTACTCAGCGTCGTAGTTTCGAATTCCGAGATTTTCTCTCTAAATATAACTAGTATTCTAAAGCAGAACCCCGGAAGGCTGACAAATCGCCGAAACGTCAGCCGAAATAAACTTGTATCATCGTTGGCTTATTTCTTTTTTTATATTAGGCTAAGGTTCACACTGATAACTATCAGCCTAAGGAAAACAAATAAATGACCAATACAATTCAAATGATCCGGTAACTTTTGTTGGTCATTTATTTGTTTTTTCGGGAGGTATGAATAAAGGAAGACAGAATCTGAAATGCACGCGAACTTTTGGGTCATCCTAATCAAAAATTGAAACGGCTACTGGGCAATTGTACTGCCTCTTTTAGCTCGGGCGCTATCAAGTCCTCTACATTTTCACTTAGATGAAATTCTTTTTTCATTCTGCTAATTACTTTGCAGACTAAGATGCTAGGGAACGCAAATGAACGGCGTTTTCCATCAACCCATCCTCACCCATCTTTTGGTGTTTAGCACGATTTGCTTCCTTTAGAGGACGCGTTTATGATTTTCTTCTATGACATACGAACTCACAATTTGTACCAGTCTATCCTCATTTTCGAAATAAAAATTCAAAGCTTCTTGCAAAACACCACCCCTAGAATTTGTGTGTAGGTTTTTGATAGTGAGGAATATCATAGTAACATTACTGTATCTCGGAAATAGGGTATTCGGGTAGTTCTGGACAAATTGCAGGGTGAACTTATAATTTTGCACCGTGGTGTATTCGTGCGAATACCATCCTTCAACAGCCGTATTTGATGGTTTCTTTCAAGATACAACAGTGTCGGAACAAACACAGAAATAGTACAAACTTTTCGATGAATTTAATGTAAACGTTTAGCAGATTGTGACGTATTATGACTGAAGTTAAAAATTATCGAGGTTCGATGACTTCCACGAGCACCTAGAAACCAAGTGGATTCGGACAGAACAGCGACTCTGGAAACGGATTCTGCTCGTTGCCCTGAAAAAACGTTAGAATCTCCAGCAAAAGTAATACGAGCACATTTGCTAGTTATTTTCGTCCGATAATTTGGTGCATCTTTTGCCAATGTATTTACAGTTACCGTTGCAGCTGCCCGTTCGGGTGCTGGAGCGCTCAATTCGCCAGAAGATTCCTGAAATTCCAGCTTGATATCTCGGTTTCGGTTAATCTCATTCTTTTTGGCAAGCTGTCTAGATCAAGGAAGGCGGTAGGGGAGATTGGGCCGATTGGGGACAAGGGTGAACGGCTAGGAAGTTTAGCGGTTTGACATCACGGTGCCTCGGAATATCCTGAGACGAGGTTACAAATCTCACTTAATCCGCTATTGTTGCAATGAAACTAACACCATCTACAGAAGTACGAGAGCATAAGTAGAGGAGAGCCAAAACCGACTGAGACTGAGGTGCGAGCCGCTCGGCCCTGTTTATACGGTTCATAGGGGATGGGAGTTGTCGCCGTCTACCACGGTGCCCTTCCACTCCACGCCATCCACCTCCACACCACGCCTCCACTCGAACAGGACAAATACCCGCTCTTGTGCAATGTCATGATCATATTCTACCACTGAATAAACAGTTCCACCACACTTGTATCCAACACATAACAACTACTATATTTTTGGGGTCCAGGCACACGGTCACAGCACTGCTGGGTGCCCTACTTACAATGCTGTGACCGTCTGCCTGGGAGCCCTGCCTACAGGGATCCCATCGCGAAAGCTGTGCAGGCCGCTAGGGCTGGTCTCTGTGCCCGCTGCCTGAAGCCCGACCGCCAAGACGACTGTGGGGTAACCTGCCAAAGCTGCAGGTACCCCCGCAACCTGCTACTCTGCCCAAGTAAAAAGGCGCGAAGTTCGAGTTCGTACCGCGCAAAAAGAAGAAAGTTCTGATTTTCCGACGCCAGCGGAATATCGTCGTAGAAAGAGGGTACACAATGTGTAACAGGTCATCTTATACCTGCACGTCATGCTTGCCTGCAGTGAGCGCGATTACGGCAGTTGCGCCATAAGCCGTCGAGGTCTCAGAAACCCCGTCCTTCGAATCAGAAATGGCCGCAAATTCACGGTATGGAGCGGGTATAGCGCCGACGAGGTATCGGAGACCGCCCGTTCCGTTCATGAACTTGGGACCAGGAGTTTATATTTATAGTTTATTATGAACGAAAAACGAAGAAGATAGACCGGATCATACGGTATACCGGCTATGCACATAAGTGATGTATTCATGGGCGTGGTCAATGACCATGTCAAACGCGCGCGAGAAACTGTCACGTGGCAAATGGATTACGAAATACATATTTGTGCTCATGTCACAGTATTGAGCGATTTTTGTTACTCCAACGCAAGCAAGATTATGCTGTGAAAACTCAACAATTGCGCTCGGAAAGAATGATCATCACTGACCGGGACGTTTGTCGATGAGGACATTTTCACGCGACTATCGGAATTCGTCCGTATCGCTGCTCTAGAAGTACCTTCCCTGAAAACAAGATTTTATCCGATTTGTTCAAAATTGAAAAGCCCTTCACGCTCACTGTTCAGTGGTATCCTTCTCATCGCTCGTTCTCGGCGTGTTACTTAGCTCCCAATCGAACGGATCAGTGTATCTGAAAATGACATTTTACATTATGATAATGTCTTCAAGAAGTTCTTTCCCTTCATTTTTATGGCATTCAACTCACTTAATGTTCTCCACTATTCTTACGTTTTCTAGTAAACGGTAGAGCAGTCGGTAATTTGGCCTACTGTAGTAGTTCAATGTCCTAAAAACTTGCCAGTAAACATAGGAATTTACCTTCCTTTGTTTTATATAGACTCACATTAAATGAGTATAAAAGTCATTAAATTGAGCGGGGCAATCTTTGAAGAGAGTTTCAGGTGTGGTTCGTCTCTTCGCTTCAAGAATTGTTTTTATAAGCCTGGAAACGGAGCGCACATATCTAAGTTTAACACAGAACGTGATGCGCCAAGTAACTTCCTAAATAGCCGTTAGTTGCTGTGCGGGGTAATATTAAAGCAATCAAACGTGTATACCTGTTTTTCTGCCAGGGTAGGTCTCCCCTCATCTCTGTCAGCGTGTAGAGTAAGCTCCATAGGTCGTCATCGCGTCCTTGTTCACCTTTCTCCAGAGCGTTTATGGACGCATAACGTGGAGATCCCCTAAAAACTCAGGACCGTGAAACCACCTCAAGACGATAAATAGGCGGGCACAAATTCTTTTGAGGTTTTCGTAGATGCCCTAGCGTTCACGCGAATGTCCACGTTGCCAAATAGTGAGCAACTAAGCTTTTCTCCGCCCACCGTAGTAGGCATAAAAGGACCCGTCGGGCGCCGTTGTCCACAGTTCCTGTCATGGTTCCTTACACACTTCCTCTCACAATTTCTGTCATGGTTCTGTTCACAGTTCCTCTCTAGTTTGCCTGTAGCCCTTGTCCTGTTTCGATTGAGACAAGCTTTTTTATTTATATTTCTTTTATTTATTCATTTATTTATTCACTCATAGGTAAATATGACGCAACTGTGCACTAAAAGTGAAAGAAACAACAACAAAATCAAAGCTAACCGGTATACATCTGCACTGTGAACATAGCATCAAGGTATGGAATTCGGTAACCTCGCCAGTACGTTAGGAGGGACAACCTTCCCCAGGCAATTATCCGGTAATTAAAGAGTTTGTTATAAAGATATATTGCGTACTATCTTAGGCCTATGGTATACTCCGGCAACGGGCCCGTCGCAACGGAGCTAAAAATGCATGGCTCGCCTCTATACAGCACTGCAGCTAGGTTTTTTGTGTGCTGCTGTGTGCGGGGACTCGGAGCAGTGCTGCCCGACCATCGCAGCTGGCTGTGACTCTTGCCACAGTACTGTCCTGAGATGATCTGCACCATCCTTTTCACCCTTGCGGTAAACTATCCGAGTCCCCGCCCACAGCAGCATACAAAAAGACCAGCTGCAGTGTTGTATAGAGGGGAGCCATACATTTTTAGCTCCGCTGCGACGGGCCCGTTGCCGTAGTATACCATAGGCCACTTAGCGTGACGACAGTACACACTTACAATCTTCTGTACCGAGAAGGTGTTCTCTGCGCTTTAATTGTTGTGGTCACTGAAGACGTTTAGTTGATGTTTTGAATAAGAGATCCCCTTTGAATAAGAAAACCGAAACTATCAATTGCTCAACAAACCTACCTAAAGTGAACGATGTCTCTCGGCCTCCGCATCTTGGGTTTATGGCCCTTCTGGAATACCACATACTGCCGTGCTAAACCGAAATCCAAAATGTGTATGATTCTTGATCGATCGTCCAATCCTAAAGCCATATTTCCTCTCTTTATATCGCGATGTATGAATCCCATCTGAAAAAATACAGTATAGAGTGTAGTTTTTTTCATCGCAATATTAGGAAGTTATGTGTGTTGTTCTATCGTCTTTATCTAGTTGATCGGCAATACCCTGCCGTTCCAGCTGCTGTGCTTTTTCATTCTGTTATTTCAGCTTGCTGATCGTTCTTGGATTTATCTGATACGCAATTGTGAAAGCTGAACGCCCCCATCTGAAAATCCCTCAAAAGATCACCGTAGGAGGTTGGTGTTATCAACCCGCAAAAACATCAGCTGTAAAAGCTGTTATTTTCAGTGGCTCTGTCCACCAATCAAGGGCAACTTCTTCTTAACCACACCGAAGACATACGTCGTGGATTAGTTTTATTACGTAGAGTACATTGATGCCGATTCTGATAATTGTAGATACGGTGCATTGTTGTTTCCTGAAATTGAAAGTTTTTATAGTCCTGAGGTTAACGGTAGGATAAGCGCTTTTTCGCAACAGCTGCGCCTTTTGTGACAGTGCTGCCGGTAACAGTAGATTTCGCGGTGGGACCAGCATTAACGTTTGGGTTGTTGTCAAGCTGTAATCGAGTGTAGGTACGCAAAAACCAAAGCGAATAGCAACCGGATACATGCTAGGGAAAATCACGATAAAAAATCGGACCTATCGATTTATGAACTGACGGCGGGTTACCCGTAACACCCGTGATCACGGCCGTTGCATTGCTTCACGTCGGGTACCGTGAACCCGACTTTTATGAATGCGAATATTGGGGGATAGACCTTGTTCATTCCTTCCGGAGTGTTATATACCCCAATTTCCGTTCATGAATTTGGGCCCGGGTCGTCTTTCCGCTGCAGCAGCGAGGAATGACCTCGATCATTCTACTGGTCAGGCTTTTCCTTTCCTTAACCGCTAGTGCTTTACTGGAACAGCGGCGTCCCTTTGGCGAACGTTCGTACTCTGAGTCGGTGGCAAAGGTATGAGCGGGTGATAAAACTCTCGAGCGTCTGAGAAGCCTCACCCGATTAGTTTGTCGAGGTTTTCACCAAGTAGTGTCATAACCACGTACGAGTAATGCTCCTTCTTTCCTGACCCGAGCACTTTCGCAAACATCTTGTCGCGCTTCGATAACTGCTTCAAAGCCTGTAAACAATGGAAATGTCCCAATGAAAAGAAAAGAGGGTTGTTATTAAGCCAATAAAAGTTGAAACGCCGCACGTGAACCTCTAGCTTCATAGCGTTGCCTTCCTCACGATGTCCTTCCACTTTAAGAGCCGCCTATAAGTAAAAGAATATAAGTTTCTCCCTGCGCTGTACCAGGAGAAGTAAACTGTCGCAGTTGTTAAGGGATTGAAGAGAACTTCTCTGTATCCTATTCTTTGCAAAGAGCTTCACTAGAAAAACGTACCATTTCTGAAGTATTGATGTTGACAACTTTGTAAACCGCTCCAAATGAGCCTGCTCCGAGTGGCTTCACGATACGCCATTGTTTTCCAATCACTTTACCATTTGGGAAGCAAACGTTTTGAAAATGCTCTGAACTTTGCGAAATCGAAAAATCTGACGAGAATTGCAAGCACTTCCAATTCCAATGGCACAAAGTTTCAGCGACCGGGCATTTCTTGTGGGAGTGCGCATTCAAATGAGACGTTTTCGAATGTGCCCTCGATTGTTATGGACATGAACGCCGGAAGGAGGTGGAATGTACTTATCCCTCTGGGAGGCTTCCTATCAGGTAACTTAATGTGTTTGCCGGATTTACGAAAGCCTACATTGTTCAGGATTAAGACACTTGCGATTACCAGATGCAAATTCGCCAACTGGATGGTGGTAACAAACGATGAGAGGAAGTCGTGATGGCCCTTATACTTACAACGAAGTGGAGCTAGTGGGTGAGTACTTATTTGAGCACTATTTGCGATACTTGCGACCCGTTCCTCAGCAACGACTGTGCAAGTACCAACTTCTTTTCCACTTCGTTCGGTCTTGAGCCAGTGTTGTTCAGCTGTTCAGTTGATTGAGCGACAGTTAGGAGCGTTCGATGTTTTCTTCAATTAAATGCGATAACTGAGCGGCCCGCTTGATATGTGCCCACAGTAAGACGGCTCAATGATGTCCGTTTCCGTTGGTGGCTTGTGGACCTGAGATTTCCTGACTGTTTGTAGGTACAGCGCTACCGTGCTGGGTAGTAGTGACGGCCAGCAGGCGAATGAGGCAGAAGAATGAAGTTGTTCTAGCATGCTTCGTCCCAAAGGATAACCTTGCACTCGCCAGTAAATGTACAACGGCTCTTTCGGCTGTTAGAATGGAGCGCGATTTCCACAGTTCAGACACGACAACTCGTCCACTATTGTTTTTGGGGCGCGTTTTTCCACGATGGCACTCCCACAACACAGAGTCGTGGAAGTGCTTTGCCATCATTTGATGATGTTATTTATAGTTACAACGCCTCTCCCGACCTACTATATTGGAACCGCAGGCCGCAGGGGTCAGGCTAGGGAGGAACTTCGGAGCGGGTGAGTCATCCTAAGCATTGCAAGACCGAAGGCTACGAAAGGATCCGAACCCTGAACTATCCAACAATGCTTAGGATGACTCACCCGCCCCGGAGTTCCTCCCCTAGCCCTACCGCTAAGTATAAACCTAAGCGTAATTTACCTAAGCCCTAGTTAAGGGCGGAACTCCTGGGTGGGTGAACCACTAGTTCTCTGCAAATGGAGGGTCTAAAGGACAACGATCGAAAGCAGAGCGACGGTTAAACCTTGAAAGCTACCACCCAGGAGTAGAAGGGTAAAGGGTTACGCTGAACCAAGGCAGCAGTCCCTTGAGCAATAGCGTAGGCAACGGTCGAGCGATGTTCATCCATTGTAGTTGACGCGATATTGCAGTCTCACACCCTGCGTCCCGTTGCGCCACATTGCGCCGCACTACGCCTAGAACAAAGAGGCCTACCGGTTTGGAAAACACCTACTGGGCAGTTTTGATCGAGTGGAACCTCACCATGTCACTGCAGTAGTGTTTCGAAACATTTGTGGAATGGGAAACGTACCGGGGATATCCGTCGCCCTCATCGTCCTAAATGACTGCAAATGAACCGTACTGCAGTGCGATGATATTTGCTTAATAGTCCGCATACAAAAACAAGTCTGATAGTAGTTCACAGACATTGCTTTCGGGAAATAGCCAGAGGTCAGCCGATTATTGTGGTTAAGGGGAGTAGGGGAGTGAAACGTTTTTACAGCACGCCGAACGGATTGCCACCACTCCGGAGCTCCTCCCCTAGCCTGACCTGAGGTGACTACTCACAATGCGCACTATTTCTTCGCCAAATGGGCAGGGAAGCAGAGAGAAACGAAATAGTCTGCGTCTTGAGTAGAGTGCGCGGCGGCCAGAGAGTCAGAATCGCAGAGTCAGAATCTGCGTCTTTGCTCGCGGCGCACTATTTCGCAATGGCAATCTGTTCGGCGTGCTGTATTTTCGCGCTAGTGAGTAGGGGTTATTAGAATTTCTTTCTATTTTGGCGTGCTGTCGCTGAACTGCGCAAACGATGCGCTTTCAAACAATGATAATTTTTATTTCTCAATTAAAAAAGAGTTCTCATAGAACAAATGTTATAGTTCACGCATTGTAATTAAGAATGATGATAATTGGGAATGATCAGACATTAGGATGGACTTCAGAATCCAAGCGGATTAGATGCGAAGAATTCGGCCGGAAACGGGTTATATTCGTCAAATCCTTTCTGAAACAGTACTCTTTAGAGCTCCGCTATCAATTCTAGTTTGCGAGACAAAATCATTCGTATTCAAGTTTAAATTGTTTTGTTTTATTTACCGTATCATCTGGCGATAGTCCTGTACCCACATCCTCCTCTGGCGAACTAAATAGCTCGTCTCTGCTGAAACAAAGCCATCAGAACTAGATTTCTATTTTCCTCATTTTACAGTTTCGAAAAGATATTAACACAAGACCAAATGTGTAATAGTTAGATGAACAAATAAACGGCAAAATCCCAACAGTACAGGATGGGAGACGATATCACTTTGAAGAAAAATAAATAGTTGAGGACGTTCTAGGCTTGGTCGCAGAAAATCCAGCGATTTAAAAAGGTAAACAATAAAGGTGAAGGTATCGACATAATTCTAGGAGATCATCCTTCCTCTTCTAACGCCTTTCCGGCTCTCAGAGATACACTTTCAGCGATCATCTTACCCATTGCTCAAGAACTCCTTCGATTTCCAGCCTACCTCCCAGTCGTACGGGTCGTTAAATCTAAATTGTAGATTTCTGAATGTATTGACCTTTTCCAAACATTTTCATCAACAATTAAATTAGAGCTGTAAATCTCGGCTCACCTTATAGAACCGTTGGTCATCACTTGCTCGAGGAGGTAATAAAGAAACGAGTAGTCCGGACGAATGTAATAGTTTAAGCAACTGCAAGCAGATTTGATGATAGTAATAATATTTATCATCAATTATCAGCTTACCTAACATGCTCGGCGAACGCCATCATCTCCAGCGGACAGTTAGCTAGGAGATTTTCCAGAGGGGTATTTCTCTTCATATTCAGCACGGTGTTCCTGTCACTGTACGGAATGCATTGGTATTTTTTGAATATTATCGCACTTTTGAATATCCATAAAATGCAAGAGTGTTGAAGAAGTTGTGAGGAAGACGAAGAATGTCCGACTCCACGCACATCTCTTCGACTCTACGGTTCTTCCTGCGTTGACGTACGCTTCAGAATCCTGGGCGTTACGCAAGCAGGATGAACATGCGATTTGCGTCGCGCAACAAAGTATGGAGAGAAGGATGCTCGGAGTGACTCGCTTCATTCAGGCGACAGACGGCATACGGAGCTCCGAGCTACGACGGAGCGTGATCAGTTACATAGTAATAGCATCTCGGCAGTTTATCATTTGTGGCTACATGTGTTGCTCTTGGCCTACTTCGATCGCGCGTGTGGGAAGATCGGCTTGCAGCTGAACTTGACGAAGACGATATTCATGAGGAAAGGATACGTTTCTGATGCCCCATTTTCGCTCAACGGAACGAACACCTCTGAGTGCTCCAGCTATATGTACTTGGGTCGGGAAGTCAACATGACCAACGACTCGAGTCCAGAGCTGGGCAGGAGGACGGCTTGGGGTGTTTTCGAGAGTATTAAAGCAGTAGTGAGGAAGACGAAGAACACCCGACTCCGCGCCCATCTCTTCGACTCTACGGTTCTTCCTGCGTTGACGTACGCTTCAGAATTCTGGACGTTACACAAGCAGGATGGACGTGCGATTTGCGTCGCGCAACGAAGTATAGGGAGAACAATGCTCGGAGTGACTCGCATCATCGAGGCGAGAGACGACATACGGAGCTCCGAGCTACGTCGGCAGTCGAAGATCAGAGACGCAGTCGCATGGGCCACGTTGTCGAAGATCAGGTGGGGCGCACACGTAAGGCGATTTCGTGACGGCCGCCGCACGAGATCCGTTACTGACTGGATTCAACGGGACATAAGAAGAACACCATGTCGCCCATCTTTGCGCTGGTCGGACTCTTCATCAAATCCCTGAAGGATCGATTCGATGCTCTTCGTGTTCCTCGAGCGAGCAGGACCCACTGGTCTACCATGGCACCCGACGGACGAATGGAGAAGTCACTGGCGCCCGCTCGAGCGAATCGATGACCAATGAGACAACAGGTGATACAGGTGATACAGGTGATACAGGTGATTGCACTTCAACGATTTAAAGACATACCGAAATCGCCTCCACGGTAACGGACCTCTGAGCTCTGCCATCACATAGATTAGTGCCCACAGATCGTCTGGTCGTCCTTGTTCTCCTCTCTCCAGTGCGTTCGCTGAGCAATATCGGACAGTTCCTCTGGGAAAGAATGGCAGTAATTCATCAAAACCTCCATCTTTTTAACGGTCACCTTCCTTAAAACGCACCTAAAGTGAGCCTTCGCACGCGGTCGTCTCATTTTTCTCCTTCCATCCGTGTCAAGAATAATGTATTCTCTTGAAAGACCAAAATCGAAGTAATGAATGAAGCGCTGTGCTGGCGTACCACGCAAACCAAGAGCCATATTTGCAGGCTTCAAGTCGCGATGTATAAATCCAATCTGTATTCGGTAGATTTGGAATCAGAAAGCTTCTACAGATCAAACTAATTTCAGTTACATCGTGAAGCTGTTTCAGTCCGTACAACATATTGATTCCCAATCGTATTTGAGTCGAAATCGTACAGACCTTCCCAACTTTTCTAAATAGTAATAGCTCGTTGCATTTGTTGCGTAGCGCTATCAAATCGTTGGAAACTTCTAGACGTCATCTGTTATTTGCCGTTTGTCAATTATTTATTAGAGACTATTTTCGTGAAAGAGAGACTTGCCTAATCACGGAGTCGAGACTTTCACCAAGTAACGTCATTACGATATACGAGTATAGTGTTTTTCTACCGCTCTGCAGTATTTGTGGAAAAAACGGTCTCCCTTCGAGCCGTCGCAGAATCTGAACAATGGCTATCGTTACTATAGCCGTAAAAACAATAAAGAAAGCTAAAGAATATTATTCAAGAATGTATCGTTACCAGGGCTTCAATTTTTAGCACTTCGCGGTTAGCACGGTTATATTCCGCTTTGAGAGCTGCCTTAAAGGAATATATGTTGTCGAGATATTTCTGAGAAGACTTGACGTATTCTTTGAAGGATGAATTCTCAAGGCGCAATAGGGTCCTGGCACGCACCAAAGAGGCGGGGTTACACGCATATCCTCAGTCCGGCCGTAGTGGATAGAATGTTATATATTACCGCTCAACTCGACGGTTCGGCGCTATGTGGGTTGGGGGGGGCAGGGTTGTGGTACGCAATTTTACGTCGACTTTAACGTGTTCTCATTGTTATGCCTGACGTTGTTTACGATCAACTCGGTCGGTTTTGACATGCTTGACATGTAAGCTCTTCAGAATTGTTCACACCTTGACATGTTAACCGGCATAGAATCGACGCAATATTACAGACCAGCACGCTGCACCCCCCAACCCACATAGCACCGACGGTTCTTCCTGCTCTGTGTTACGTTACCCTCAGTTGACTGTCTCTCAAAGTCACGAAGAGGTCCTTCGCGATCACAGACATAACTCTATGGTCGTCTGCTGTTGTTCGGCGTGCAGACTTCAACAGGCCAGTGGGAGTAATGGTACAGAACGTACAGAACGCATACATGGTTATCATTGTCATATCGTGGTGGTGTGATCAATTGTGGACGCCGTCTGATCCTCAGTCCGGTCGTAGTGGATAGAATGTTACATATTACCGCTCAACTCGACGGTTCCTCCTGCTCTGTGTTACGTTATCCTCAATAGACTGTTTCTCAAAGTCACGAAGGGTGATCAGGTCGTCTGCTGGTTCGGCGTGCAATATTGAACGCATACATGGCGTCGCGTCTCTCCATACTGGATAACATGTTATCATTGTCATATCTATCATTGTTTCACTGTGGTGGTGTGAACAATTGTGGGCGCTATGTAGGTTGCGGGGTGCAGGGTAGTAGTCCGGGCGCTATGTGGGTTGGGGGGTGCAGGGTGGTGGTCCGCAACTTTACGTCGACTTTGACTTGTTATCATTGTCGTATCTGTCATTGTTTATGATCAACTCGGTCGGTTTTGACATGTTTGACATGCAAACTCTTCAAAATTGTTCACGCTTTAACATGTTAACCAGCATAGAGTCGACGCAATATTACAGACCACCACGCTGCACCCCCCAACCCACATAGCACCGTAGTCCGCAACATTACATCGGCCTGAACGTGTTATCATTGTTATATCTACCATCATTTCCGATCAGCTCGGTCAGTTTTGGCATGTTTCACATGTAGACCATACACAGTTGTTCCCACCACCGCTATGAAACAGTGGTAGACCATGATAACCAGCATAGATTCGACGCAATATTGCAGACCTGCATGCTGCACCCCCAACCCACATAGCACCCGATTGTGTAGAGTTTACATTACAAATATGCAGAAACCAATCGAGTTGATCGTAAATAATGGTAGATATGACAAAGATAACACATTTGAACCAACGCAACGTTGCGGGCCACGAACCTGCACCCCAGACCACATAACGCAGAGGTCCTTGCCGATCACAAACAGAGACCTGGAGGGTGTCGACTTATGTTCACCCAGCTATTCCAACAGGTGAATGGGAGTCATGGTGCCACACATGGCGAAGTCGCGTCATCTGCGGATCTAGGTTAATAGGTGGGTAAACCTTTTCAAATTCATCAGTCTGTCTTTTCAAGAGCCAAGAGTTTCTCTAGTGAATTCAGGATAACGCCGCTGACCTCTTCATCAGTATCGATATGGCGGACTTTGTAGACGGCTCCAAAAGCTCCTTCACCGATTCTTTTCGTGATCTGCCAATGTCTTCCAATCACACTTCCTTTTTTCAGTTTAATCGCCCTTGCTAAAGAAGAGTTAAAGTTCGGTAAGCGTTGTGTCCTCGGTATCGTGGAATAAAGCACTTCAACTTCACCTTTCATGTGTCGAGTAACCGGGCGATGGGAACGATAAACTAGAAATGGTGTCTACCCGCTATGCATAATCACAAACGATGGATGGAATCTAGATAAGACTAACGATTCCCCGCTGCCTACACCGATGATTGCAAACAATTGCAAAGGCAAAGGAGCACGGTTTCATATTTTAATTATGAAAGAAGAAAACAAGAAAAATCGACCCTTTGACCACCCGACTGTTGTCCATCAAACTAACCACTGAGCCATCGCGTCACTGGTTACCCCGGCTTTCGTCTGGTATCCTTTTCGCAGCTCTGGTGAGACGTTCGGTTTCTGGCGCATCTATTTTACCAGTTTTGAAACATCCATTCGCAGAGCATGTCTGCTCTGACTTGCTCACTATTTTTGTAATGTTGAACGAGATGACAAACCCATGCTTATTCGGACTTGGCCCAATAGAAGCACTTCCGGGAAGTAGGGCAGTTGCCCTGGATGACTTGCGGCTGGATGTCATCCTTGGTTCCAGTTCTTTGCGCCCAAGGCGAAGTTAGGTTCATAGTCGAGACCGGTGGTGCCTAGTCCTGCTATCAGCAAGGTGATCGATAGCCAGATATGGCACCGGGAATCCGATGCGTATGCCCCGAACGCGCCCATCCACCACAATCCCAAACCGCTCATTTATCCATCAACACCTGGCAGCAACGTCTACCGCACGGTGATCGATAGCCAGATATGCCAAAAAGGTACCCCATGGGCGTGGCTCCAACGTACCCAACCGCGCCATTGGACCAACAGCGACAATTTCTAGCCACTGATTGATCCATCGGCAACAGCCAGCGATAGCAACGTTTACCTGGTCTTGGCATGGCCACCGCTAACCTACCATCGCAGCGGTGTATCTGGCTATCGACCACGGCGGACGTAAGTTACAGCGCGAACTGCTGGGAAATTTTGGCAATGCAGTTCCTATGGGGTGTAGAAGTGCTGGGAAGTTTTGGCAATGCAGTTCTCATCGGATATCCAAAAGCGTGAATTTTTTTTTCGGAATCGTATTCCATGGTCGCGAAAAAGAGCTGCGAAAACGAGGCTGCGCTGCTCATCACAGCGCTCATCTCACTATGGAGATGTGCCGGTTGGTGCAGTTGCTAAGTAGTTGGGCTCAGGGGGTTTATGGTTCGGTCCCGTATGTATGCAATGTATTTGTCAGTGCCGTGTTGCCAGTTACTGTTCTTGTCGCTGGCCCTCGCATACCGATGAACTGTGCATGAAAATGAGTTCAGGGTTATCGGCTCGATCTTTGTGAAGCTAGCAGTCTTGCAAGCCTTGCATTTTCGTGTCTATACAGCTTCTTGTCCTTGACGATCGCAAAAACCCCTTACAGTCTCCTTCAGTGACTTCCAACGCGCTCATCTTCCCTACATTGGGCAAGCCGGAATTAGAATAACAGACTTTTACCCATAGAAAGCCTCCTTGCGTTAGAAAAATGTCCACCAACCCCAATACTACTAACTCTGCTGCACTGATTTATAGTATATAGGACGGCAAGCTATCGATGACCCTCGTGAAACTGCTGATGCCAGCATAGAGACAAGAACAACACTGGATAAGTGTCCCACATTTCTTATTTCTTTCGATGTTATTTGGTCAAATTTTACTCATTGGCTCGACGTTTCGACGCGATCGTCGACTTCCACTGTTTGAACACAGCTTTGTGTCGTCATACAACCGCGCCCAAAGCCACATCCATAGCAGCATCTCCGACAAATTGTAATGAGCGGCGAAAGAAATTGCAGTAAACAATTTAACCAACGATTCACCCCACGGGCTAAAGTGTAGCGGTTGCGCTGCAGCTCAATGTCAGTCGGTGGAGGACAGTCGGATGTGCTCTATTCATACACCGACGTATCCGCTCAAAACGTGCTCAAGTTCATTCCTCAACATATACCAAAATGAGCTAAGAATTACTGCGTATACCAGCGCACAACATTGCGAAATGACCTAGGACGATATTACGGCGTGCCTGTCACATTTGTGCGTGCGATCGCGAGCGGCAGACACGCCCACACGACGAGCTGCCAATGAGCTAATCGATGAGTCCATCGGCGGCTGTGCTCCTGTCGTTTTGGTATCAACGAATGAGTTCACTATTCTCTCCAACAATCTAGGAGAAGACAGCAGTCACCATGAAACACGTTTATTTCCCGTCAACAATATTAGTGAGCAAAACAAAAGAAAACATTTGAAATCAACAGTCATCATCTTCGGTCTGAACGGATCATCGTCAAAACCATATACATATCATCCATGACGATAACTGACTATTCATAGCAAACCATGAACTGAGATCGAGTGAAATGTTGTACCAGTCTGCTTAGTAGAAACCGGGTCTCCTTGAGTGAAACGGAACACCACGGCAGTGTCGAACGCACATGGCGGATCACCTCCGCGGTGGCAATGTGACAAAGCGACGACGACGATCGTTACTTCTTCGCTTTCGGAATATTGCGGAACTGCTCGGGAACTTCCGACAGAATGCTGTGCCACTGTCCGATTGGTTTCCGTTTCTGAAACGAGCAAAGTTACTAAACTGGGTGAAACCTTGGAAAGAGTTGATAATCACCCACTTGTCCATTCATCTCCGTCTGAGCAAGTGATAGGAAGCAGTTCTCCCACTGCGTACGACCTTCTGCCGTTGGACTGTCCTTACCAAGCACGCAGCAGCCAAGCAGGTCGTCCTTTCCTATTCTAAACCGAACAGCTCTTAATGAGACATTTTTCTTCCGGGTGGTCATCTCTTAACCTACCGATCCCAGTCCATTACTTGAACGAGAATGTTCGTCTCGGCGACCTGATTCAGCGGCAGATCGTACTCCAGCGTTTCATGATAGACCGGATTCAGATTGGCGCGTTTGCAGCTCGACTTACGCAACTTCACCCGCTTACCTCTATACACCTGCTCGACCTTCACGTAAGGATCTGAATCAGATGAAAGCTTATCGCTGGAAAATCGACACGTCGCAAAGCTGAATCTTACCCGACGCTCCTGTAATGTCCATCGGTCGAAGATTGTACGCCTTTGCAACGGTCACATATAGTTTTTGCTCATTTGGTACATACAGTAGATACAGTAGCAGATCGCCAAAGTCGTTCTTCTCCTTCAATTGGCAACATTCATCAGCGGGATGAACACGAGAAAATAACTCAGAACATTGGTATTGTACCTGACTGCCAACGATCTGCATCGTGTACTCGGTCCAAGTGTACAGATCGCTCTTGTCGAACAGATCTCGCATGATGACGTTTCCGATCAGGCCATGTCGAGTAAACCGATCGAAGTCGTACACCGTGAACTGAATCGAAAGTTCGTGTTCGAGTCGCTCAATCCTTTCAATAGCACACCCGGCTTCCCAGGAGTGATAAACTATCCTTTATTGCATAATATCCCCCTTCGCCTGGGACTTGCATAACATGTGTAGCGGTGCCCAGGCGCAGGCGGTTATTACTAAATTATTTAATATACAGGTTTATGTATATTATTGTAACAAGAACAACACGAGGTTCGCACATTATTTATCTTTACTACGCGATGGGACTATGTACAAAAAAGGTAAAAAGAAAGGAAGAAGGGGACGAAGAAGGATCACCCTTAGATTGCGGGGTCCTGAGTTCAATTGCCCGATGAAGTGGGCGTCAGATCCCGCTCACTGGTTTTCAGACCACTATAATTGTTCCGATCCGATAGCCGGTGGGTAAACTCAATGCGGGGGGTCACATAGAGCGCTTAAGCATACTGACGGGGTGTTCTCAGTGAGACCGCAATTGACGCTCCAGTACCCACTGGGTAAACCGAGCTACGGATCATCTAATGGGGCCACTAATGCGTCTGAGAACCCTCTTCTAATCTCTCTAGAAATCCTTACACCTTGCCCTCACAACCCAAGAGGAGCGCCCAAGAAGAGATGGAGGGACGTCATCAGAAGCGACCTCAAAGAGGTCAAAGCAACATCAGAAGACGCCCGGAGTAGAGTTAGATGGCGACTGTTGACAGGAACAGCGGACCCTGCGACGGCGCGGGATTACAATTGCAACAATCGCGCTCCTTCGCGGCAATGCTGCTGGAAAACGATAATTTTCGCGTTGGGACCAACAGCGACGTTTGGATCGTTGCCAGGCGGTTGGTCCACAGTGGGTACGCAGTGACTCGCAAACGTGACCACACACTCCACGTTACCTTTCTGCAGCAATAGCAAGGAACAACCCAGGCTTCTTCCCTAGCTTATTCGCTACTAGTTTACTGCCACAGTAAGATCAGAATGGACCTTTAGATCGAAGGCTGTCGTCATCCAGAAGTCAGCTGGCTAGGTACGAATAATGTTTTCATCGAGAGTTCATGTTGTAAATTCGATGTTCTATTCAAGTTGTCCTTTGATTGACAAGATTAATAGTCGTAACCCCGGTGATCGCGTCAGTGTTCAATCTGCTCCGACATCTGACAAGTGACCAAAGCTCGGCCAGCTGACATCTGGATCCATATGACCCTGCGTGGCACTAGGCCGGAAGTGCTGATAACTTCGTAAGATAAACATTCAATCGGAAAGACCATTTATTCGATGAAAATGACTTTAAAAAGAGTTTTTGTGAGTCTGCAAAATGGTCGGTTTTTCTGATTTTGTCGCGTTTTGAGTGATGTTTGCCCACAAGTCGCAAAATTATGAGAGTTAAACTAGAACAAAGAGTTTTTTATACCATGATAGTCAACCACAAAAGTAATCAGTGGGTATAAATATAAGGGTCACTATAATAAAAAGCCGTGTTGTGACATTCTGGCGACAGCTGTTTCGATTGTATCATGTCGCCTGCTACTAGTACACACTAGACTGATTTATGCTATTACGTTTCTGAGGAATGGTTAAGCATTGTTTTCTACTTAGTAATTACTGACAGGTCTGGGTTTCCTATCAATCAATATTTTTCTATTTATGGTATCAGAACCATTAAACACACGGGAAGAATGGTTGGACAACTCCGTGGAGGAAAATGAAAAAATGAAAGATTTTTCAAAAGTCCGATTGAAATTATTGTCAGACAGATTTAATTATAATTTGAAGTGCCGGAAATGACTGCTAGCGAAATTAATGAATGGGATACCTAAAATAAATCCCGAAACTTACACTAACAGGGCTTTTAAAAAATCTTTCGTTTTTCTCCACAGAGGTGTGTAACAGGCATGAACACTAAAGAAACCCCGTGTAAACCATAGAGTACGTTGATGAATCAGGGTTTGCGGTTCATTCGGCGTGTATTCCAGGTATATCATTCATGCCTACTTGTATGAAACATGGTATGCTTCAAACAGATTTTTCGGACTCCGGGAAAATCAGCTTTCCTGATTGCCGGTTTTTATTACCATTTTTATTGAAAACCATTTACCCTTCTCAAGAACCACGTGCAAGTGCAAACTCTACGAACACTTTTCTATTTATAGCGAAATTAAACAGTTCTGTTCACCTAACGATGTTACCGTTGCCGGTAACCCCATGAACAATTTCTTACCCAGAAATGACAGTGACATCAACTTTCCTCTGAAAAGTTTTACAACGCATTTCTCCATGTAACCCTATTTACCTTGTTTTGTTTTTACCTGTAGCACTTGAGAATTCTAGAACACGAAGATATTTCCGTCGTATTTTTTGCAGTCAAAAAATTGATCCAGGTAAATTTGGTTACCTGCAACATTCGTCCGGACAAGCTGTTGAACGCTACGTCAAAGGAGAACATCTCGTTAAAGTCCGGATCGAGCGTCTTCTTGCATATTCGAGTTTTGCAATGATTCCGCCTCTCCGGCAGCAGATACATCTTTACATATGGATCAACCGTTCGGCCTTTTTCCTAGAACAGAGAAAGAAAAAAATGAATGGCAAATAAAATATGAAATATACGTAATAGAAAGAAAGGAAAAGGAAGATAATAAAAGGCAATGTAAAGCTAAATGGTCGGTGTAGATCAGTGCCTCGAGGGCGCGCCACCGCATTTGTGTTCCACAGGTGAATCCATATTTGGCCTATACAATGACTTACGTGACCCAACCATCGCTATATCAATTCAGTGTCTTTACCTTCCCAGTCAAGTCTGGTACCAATTTACCCGAACCCGGAGGGATGGAAGTCCTGGTCAATTCATGAACGGACCAGCGGTCTCCGAAACCGCGGCGCGGCCAGAGCCAGACGGCAGAGTCGATGAGAGATTGAGTTTAACAGGCGGGATCGATCGTTCCAGAATGCGTGTGTTAGTGAGTGGCGCCTCTTACCAATGTACCACGCGCGCCCATAATAATGAAAGGTATTTATAGAAAGGGCCCGCGTGGTACAGTGGTAAGAGGCGCTGCTGACACCCGCACGGTCGAGCGATCGATCCCGTCCTGGGCTAACCAAGCCTTCCATCCCTCCGGGGTCGGGTAAATTGGTACCAGACTTGTCTGGGAAGGTAAGTACACTGATCCGGTATAGCGCATTCACGCCTGACGGGTATCCCCCGCAGGTCATTGTATAGGCCAAATACGCATTCACTATGCCTCTACGATTCCGATATTGTGGAAGACGAATGGAACACGAATGCGGCGCCGCGTCCTAACAATCAGGGTACTGATCAACGCCGGCACCTTTACCTTTACCTATACCTTTTTTATTTATAGAAAAATCAAATTTTGTATGCTCACCTCGACTGTGAGATGATTCGCTCGTAGCACATGCAGCATGAGAACTCGATGGATGAAGTCGTATCGAAGTGCGAACGTCAGCGTTCCTCGATAACAATTGGTACCGCTCTTCTCGTAGAAACCGAGTTCATAGTGAAGAACCGATCGATCATCCATCTGATCAAGCTGAAAAGGGCGGAAATTGGAGGTAAATCCAAAGGTTTGGAAAATCACGAATCGATATACTCATTTTCGAGACCTTAGGTACAGTCTGCCAGCTAGTTCAATGAGTTCTAGAAAAGATGTAGGCGAGTCAGGAACAATTCACAAAAACCGGTCCTGATAAAGGACACGGCTTACTCCAGCAGTCTTATAGGCGGAGCGTGGTAAATGAATCGAGTAACATCGAGGAGAAACAAGGACAGAATTTTCCAGAAAATGCATGAAAACTGTTAAACATATCACAGAGTATCGTATTTAGCGATTGTAATTCAATTCGTTCGAAAGCGATTGTAATTTAGAATCTGAACAAGTGCATGGCTTATACTAACCAACTTATATAGCTGCTTCTTTAGTCAGGCGCGACGTGAGAAATACTTTATACGAACGGCAATTCACAAGAAAAAGAAGAAAATACATTTTAAAGTCTACCATGGCTATCGGGACGCACGTGGTACAGTGGTAAGAGGCGCTACTGACACCCGTACGGTCGAGCGATCGATCTCCGCCCAGGTTAACCAAGCGTTTAATACCTCCCATTGGTACCAAACTTGTTTGGGAAGGTGAAGGCACTGAATTGGTGTAGCGACTGGCCCCCGCAAGTCATTGTATAGGCCAAATACGGATTCACTATGCCTCTACGATTCTGAGTGAAACACGAGTGCGTGGCGTGTCCTCAGAGGACTGATCAGTGCCGACACCTTTACCTTTCACAATTACTTTTGAATTTTGTTTTCCGGTATATCTTGGGCTTTGGGTGTCCAGGATGGTAATCTAACTGGGAGGACTTATCAATGCCTATACCCTTACCTTTGCTGTTACCTTTACCTTATAATAGGCTAGTAAACCTGGCGTTGGTGGTATTGGCTGGGCGGATACGTATGTAGTGCAGTAGATGAAACACGGGGGAGAACAAGCGCAGCACACAAGATGTTTAGCTGATGGGATGAATGTGGTGCCGTTAAGCTGAATGAGGCCATCAATCTTACGCCGTTGTTCCTCATAAACAGCAACTCAGACCAGCCCTCAGGCGATTTACCCCATCCGAACGCCTCAAGCGCCATAACCGCCCTGGCGGACACCTGCACTAAAAACAACATGCGAGACTATTGAAACAACATGGACAAAGATCATCTTGGTGAAAACGTTCGGAAAAATGCCCAAACCTACCAACCAATTACCAAAAGGTTACCAATTACAAAACCAAGTCCCTCTCAAAAATCGAAATCTCATTTCACAAAGAACTTTTGCGACATCAACATTCAATTTTTAACTTTTTCAAAAGTTGCCTTTTAAATAATAGTTATCACAATTCAACTGATAACGCTTTATGTTTTAATTTTTTTTGTTGTTGGTTTATTGATGTGTTTAGTTCATCAAAGTCTTTAAACTTCTACGGAATCCTTCAATTGAATTATTTTGGGTTTCTAATATCAATACTTAGTGTTTTGTTAATTTTTGTATGATTGCGAGGAGATGACAGAGCGGCGAAAACGGCGCTTTTCTGCGTCGAAACCGCCGCTTTTTGATTTCTGCTTGAAAACGAGAAAAATATTCGGGAAAAATTCACCTCATTGTAGAGATTCGTGTACAAATTTCAGCGTACCAGAGAACTATACCAAAAAGCCTCAAGTTTCACAAAAATTTGAAAAAAAAAGGAATGAGAGCAGGAAACGCTAGAAGCCCCATAAAAATGCCATCGTAGGAAGCCGGACCGCCGACGGGAAGACCATATTGCTATGTGTGAAATGACAAGTGAGGATCGGGAGGGGATTTGTGAATCATCGTCGGACGGCGGCTTCTTCTCAGGAAAACATTAACACGAAGCGGATTACGGTTGCCCACTCGTTGTCTCAGCACCACACCACGTCAGGATCAACATCTTGTACAGCACACGACATTTACTCTACCATATTTTGATGAAGGGAAAATCTAAAGCCGAAAATAATTTCTTTTTTGGCACTGATTAAAACGTAGATCATGTGAAAGAAAGTCAGAAAAAATAAAGGGTAAAAATACATTGGCATAACGATTTGATATAGGAGAATAGCTCGGAATATAGGAAACAGAAAGGGATGTACCGGCCCCCTACTGCACATTGGAGGCATCACCGGCAGGGAAGATAGGGATATCCAATACCCGGGGTTATGGTGACCGTTTTTCGTCCAACGACTGGGTCATTGACGTGGACAGGTGGGATATGCGATACCCGAGGGGTAAGCTGACGGATTGTGACGCAATAGCTGGATTAGCACATTGAAGGTCGGCGTCTTCGATGTTTGACGGTAGAACGACGTTTCTGCGCTGACCGCTTGTGGTGCGGGATAAAGTCATGGACACTGAAGATCGGGGTATCCGATACCCGGATTTAAATGACGTGAGCCCATATTCACGAACGGACGAGCGGTCTCCGAAACCCTGTCGGCGATAACCCGCCAATTACCGCGAGTTTGCGGTATTAAAGATGCGCGAAGGTCTTCCAAACCCTACCTCATCGCGAGGTGTGATAGAACCGCGATAAACCCCGAATAAACCCCGACGCGCATTCACGAATCTCGATTTGCACGCTATTCGGGGTATATTTCGGGGTTTACCGGGGTTTACCAATGATGCGTCTGGGCTGTGGGTTGTGGTGTAAAGACTGAGCCACGGTCGCAGAATATCGTCGTATCCGATACCGCGGGAGTACATTTCTAGCTTTCGATATAAGGGCCGAGGCACGGCCCTGAAAAATGAGGGCATCAGATACCCGCAAACATGGTAACGGCTGCTGGCGCAGGGGTTAAGTTACAAACGTGGAAAATCTCGGTATCCGATGCCACAGGGTATGTCGAAGGATAGTGGCTCAGCGAATAAAACATAAACACAAAAAATAGGGGTATCCGATACCAACGGAAAAAAATAACGGTTTCCGGAAGACCGGCAGCCAGTGGAGGGTATTATACCTCGGGATACCTCGGGAGAGGAGAATGTACACCTCCTAGCATTGGTAAATCGTAGAATACGACCAAGTGGGGATATCCAGTGGTTAATATATGGTATAGCTGGCGGATTAGTCCACTAATCCGTGAATCTTGATTCCTTATTCTGGGAACGTCATGAATCAGCAAGTTTACCCAGACCGAATAACATTCTGTTGGGCACGTTTTAAGCAAAGATCTTCACTTAACTACGAAGATTGGATGGCGATGTCGAGGCCTAAGCCGTGAAAGGATTACGGCACATTGACACACACACACGTACGCAGAAAGTGGGTAGAATCACGTCCTCACCGGGGTGATTTCATTTCCTGGTATTTAACGAGACGAACAGCAAACATTCAAAGAATTTCTCCTGATGGTCGAACGAGCCCATTGCCTCAGGGCATGTAGACGGCCGGTAGACGAATATGCAGCATAAGTTCGCAGAACTACAGCTGGAGAGCTGTGAGGACGGTTAGTTCTATCCAGAACATCATTAAAAGGTAAAGGTAAAGGTGCCGGCGTTGATCAGTCCCCTGAGGACACGCCGCCGCATTCGTGTTCCATTCAAGTCGTAGAGGCTTGGTGAATGCGTATTTGGCCTATACAATGACCTGCGGGGGCCAGCCGCTATACCAGGTCAGTGTCTTTATCTTCCCAGACAAGTCTCGTACCAATTTACCCGACCCTGAAGGGATGGAAGGCTTGGTTAGCCCAGGCCTGGATCGATCGCTCGACCGTGCGGGTGTCAGCAGCGCCTCTTACCACTGTACCACGCGGGCCCCAGAACATCATTAAGACCGGATAAATCCCTTTGTGAAGTTTGGTGAATTGTGAGGCCGAGGGACAAGATCGAAGTCAAAGGTAACATGGCCGACATTGCTTAGTTCTCCTAGGACACGCCATGCGCTCGACTTCCATCCGAAATCGTAGAGGCCTGGCCCAGATTCATGAACGGACGAGCGGTCTCCGAAACCGCGGCGGAGCCAGAACCAGACGGCAGAGTCGATGAGAGATTGCGTTCAACATAGGAAGTTTAGGATAAGTAGACAAAAATGAGCGCCGTTCGGGCTATATCTCGGGGTTTATCGAGGGTTTAGCAATGATGAATCTGGGCCCTGGTGACAGAGAAGCTCATCTGTTATCGAAATCAATAACGAACAATCTGTTACACTCGGTGAGGTGGAAAAACTGCAAGAAGAAAAAAAAGCTCAGAACAACAACACCGCGGGACATTTACACATCGCTGGAGGAATAACAAACACCGCCGTACAGCTGACGGTTGGGAAAAAAGTAGGTATAAAGACAGAAAAATTAAATTCGAATCGCCACGCCCCCTTGAAGTCCCATGGTGGCCCGGTTAACCAGAGAGTTGATCACGATGAAAATGGCTTCATCTGGCTGGATGCTCTCGTTTATATGCGGTTTAGTACACTTCGTCCTCGATTTTTAAGCTTTAAAGTTCCTGTAAAAGAGCCCTCAGGGAAAGAACACGACCCGACACGACTTCCGATCTTCGAACCTTCTCGAACTCCTCGAGGCGTCGACGACGAAGGCAATCAAGTCGTCAGCCGGACACAACAAAAAGTGCTACACATCTCGTCAAAACACTCCTATCTATCATCAGCCACATTTTTCACGTTTATTTCTCAGCGATAGGGCTCGCGTGGTACAGTGGTAAGAGGCGCTCCTGTCACCCGCACGGTTGAGCGATCGATCCCGGCCAAGCTAACCCAGCCTTCGATCTCTCCGGGGTCGGGTAAATTGGTACCAGACTTGTCTGGGAAGGTAAAGACACTGACCTGGTATAGCAGCTGGCCCCCGCAGGCCATTGTATAGGCCAAATACGCATTCACTATGCCTCTTATACTTGAATGGAACACGAATGCGGTGGCACGTCCTCATCATCAACACCGCATTTTATCTATCAGCGGTCAAATTTACTGCGCTTTTTAGAATCTCTTGATCCTCAAATACCTCAAAATTGGATACGGATGGGAAAAAACGGCCACGACAATCTCATTTGAAGACTATTACTCTCTGTGATTACATTGGCTCACTTAAATGGGATTGCTATTTATGCCTCTCTCGTAATGTCGTAGAGTCCACGCCGAACCAGAGATGAGTAAATGGTAAAGGTAAAGTCATTGAACAGTCGCTCAGAACGCGCATTGCACTTGAATTCCGTCCGAAATAGTGTCCGTCATGCCTTTTATTCTCCTTTCCATTGGATGCTTCTAAGCTCATAGCATAGGCTACAAATTTACTTATAGCAGCTTAGTCTTTGCTAAGTTTTTAGGTTCTAGGTTTGCTTTTGAATTTGAATTTGTTTCAGTTAAAGTCTGGCATTCTTGCACTATTTGTGTGTTTCTTGGTGCGTATTTGAACGTACATAACAAATAAATGAATAAATAAATAAATACAATTGCTGCTCAGTAAAGCCTGTCGGGCCTATTGAAACGCCGCGTCCACTGCGTCTCTAAACTGTACCTGGGCACCACCATACTGCTTCGTTGACGACTATGAATGGGCAAAGGCATTAACACCACCATAAGTATGGAATCACTGTATGTGTTCGCTAATCTCGACACAAAGTTGCTGAATTTTACTCCAGAGAAGCCATAAAACGCATATCAGGTACCAAAATAATGGGAATGGGAAGGTGAATTCGAATTCAATTAGAGCTGAAGAAAGCAACGTCAGCTTTGAACTCAGTGTAGACAGACGAATACCGGACGGTTTTTGGGACAGAAGTCTCTCTTCTGCCAGCTCAGTCATTGAGAAGCCATAGGCAAAAGATATAGAGAAGATACCTCTCTCTTCTGCCAGCTCAGTCAAGTTCTCATGAGGACTGGATGGCGGAAGGGACAAGGAAGGAAAGAATTGCTATTAGCCAACGATAAAAACGACTTGGAATGCTTCTTCCGCGTCGTTGACGAGCTCATTATTGCCCACAAAAGTGCCTTCAAGTTCGAAATACCCCGCGCCGAATCAGGCAAATGACATCAATTTCCAGTTTTTCGAGCTCCGTTGCGTGACTCTGAGCTCATACCAAACTAATAACGAGAATTTGAGGCCGCAGAAATGAGCGGAGGAAAAAAGAGCAAAGACGAGAATAACTTCGTGGGAAGTAGAATATTCACAGTTCGGACTGGAGAACAACAGTGCGGAGATGTTTCGAATGGACAAAATTCAATCGAAAAGGCGGAGGAAACGCTGAGATTCAATTTCTAGCCGGCGGCGTTTGCACGGCGCACACTTTTCCGTGAACAAATAAATAATGATATACCATGGAATTGCTGAAAATTCTGACCTCATTCTCCATGTCGGCGTCGTCGTCGAACAGAAATAGACTGTTTCGCGTGTACGACGTCCGCCGATCCTCCTCGATCAGCAGATCGCAGCTGTCCGATCTGAAAGAGCAGATCTCAAGGGGTATAAAGATACCAAACAAGGTATGCTTCCCAATACTCAACGTTTCAAACAACTCAGCGAGTGTTATCAGTGCGCATAGTCGCGCAACGTCGCCAGAGCCCTGCAAGCGACAAGCGCGACGCCGCGCGCGGCAGTTCTACTGTTGGTCCGCTATTCGACGTGTGTCAAGGGTTAAAGAGTTTCATAGCAACGTCGATCGCAAAATTTAATTTAGGCAAAATTGATTAATTAATTAATTATTTTAAGCAAATTTAACTTAATTTTAAGCACAAAATTGTCCCAAAGCTTGTTTGTAAGCGCGACGCCGCGTCAACCCTTCAAGCAACAAACGCGACGTCGCGCGCGGTGCTTATTTCTTTGATTATTTTTTTCATCTGCACTTAGACCTACTTCGACAAAACTATTACAAGTTCTCATGTATCATCTTTCATTTTAATTAACATTTCATTTAATTGCGACTTTAGATCCAATAATCAAAAATAATATTGGTCCCCGTTGTGTGCTCATTTTTTGATGTTTGAATTATTGTTAGAAAGTGAAAATAGTTGAATAAATGGAGATTTTCGCGGGAAAAGGGCCGATGGGGAGAAATTATTTCTCTGCAAATGTCATTCTTGAGGAATCCATACGGAACTCCACGTAATCTCGCCGGAATAACAATGACGAGGGCTTAATGCGCGCTGGAAGGGTAAAGTGTCAACTCGAATAGGATCACATTTAGAGTATAATCCCTTGGGGAGGGTAACGCTGGGGGGAAGCCGTGCCGTGCCTCATCGTTCAACGACTAGCTGCAGTGATTCTTCACCTTTAGACTCTCGAAGGCCAGCCAGCCGGCCAGCCTGAATGGGCCAGACATCTGTATTTATCTGCGCTCTATTGTTTATGACCCGACCAGATGACGACGAAAAGGAGCCGGAGAGCCGGGGAAACTTAGCCGATAGGCTTTCTAACTGATCGATCGATCATTGGAAGAAGATTTTTATGAAGTTAGCCAGAGAAACTTAGCCAATAGGCTTTCTAACTGATCAATCGATCATTGGAAAAAGATTTTGATGAAGTTAGCTGTGCTTTGTGACTTGAAACGCCTTCTTCGACTGATTTACTCCACTTCGCCCTCAATAAACCGCTTGTAGAGTAGCTGGCGAATATGATCTGCCTAAATTGCCTGAGGCTATTACTAGGCTGTCGATAAAGTTTCGAGGCACTTTTGGAAAATTTTCAAAATTTATTTTCCTCCTTTATTCCCCTCGACATCCGACATATTTACGCACCAGCCATTCAGCGGCACGCAGACCGCCAAATGAACTAATGAATAGTAGAAAACATATATAAAACATTTATAATAACAAATAAAACGAAGAACAAAAAGCATGCAGCAAAAGACGGCGAGGAACTGAAGAAAAATACGTCACTGGGGTACGGTAACGGCAATCGTGGCGGGACCCTAGAGTTGACAAACAGACATCGTGGTTTCGATTATTTATTAGCAGGATAGGAAAAAAGGGTAGGATAGGATCATTACCATAAATTATCTTACATAAGAGGATGGAGGTGTCATCCCGGAACAGGTTTTTAAATTTGTTGAGCGGTCAAATTGACTGGCTCGAAACTTCATCGACAAACTAATATATACGACTAATTTGATAACAGATTATCAGACACTCAATATCACTTACACTAACCTCAAATCGTCTCGATGACCTAGCGATTAAAGAAAATAAGAAAATAAAAAAACAACATAATGACAAGATGAACGAAGCCCAAGAGGAACAGCGACGGGTTTTACGACTTCTTCAATTTTAGCAACAGGAAAAACCAGCTTCAATTTCCCGCTCCATTTTTTTTTCGATTTTTTGTCTTCATTGATGCCCGGAGGCAAACGCTTCAGCTTCTCAGTAATACACTCGGCCACGGTCACGAAGATTTATCTGATTGTAAAAGAGCGCTCGTTAAAACGCTAATCGTCGAGACGTTGTTGTTTCGTGGAGGAAAAACATCGCGAAAGGACGAGAAACAGCAAGAAAAACGACTAAAAAATTTGTATTTTTATTTGTATTTGGTTCAAGTTTTAAAAAAAGCATCTGACTTGATTGTCATCTGATCATTCTCAAGTCAAAATGACCGCAGAGAAGAGAAATATGGACGACTTAAATATACCGATTGGTCCAGAAACTCCCACTTTATTCGTTTTTCTCTCACGTTCCTTGAGCATAGGAATGCCACAAATTCTCCGAAATGCCTTAAGGCAAAAGAAAAAACTCTGCGAAAAGGATTGAATTGATTTTCTAATTTTCCCTTCCTAAGTTCTCCAATTTGCACAGAAAATGAAAAACCACTATCCACTCGTGAGAATAGGGCGTTGTTAAATCCAATAGTATACGTTAATTGAATTTTCACCAGAAAAAAAAAGAAAATATCCTAGAACTGCTAACAGATGAAGGCAAAAGGTTACATTTACCTGGGAGAAAAATTTAAAAAAAATAAGGGAGTTCAATTGTAGGAGCTAAGCTTCGCGAAACGCGGAAATAAAAAGGATAGACAAGGCATTAGGCTAACTCTTTTTGTTAATAGAAACCAAAAAACAAAAAAAAAAAATAATAAAAATATTTCAAAAAAGTCTTACGTGGACGCCGGTGCCGGACTGGTGAACGGTGAGCTTCGAGTGGATCCGTGTCGAGGGTCCATCCACGGTGGTGAGCAGCCGTCTCGCGAGAAAATCCGAGCCCGATAGGAGCCATTCATTCCTGAAAATCAGGGTGAAAAAAATCCCAAAATAGAAAATTAAAAATAAAGCGACATTTCAGAGTGACAAGAACCTCCAGAGCGGCCTGGAATAGTAAGGTTTAAGCTTCACCCAGGGCACGCGCCTGGAGAGGGCGAAAGGTCCAAGGATGTTCAGGTGAGGAAGAGAAGGAAAGAAGGAAAAGAGCAAGTGGAGGAAGAGCTGCAGGAAGACAAGGAAGCAGAAGACGAGTGCAAAAAAGTTCTGACGAGGAAGAGAAGAAAAGAATGAAAGGAGGAAGTGGAGGAAAAACCACAGAAGGACAACGCCTCCGAAGTAGCGCGCGAGTAAGAGTGGGAAAAGAATGAAAGGAGGAAATGGAGGAAAGTCGGAAAGTAGAGGAGGACTGAGAACACATGATATCACACAACTAGACGGAAGGAATTTCTCTGCGGAACATAAAACCGAGCTCATAAACGAGGTCGCCCGGCACATTTGTTACCCCGGCTAAACTGCCAAAAATCTTTACACCGCCCAGGTATAAAGAACCCGCCACAAATGACGAGATTTTCCCCTGAAGTACCATTCCGAATGACTGAAAAAACGGCTTTACAACGTCTGGACCCCTTAGACACTCCGATCCTCAAAGGAGCTGAAAAACTGCATCATTCCCTAGTAAAAAGGGCAGCCAAAAACTCCCTTGAGAAACCGACAAATGGTCTCAGAAGTTCGTAAATTTCATAAAGCTTCCAGGTGCTGATGTACCTGATGAATATTGAGACGACGAAACAGCTGGTTTCGAGTTTTTGTCGAAGCAAACAACAGATGGGGCCAAAACTGGGCCAAAAGTCAAGCTTTTCCGGCTCGAGTCAGTGGTTGGAGGCGACATTCCCACCCGCTGGGTCGAAGGATCGATCCCAGCCCGGACTAACCAAGTCTTTCATCCCTCCGGGGTCGTACCAGACTTGTCTAGGAAGGTAAAGACACTAAATTGGTAAGGCAGCAGTGATAGAATATTAAAGCGCCAGAGAAAGATTAATTCTGCGAAACTTCGAGAATCCTTTCGCAGGCGTTCGTGCCCCGAGGCCATGTCCGCACGCCAGAAAAATCTCATCGTTACCACACGATTTTCTCACATTTTCTCGTCGAATATGACGTTCACAAGTGGAACGACGACAAGCCAAAATGACAATCAGCAATTTGCCTTAACTTCAAGGTCAAACTCCTGTCAGATATGAAATAGAGAAAAAGAGAAAAAAGCGAGGAAGAGCAAATTTTCGCCTCCAACTTTTAGTGACCACGTGACAAATTAGTGAATCAGCCTACTTGAGGGACTAAAGAACACCAAATGAGAGCACTTTGGGTGGCTACGATTTTCCCACTTCCGCCTGAAAGCCTTCAAGGAGCTGAAAAAAGCTTAAAAACGTTTTTTTCTATGGAATGTTTGGGGGCAAAGTGTTCTCAGAACAGAGGGATAAGAGGAAGAAAAAGGAAAAGATTATCTAAACAGATAGATAAAGGTGAAACATGAAGGTAAGGCCATGATGAAAGGTTAAGGTAAAGTTGTCGGCGTTGATCATTCCCCCATGGATGAGCCATGCACACGACTTTGATGCAGAAACATGGAGAACAACAACCTTTCGGTAAAAAGTCTACAGCTTCCCAGATCCGCTAGAATGCCAAGATACCCTACCCCACAGCGAAGAAATCATAGGACAGACTAGGAGGAAGATCATTCGGCCGATCTCTCTAGAATACGCCATGCTCACGACTTTGATTCGGAATCATAAAGACGACAATTTTCGAAAAGGAGACTATGAAAAAACAGTATCATGGCCCTCGCGGAGACCCCAGATAAGAAATCATATAAGAGAAAGGAAAAGGAAAAGATTATGTAAAAAGATAGATAAAGGAGAAATGTGAAGGTAAGGCTATGATGAAAGGTTGAGGTAAAGTTGTCGGCGCTGATCAATCCCCATGGATGAGCCATGCACACGACTTTAAGGCAGAAACAAGTCTTCGAAAAAGTCTACAGCTTCCCAGATCCGCTAGAAAACCAAGCTACCCTTCCCCATAGTGAAGAAGTCATAGGACGGACTAGGGCGAAGATCATTTGGTGGACTTCTCTAGAATGCGCCATGCTCACGATTTCGATTCGGAATCATAAAGACGACAATTTTCGAAAAGGAGACTATGAAAAAGCAGTATCATTGCCCTCGCGGAGACCCCAGATAAGAAATCATATAAGAGAAAGGAAAAGGAAAAGATGATGGAAGAAGATAGATAAAGGAGAAACGTGAAGGCAAGGCCATGGTGAAAGGTTGAGGTAAAGCTGTCGGCATTGATCAGTCCCCCACGGATGAGCCATGCACACGACTTTGATGCAGAAACATGGAGAACATCAACTTTTCTAAAAAAAAGTTTACAGCTTCCCAGACCCACTAGAAGACCAAGCTACCCTACGGCCAATGATAAGAAATCATAGGACGGACTAGGACGAAAAACCATTCGGTCGATCTCCCTAGAATGCGCCATGCTCACGATTTCGATTCGGAATCGTAACGACGACTAATTTCGGAAAGGAGGCTATGTACAAGGCAGTATCATGGCTTATCTCTCTGGAATGCGCCATGCACAACATTCGATTCGAAATTGTGGGTAATCTGCGTCTTTGAGACCGCAGCCCCTACTCGGAAAGCGCCATTTGGACCAAAAAGCACAGAATATCTACTATTTCCAATGAAAGTCCATAAAATTTCCATTTTCGATCCCTTCCTCATCGACCTGCGAGGAGGAATGGTTCGATAATGGAAAAGTGGTGGACTTTTACTGAGAAATAGTAAATATTCTAGGCTTTTTGGTCCAAGTAACCGCTGTTCGAGATCAGCATAGGGGCTAGCGTCTCAAAGACGTAGATAGTCCTCACACAAGATATCAATCCCTTGTTAGAAAAAAATTCTTTTGTATTTTCAATCTTAATTGACGTGGTATTCACGTATTCTTGCCATGAATATAACTAAAAGGAGCATAAGTGTGTTTTAGACGTGTCTGCCGGCGGAAAAACCTCGGCCGGGTGTCTTCGCGATTCATTTACGCCGATTCTCAAATAAACGTCTAATTGCCATAGCGTCGAAGAACGAGCACGAGACGCTCTCAGAACAGCTGTAAATCAGATGAAACCGGGAGTTTTCAAAGCTCAGCCGTTCGCTAAATAAATGTGATAGGATAATTGTAAAAATATTGACTCATGCAGGACACGAACCCGTGTCCCAAATAAATCTGACGATCTCCTATACGAAACGACTCCACCACCGAGACGTCCAACAATCGATGTTTTCATAGGTAACCGGCGAGTTGACTGTAGTTTAAGCAGCAGATTCGGACGAGTTAGCCGCGGAACCCAAGGCGAGGACGGACGAGTTAGCGCCGGAGGTAGACCGGTCGTGGACGAGTTAGCCGTAACTTTACTAATTCAACTGATGTCTGCTTGGGAGAAAACACAGAACTTATCTTTTGAATTAAAAAAGGGATGCCAAGCAGCCTTTTCAATGGAAAAAGGAAATGGAAAACTTGCGAAATAAATGAGGCAGGTAAGACGCATAATTACCTAGTTTATCACTTTCCCATCAACAGTCAGACTTTGTCAGAGAAGATCAGTCGTCGATCAGGGGAATTGGAAGTATTTCGATTGGGCCTCATTTTCTCAGGTGAATATCATAAGATAAAGGTAAAGATGAAATGTAAAGGTAAGGCTGCGGTGAAAGTTTATTTATTTATTTATTTAACTACGTCCAAGGACACACCAAAAAAGCAAATAGAAGCATCACTAAAAAAACCCAAACTTCAACACAAAACGGCTCAGAAACCTAACAGAGAGCACTAGATAAAATTTGAGAAAAATATTTTATCAACTCGGAGATTTTCCGATGGAAAGAAATAACGCCCTAGGCTCGTCCTGCAACAGACCTTGATTAACCCAACCCAACAAGTTAGAAGTAAAGCTGCCGGGGTTGATAAGTCCCAAGGGATGGACCATGCACACGAATTCGTCATGAGATATTAGGCATAATTGACAAGGCAAATGGAATTACCATGAGGCCGTCGTCCTGGGCCCAGATTCATGAACGGACGAACGGTCTCCGAAACCGCAGCGCAGCAAGAACCAGACAGCAGAATCGATGAGAGATTGCGTTTAACATGGGAAGTTTAAGAGAAGTAGACAAAGATGGGCGCCGTTCGAGCTATATCTCGGGGTTTATCGGGGGTTTACCAATGATGAATCTGGGCCCTGGTTCTGCTATCCTCAGGTAATCGCAAGCTGATCGGGCAGAGAGCAGCGGCTCCAGTCCAGCAACACTTTCGCCTAGTTTGCAATGCTTTGCCAGAGCAGAAACCGCGCTAATCAAATCAGCGAAGGGCACCGGCCACACACGAGCACAAAATGGACAAAATGGACTCGGGCCGAACAATCGCGCCACGGATTCGGGGTCCAGCGGGACCTCTAAGTTCCCTTTGAACCCAGAATTCGGTTACTGACCACTTGGCCCAATTCAAAAATTTTCTAGATGAGTAACTGAAGGCGTAACATTAGGGTTTTTCCTTCTGTCTATTTTTGTTGACTTTTTGCTTTGTTTCTTATTTTTTAGTTTTATCAACGTTCGTTTTATAAGCCATCAACATTTGTTGAACTAGTTATTCTCATATGAGCTGTATGACCTTTTTGTTGTGTTGTGTTGTCGTAACAAGTATGGTTCTCATTTATTATATTTCTACATTTTTTCTGCTATTTTAATGATAATGATAAACTCGAACTGTGCAGTTTTGATAAGTTTGTTACAAAAAATAATTCTTCACAAGTGGTCTCTCATGTAATAAACGTTAAGTTCGAAAAATTCCCAAACATTGGTTAGCGCAAACCAGAGAATGGACCAGATCCGGCCCGACTAGTCCAGGGTAAATGCTTCACTAATGATAACCAAACATTCACCTGAGCAGGTATGGCTCCATGCTACCAATTTCCCTCTCCTCCTGCCTCTCCTCCGGCGATGACGGGATCTTTGATTATTCCATAATAATTATCATAATAATAATTCTCATAATAATAATTCTCCGCAAAGGGTCTCCACATTCAATAAATGTCAAGTTCGAAAAATTCCCAAACATTGGTTAACGCAAACCAGAGAATGGGCCAGATCCGGGCCGACTAGCCCAGGGTAAATGCTTCACTAATGATATCCAAACATTCACCTGAGCAGGTATGTCCCAATGCCTCCAATTTCCCTCTCCTCCTGCCTCTCCTCCGACGATGACGGGATCTTTGATTATTCCATTATTCCGACCGGAATTATTTATTACTCGTCTATTGATCTAGACGCCAATGGGGGCGTGCTAGCTGGCTGGCGGACAGAATTTCAGTCCATTGAATCAGGAATATACTACTAGAACATTCGAACATAAATATGATAAAAATTCCTAACAGAATGAGAGAGATAAGTGAGGCAGAGAGTAGCGGATGATGAAAACTGGGAATGGGAGGAGCTACGGAATGGAAACAAAAAAAGTAGCGAAATATTTCTACAGGTTGTTCCACAAATAAGTAACAAATTGTCAAGAAGGGTCAGTTCTGGTTTAAAAAATCAAAAATTAAATAAATAAATAAACGGATAAATAGAGCTGAATCATTATAGGTGAACGAATGCTTCTACTTCTCTGCGACAGCTGACGGAAATCCATGATAATAGCCAGCACACACGTCTCCCAACATTTGTTTTGATGAAAATATTGGGTGCATTTCTCGTGGAATATTGGCGGAGATGCACTTTTATTTTTTTATTTCAGTTTGCTTACTATTCAGCTCAGTTATGGATTCAGTTATTGCACATTAGCGTGCTCAACCAAAATGGAAACTTCGAAATATGAAAAACACTCAGAATCTATTCTATCTTACATAATAGATTGTTGCAAAAGTCTTGCGACACTTTTACAACATTCTTCAAATTGACAGCAATTTATTCAAACAAAATCTCAGTCAACGATATGATCACTATTCCGATTTATGTCTCTTCCTCATTCCCCACATGCAGAGAAAGTCGACATTGGGTAACTTCTCAATTCCTGTCCGCCAGAACTCTGAGAGCTGTGACGAAAAAAATTGGCCGACCTCTATTGCCAGTTGGTTTTGGTTGTCGAATTCCATATATCGAAGGTGTTGCTTTAAGAACCAGAATAAGTGATAATCTGAAAGAGCAAGATCTGGAAAATAAGGTGGACGCGGGAGAACTTCCCAGCCTAAATCCTGAACTTTCTTACGAGTCGCTTTTGCGACATGAGGACGAGCGTTGTCGTGCAAGAGGTAGAGTTTTCCCTTTCAGGGCGTTTTTCTCGCACGACGGGAAGTTCTACCGCATCCACCTTATTCTCCAGACCTTGCTCCTTCAGATTATCACTTATTCTGGTCCTTGGAGCAATACCTTCGAGATATGGAAATCGACAACCGAGACCAACTGTCAATAGAGGTCGGCCAATTTTTTTCCGTCACAGCTCCCAGAGTTCTAGCGGAGAGGGATTGAGAAATTGCCCTAAGGATTGGGAAGAGTCATAGATCTGAATAGTGATCATATCGTTGGCTGAAATTTTGTTTGAATAAATTGCTGTCAATTTGAAAAAGTGCCGCAAGACTTTTGCAACAACCTAATATTTAGTAGCAAAACCGGACACAAACAAAACAGGAATTTATGACACAAAAACAAAGAAAAGGAAGAGAAGGGACAAGCGACAAGCCATAGATTTGTTTTTTTAGCAAGAAAAGAATATTTGCAAGTCAACAAAATAGTAAATAGTGATCCAGAAAAAATTCCTCAAACGATTCTCAACGTCGAAAAGTGTAGACGAGCTTGAAGCTGGTCCACCTTCTTTCTTTTCTTCATTTTTCCTTCCTTCCTTGTTTCCTAGCCAAAGAACTCGAACAGATTTTGACGGACCAAAGAACACATATTCTTAACACCCGCTTTCCGGGCGCAGGCCATACAGCACTAAAAACGAAAAACAGCCAGAAATGACCACGGTGTAGTTCATAGCCAAAAGTTCACCAAAGAGTGGAAGTACAGAGAAAGTAAGAGTACAGGAAAAAGAAGGGCAGAAGAGATCCAACCATTCAACCATGCACTGGAGCAAACGTGACGGCAGGGCGCGATCTGGCCGCCGGCAGTGAATAGATTCACCGACGGAGAGAGCTGGGCGGCGGTGGCCGCAAGAAAGCCGACTCATCGACGCGGAACACGATCACTTCTACACAATACGAATTGTTTTTCGAAAGAAATTCACCCCGCTGTCACATCGCAGATCACTCAGAATGACGAACAAGCAGGGTGAATCGCGGCGGTGGAAATAGAATAATATTTTTATTCTAACAGCTGTGACAGCTCGAAGACATTTTCTGTCGAAAAACCGAAGTTCTAAAGAAAATGTTCAAGAAATGAAAAAAAAAACGAGAGAGAAGGGAAAGATCGCCACCGGGGGACCGCGAGGGCACTGATGTGGGCGGAGTCGGGCTATTACTAAACTGACCACGGGAACCCTTGCTAAATATTAGAGAAAGGGGGCGTTATTGCAGAGAATGAGAAGAAAAGTAGAGGAAGCTCGTAAGAGGGTGTTCAATACAATATGAATGTTAAGGGAGGAAAAATTGCTCGAAATCCAAAATTTCACTTCCACAGACTGAACCTCCCTTTGGGGTCAGGAGGGGTATAGATGTGGGCGGAGCCAGTTCTGGATTTCTGACAGCTTTGGGATGAGCAGTAGAACTCCCACTTTCCTTTCATCAGTCTTTCTTTCCCTCTTTTTTGTCATCATCCAACAGATCGAACGCTGCATTGCTCCCCTATTGGAGGGTGCGTCTACCCAATTATAAAAAAAAAGAAAAAAGTCAGAAAAAAATAGGAAAGGAAATTCTGATACTTCAAGGATCACACCTCAACCGACACTCTTCCGCAGGTCACGTTGTAGATGTTCTACCGAAGCGCTGAGATCAAGCCTGTTACAATGATTCGAAATTTTGTAATTTTTTCTAGAAATTTCGAACCGCATCTGGTCATCACATTGTTCTACAGCATCTGGCCCACACATTGCTAGATAATAAATATTATATTGTTACAAGAAGCATTGCTGTAAGTCATTTGTCCTACACACCAATGGTCCTTCCAATCCACCGCTGTAACCAGATGAAATCCCAGCACACCAAAAAACCTTTCGGCGAATTGTTGTGATCCCCAGACGTGTGATGTTGTAAAAGCACGTGAAGTTAACACGGAGCGAACACCCGGAGATCTGATGTGCCGCTTCAACGAATGACAAGAAAAAGCCGGCAGCAAAACTGTGACTCAGAACAAAAGCTAGGAGAACGTGAAGCAGAAATTTGGGTGTCGTGATGCCTTCCAACACACACACACGCAGCCGCACAACACTTTCGTATGCATAAGATGCTTGGCCGAGTCAGCGTCGCTGAGATAGTGAAGTCAAACGCGTGTGTGAGCTTCTAGTGGTATGGCCACTCCGACGAACGAACAAGTGGCTGACGACGTGAAAAGACGTACTAAATTTGGCCAGCAATTCACCACTTTAATGCTAATGAGAACGGTTTGACGAAGACGAACAAGCGTGTTGAAGAAGTAAGAAATGGCTAGGTTTAACTATACATATCCAAATAGAATAGGATACGGTGGCTGAAGAAAGAACTACGTTCACAACATTCCTGGGCCCAGATTCACCATTGGTAACCGCGATGAACTCGGAGATATACCCCTAAACGGCGCGGAACCGAGATTCGTGAAGGCGCGTTGGGTTTAATCAGGGTTTATCGCGGGTCTATCACACCTCGCGATGAGCGATGAGGCAGGATTTGGGAGACCGTGACGGCTTATGACGCAACTGCCGTAATCGCACTCATTGCGGGCGATCGTCTATCGACACAAAATCGCCGTATCGATCGCCGCAATTAAGTGTCGACGGATGCTTTCACGCAGTGAGTGCGATTGCGGCGTTTACGCAACAAGACGTCGCGGTCTCCGAAACTGCGGCCTTCACGAATCATAGATGGCCGCAAACTCGCAGTGTCGAGCGGGTTTAACGCCAACGGGGTTTCGGAGACCGCTCGTCCATTCATGAATCTGGGTCCTGTTTTATCACCGCTCTTCGCGGGCTACTACAAGGCATACTAGACCGAGACGTTGAAACGATGGTGCTAAGCTCGTCGCAAGAAACGTTTACGACACTTCTCAGAATTTAGTTGCTACCTCGCAATTCTTTTGTTGTATTTAGCTCCGCACCGCACACAAGTGTCGCTCAGCTGTTCACCTCAAATTTGGGTAACTAAACGAATATGTCACAATACTGGATCTCCCAAAATAACGTGGTAAAGGTCTTGTTGTTGTAACTACCAAACAACTCTGACTTCAGCAATGCCACAGGGACTATTGTATCGTGGTCACCTTGTAGCCCACGCCCCTCTCCGACTTCTAAGGCAGGTGGTCTTCCTTACTTTTCTAGTAACGCTGGTTAATATTATACTCTGCTGCTTTCGAAGTGGTGAATCTTACAGTAGATACAAAGGGTCAAACGCTTGCCAAGGTTTTCAGTACTGAGCTCCGAGTCGTACTGGTCCCGACAAGAGTGAGGGATTGGATATAATTTATTACCTTGAGTCTGTTGGACATGCATAGGACACAACCGTTCGTTGACAGCACAGTAAGGACGACTAGCGCATCAGAGGTTGTAGAGGGGTGTGGCCTTCTGAGGTGACTGCGACACTGTGACATCAGGAGGCAATCCGTTTGACTCTCGAAACAAGGACCGAGGATGACTGACTGTGGTGACATGTAGCTTTAACACTTCTACTGCCAACCGACCAGTTGGAGTGTGACTGCGATTGCGAAACAGCACACTATCGATACCATTTTCGTTTTAAAATGGACGTTTTTGACATCAAAATGGACGTTTTTCATATCAAAAAGGGACACCCTAAACTTTCAAACTGTACGTGGCATAATTCGTTTTTCACTTTTTTCTGCATAGGTTTACAACAAATATGTGATTTGAGCTGCATCGTGAGTCGTCTTCCCTTCGACGAAAACGAACCTGATGAGGACCTCCTTTTGTTTCAAAGACGCTCTTGCTTTTTTAGGAAGATAGCGGCTTGGAAGGACGTTTCCTTGGTTCTCGATCATTCTGCGTGGTAGAACAGTTACCTGGCAAATTGTCAGGTTGTGAGCACTCGTCTTGCTTATATGAGATCAGAGAACTTTCCGGAAAGAATCCCTGATCCATTTGAGAACGCTTCACTGTGGTCTAGAAAGTTTTCCAGAAGAAACTTGACCGCTTTGGGGACCATATAGCATAGTTCGGAAGACGTTTTCAAAAAGACCGCTTCTTCTAAAAACCCCTCTGTTTGACTGAATGCCGATGCAGGAAAAACGTCCATTTTGGTTTGAAAAGTGCCCCGTCGTTTTCTCCGATTTTTGATAAACTCCCGATTTTTTTTGATAAAAAACATACTACCATTTGTGCTGTAAACATCGTGGTTCAGTGAAATAATTTTTCAAGGCACATGTATTTACATTGTAAACTACATCGGCACTATTCGAGGGATTCCGCCTCCCGGATTACCTACAGGAAACTTTTTTTTCGGTCAACCGTCGTCAAACGTCATCTTTGGAGGTTATCGAACGCGCTGAATGCGATGGTGATGTTCGTTTCCCGAATTACCAACGAAGACCACCAACGTCGCAAATAAAGTAGTCCAATCCAATCAATGCCACCGATTTGACCTAAGCTACGTTGAACTTCGGTCATAGAGATTAGCGAGAGCGCTGAAAACTATGGCGATGTCCGTTTGTATGGTGCGAAAATGTATCACGTCGGAAAAACTGTCTCCTGGGACAATTTGGCCCACCCATGGGTCGTTTTTCCAGCGGGCGAAACGCGCGCTGGTCCCGCGCGCGCGACAACGAAAAACAGGCTCGGTCGTCAATGTGTTGAAGGCCTTTGTTCTACCGACGCTCGTGGTGAGCGTCAGCTGCTTGCGAGCGGTGGGCGCCCAGCCGTTAACCTCAGACGCTGAGCACGCGACGCACGCACGCACGCGCTCGAAGCATACAGAGCAATGCGCGAGGTGATCGACCGACCCCCAGCGAAAGGGTCAATCGCAGTGCAATGCACAGCGGTTAGAGCGTGGAAGGTACGCGAGCGTCTCCATAACAGCCCGTGAGCGTCACCACGCCAGCGTCTACGTGATAACTCGCACAAACGTGTCTGGCCCCACGGTGTCTGATACTCAATGGGACGAATTGCGCTGGCAGACGCTGGGGGGTGAGCGTCGGTATAACAAAGGCCGAAGAGAGAGAGATAGCAAGTGGTAACGTCTTTATTCGATGACGGTAATAAGAACAAGTGAGGTAGCCCTTCTATGGGCAGGTAGGGTTGAATGACCACCGGGATTCACAGCTAAGGAATTGGGGATCATCGTCGCCGATGACACAGACTATTGCGTAACGGAAGAGAGAACTTCTGATGAGGCATACGGTAGTCGTGACAGGACCACGTACACGCGTGGGAAGAGCGAAAGATTTCCGGACGAGCTGCAGCTCCAAGTGCACCTAATATCTATCTCTCTCAAGGACACATGTACCGTGTCGACCTCCGGCGAGTGCCTATCCACAAGAGATGATGCCGAACCATGTAGAAGGGTAAATATTGGCTCAGCTCTCGGCGGTTACATCCACGCATCCACGTGACTTCACGAAACAGAGAAGTTCAAGAGCAGGAATCGGAAATAGTCTGCGAGCTCAAGTTCGCTACAAACTACTGATGAATCAGCTAAATTCATGATAAATTTGATAAGAACCAGACAGAGAAGACCCCAAATTGAGCATAAGCACTAGATAATATTTTAGAAAGCTGATGGCAACATTCAGGGTAAAGTGGATGCTACGAGGATTTACACGGGAATGGGTTCAGTTAAAGGTTTTTGCAAAAACGGCACTGCATATGCAAGTACATGGTATTTTCGCCGAAGGAAGGGAATAATTTACCTCTGTCACAAATAGAACAAGGTTAACATGAAAATACGTCCACTGAATGGTTATTATTAACGCAAAGTGCAGATCTACGTGCGTCACTACAGGTAATTATATCTGACCGTTTACCTCATTTGCACAAGGTTCCTTGTATGGTTCCTTTACGCATCGAAAGTCTCATAATAGTTAACTGCATAATAAATATCAGAACTGGTTGATTTCTTAGGAATTTTTCAATTTTTTCAGCTGGCTTTCTTGGGTAGATTTTTAACTACAAGTCGTTCTCATAATTTTTCTCTGCAATTGTGGCGAAATTCAGTATGGAACAATCGGGATCCAGTTCGGCCTCAAGAAAAATATTCGAGATGGATCTAGAACAGAGGAAATGTGGAAATTTTGGAAAATTTTCGGTTTTTTTTCAAACCACTATCTTCTGCCGAGCATTCACTTAGGAATGCACTCTGCAAAAGCGAACTGGAGACACATTTACCGAAGAAAAACGAGCACGAGGAAACTGCAGCGGCGCCGACGCAAAAACTCCCGGAAAATGAGCTCACGAATTTCGTGACATTCAATTAGCAGCGACGAATTAATGTGTGCAGAGTTCGGCATTTATTTGAAACTGAAAAAAAAACTTTGATCGCATCTTAAGCCCATATTTCTCTTCGCAAACGTCTACTCCTAAAGTTTACGGCTATGCAAAAAAATGGTGGAGGAATAATTAGAAAATTAAAGGTTAAAGGGGGTGGAATATCAAGCTGGTATCCCCAGGATACGCCACGCATCCGTTTCCTATTCACATTGGTAGAAACATGTTTGAGTGACTCAAGGACACAATATTCCTGCTTTCAGGATACCTGGGCCGGGATTCATGAACGAAACCACCGGTGAATTTCACCGGCGATTAAACTTCACCGGCCAGATCACCGCCAAAGTGACTTACCGCGCTTCAATGAATCACGTTTTGGCGGGTAACCGAGGTGAATATCACCGGCCGGTGAACCGTTCATGAATCCCGGCAGTGTTGGCAACCATTACTCGGTGGATACTCGGCGACACACTCGAAAAGTCCCTGGCTTCTAGGAAAACTTTTTTCTGTGATTAGAATTAGCCCAAAAAGTCGATAAACTAGCTGAATATTCAGCCGGAAGTCCAACAAATCAAATGGTAACCGTTAGATGCCTCAGGGCACCATCCGATGAAGCTCGAAGAATTGGAACCGCCAGCCGAACGCGCCGGTTGTCCTTGTGGGAAGCTAATGCGGTGCCGTCCATCATCCACTAATCCTTTTATGTAAAACAATTCCTGATGGAGAACGATTTTGTAGGAGGATTGTCGTGCGCATAAAAGAGTATTAAGAGAAATTTCCAGAGCGATGTACAGCAGATGGCTTTTCACCGCAAAAACCATATACTGGCGACAATGCTGATGGGTGAAGTGATTCCAAGAAATGTGACGAGCACAGAATGGTACGCTATTATTCAAGTCCTCAATTGACTTCCATAAAAAATTACAGAAAAATTACGATATGGGATATTGGCATCGCTAGCTGGACGAGTTGTTCAAAAACCGTTTCGTGGACCCGAATGCAACCATGAAATTGAGAAGATCGCTCTTCCAATATCACGGTGTACATTTTCTTTTCTCGTCTTTCCAGCTACTTTTTGCTAGCCCCTAGTAGACCACTGGCATTAACCGAAAGAACTCTACTTCGTCCTATCAAAATGTTTCCATCCTTTTTCCTTTTCAAGAGCTGCCGAAGGGATTATCAAGGATTATCTTACCTGAAAATTTCATTGAGTTATCACTAGTTCCATTTCATTCATTTTTTACCAGTCGGTCAACCTACTGGATCTCAACATTTAGACCACTATGCACTGGGAATAAATGATGATGGAGATTACAGCGATAAGTATCATTTCATTTGATTTTTCTCAACCCTACTGGAAATCTAATGGGATATAATGTTAGTAAAATATAAAAAAAGAAAGAGAAAAACAACGCGGTTAGTAACAAATCGATGAAATGGTTAGTGGTTCTTGAACTGGTGGCTCTCCGAAGGAAGGAGCAGACGGCCTTGGAGAAGCCCAAGCAGCCGAACCAATTAGAAAGATAACACCCGATCGCCTACAAGCCACCGGCTTTTTATAGGATTTTAATGGCCACTGCGATTCGATAAAATGCGGAAGCCGTTCGTGTCGTCGAAATTTTACCCTATACCAAGGCCAATCTACATTTGAAAGCACCTGCGCCCAGATTCATCATTGATAAACCCCGAGATATACCCCGAACGGCGCCTACCTTTGTCTACTTATCCTAAACATCCTATGTATGTTGAACGCAATCTCTCATCGACGTTGCCGTCTGGTTCTGGCGCGCGGTTTCGGAGACCACTGGACCGTTCATGAATCAGGGCCCTGGTTTATCCAGTACACCTTCATCGGGGCTCAGACAATTGGCTTCGTTCTCAACACTGCATCACACTCTCTCAGGCTCTGAACCCTTAGGGCATAGGCTCACGCCGATGAACTACAACTTCCAAGAGATTACCCAGAAGAAAAAGCAGCGTAATGTTGCCTACCTTGGAGCAAAATCCATCGCCTTTTCAAAATTTATTTGTCCCTTTAGGATTCATTCTCCTTTCCCGTCCACAATGCAAAGGAACCCTTCAATGACAGCAGGTAGAAGAATCTGGACGATGTTTACCGATGCGTATAATGTTCCCGATTAGAGGATAATGTATGTAGGAGACACCACTAACGAAATTACTGCAAACGCATCAACGATCACCAAGCAGGGCATCATCAATATTGCCGAAGCCGCACTCATTCTACCCATCGGTCTCCATTGTTTGGGTAAACCAGAAGTCCTGTGGCATCTTTAGTTGAAACTTCTAACGTAAGTCTACGACAATTGACAAAGGGGATGAGTTGTACTGTAATGTTTTATACCGTTTGGTAATTTTACATGGTGTTGATCCATGTCAAGTGAATAAATGAATAAATGAATATTCTGGAACAACAGGAACGTGGGTTCATCGCAACATAATGGCACAGTCCCGAACCGAATTGGTGAAGGAGCAAGTTGTAACGCGTCGATTTTTGCTTCATTTTCAAGAAATTGACTAGGTGCCAAGAGTGGTGTTAAAGGGTGAGTTGAATATATTACTAGAAAGTATTAGGTGGTCCAAAAGTTCGTGTGCATTTCAGATTCTGACTTACTTAATCCATAACTCGAGAAAAACAAATAAATGACAAACAAGGTTATCATGACTAATCACAATTTTCATCCATACGCATGCATTCCCATTCCCACACTAAACAGGGCCCGGATTCATGAACGGAACGAGCGGTTTCCGATACCTCATCGGCGCTATACCCATTCGATACCGCGAGTTTGCGCGCATTTATGATTCGTGAAGGTCGCGGTTTCGGAGACCGCGACAGCTTAACCATGACAACCTTATTGGTCATTTATTTATTTTTCTTGATTTATGAATAAAGGAAGTCAGAATCTGAAATGCATACAAACTTATGGGTTACCTTAATTTCTTCACATTACTTCGTTGCGCCAAGAGATTGTCTCGTTTGGATCTTGCATAAGTTGCAAGAAGCATGTTATAAGAAGTACAACAGGGTGAAAATAGACCTGGGCCCAGATCCATCACTGGTAAACCCTCGATAAACCCCAAGATATACCCCGAACGGCGCGCAAACCGAGATTCGCAAACACGCGTCGGGGTTTAATCCGGGTTTATAGCGGGTCTATCACACCTGGCGATGAGGCACGGTTTGGGAGACCGTGGCGGCTTATGTCGGGGCGCATCAATCGCCGCAGTTATGTGTCGACGGCCGCTTGTCCGCAGTGAGTGCGATTGCGGCACTTGCGCAAAAAACCGTCGCGGTCTCCGAAACCCCGCCTCATCGCGAGGTGTAATAGACCCGAGATAAACCCCGCCTAAATCGCGGCGCGCGTTCACGAATACCGGTTTGTGTGCCGTTCGGGGTATATTTCGGAGTTTGTCACGGGTATAGCGTTCATGAATCTGGGTCCAGTACATCCGGCACCAGCAGCGACTTCAAAGGATCTCATCGAGGTAAAATGACAGAAAGTGACCGCACAAGTCGTTGCTACCACCCCCTCTTCCACTGTCTTTAGTTTGGGGCTCGGTGAAGGAGAAAATGTGGTCTGCATCTGAACCAACGGAATGCTGTTCGGAAGGAGAACACCACACAGTAGCACTACACTAACACTGAAAACGCTTCATCAACCGTATTGGTGGGGAATAATGGGAAAAGTTAATTTGAATTCAGCGTCCCGATAGGGATCCACCGCCGGTATTTGTTGCCCCAGAACATCACCACCACACCAAAGGGCAACATTCCGCTATTCATTTCGGTGGTGAATCTGTTCAAACAGCCGAACAATAACTCAGAAGTGCTATAGGGATATTTTTATCACAGATAGATGCCCTCTGGATTTGTACAGGCGAGCGAGGACGAAAAATTGTCGATATTTATAACCAAAAGTGCAGCTGAACCAGATATTTCGGGAGAAGGAGCAAACCATTTGAAGAGAGGAAAGTCAGGAATTTCCATGTAAACCGAAGAGATACTGTGGTATCAAACCTCCAACTTATTCGGTATCCAATTTCTTAGAGGAGACTGCCCCTCTGATCTGGGGTTATCGTTATCTGGTACCCCTGCTCGTCGTTTACTGATTTTTCTGCTGATTTATCAATCGGATGACTCCGAAGAATGTAAATCTGTTGAGGCGTCAGCCAATCGAGCTGTAGAATAGAGGAGCATACCTGTACCATAGCAAGTTTCATTGAGAGTTGGCTTTCTACGACAAATTTCTCCTGTTTACACCACTAATACTGAATAACAATGTTTTTTTTTTCTGGTAAATTAACCTGGCATCGATCAGTTTTTCTGGTAAATTAACCCGGCATCGACTGGTAAATTTCTGGTGAGTTATTCCCGGCATCGATTAGTTTCTTCTGGTAAATTAACCCGGCATCGACTAGTGAAGAGTAGGGTAGGACAAGTACAGTTCAACCAAATGCAAACGAACGATTAATTCATTATAATAGAATCGCGATCGCTGTGAATAGCCATCAAAACATCTGCAACCACTGCACCCAGATTCATCATTGGTAAACCCCCGATAAACCCCAAGATATACCCCGAACGGCTAAGTGAACCGAAATTCGAAAACGCGCGCCGGGTTTTATCGCGGTCTACCACACCTGAGGCAGGGTTTGGGAGAACTCGACGGTATCGAGCGGATTTATCGCTGGTCCGTTCATGAATCTGGGCCATGGCCCCCTTAGATGATCAGGACGGGTAGTAAAATCCAACAGACCACTGAAAAAGCGTCAGCGTGAAGTGGTTGTAAGATAACACTGACTTAAAGCACTTTGAAGGAGTCGAGAAGAGGGGACGAGCGCACCCAAGTGCTCACCTGCTTAGCTATGCCGGAACATTTGTGGAAATGGAGCTATAAGGGCATTAGTGTTGCGGGATTAGTGAGAAGAAATCCGATGAGAAGATAGAGCGAGTGAGCGAGTGAGAGAGGAGCGGCGCTGTCGAAACGAAAGCGTCGACGAGATGTGGAGGCAATCATCCTAATGGACATCCAGCATACATAGCACATATTTAGAAAATCACTCAACGTGAAGAGCTCGACTGGAGCGGCTCGTCGACCAAGGAATTCGACTATGGTTACGGCCAAGTCATAGTCTTTATCTTTATCTTTATGTCAGTATTGAACAAAAGAAGACACCGAAACCAAGTTAGTAATCACACACGAAACTGACTCCAGGGCCCAAATTCATGACGGGTATTAAGTACAACATACCCGAGAATAAACCCCGGTCGGCGCGAGTATTCGCATTCATGAACGCGCCGCGGAGTCTATTTGGAGGATATCGCGGGTCTATTCCACTCCGCTGGCGCGCGATGTATCGAGCGGCCTGCTGTAGTAGGAGCGCCCCAATGCTAATATCAGCACATCAGCTGATATGCCGATCAGTTCCCATTTTCAACTTTAATTTTTCAAAGTTCACAAAGGAAAATAATACGACCGAATATACGCTAGAAAAATTTTGATAAAAAATCGGACTTACGGATTTATGGACTGACGGCTGCTTACCCATAACAGCCGTGATCACGGCCTTTGCATTGCTTCACGTCAAGTATCGCAAATCCGACTGTTACGAATGCAAATATTGGGGGATAGACCGGGTTTACTTCTCCCGGCGTGTGACATACCCAAATTTCCGTCCATGAATTTGGGCCCAGGATAAAAAAAAATGATTAAAGGATTAACTAATGCTGTGAAGAAATATTTGAAACAAGAAATGACGAGTGCAATCAAAGCGTCACTGGAGTAAGCAAATCCGCCAGACCATGCTAGTTTGCCGGACAGCTCTAGTCTCCTAATAATAGTGTTTAAGGCCTGCCATGCGCTACCTACGACATTGGAGCACGCAACTGGGAGATCCATTATTGATCCATCCCACTCTAGCATAGTCGGTAAGAGGGTATGCCGAAAAAGGAGAGAAGAGGAAAAGTCGGCGAATGTTCTATAGGCACAGCTATAATTCAATAGCCATTAGTCATCACGATGGACTAAGTGGTCAGAACTCTGCTTGTCGTGTCAACGTTGGCGTTTTGTCGAATAGCCTCATTAGGTGAAAACGCGTGGCCGAATGACGACGAGATCTTCCCGCCACTGTCTCCACCCCATCCATACGCGCACTCATCCGCCGACGAGGACCGAGAAAAAAGGTCAGAACCGCAGTAAAACTCTGCGTTCGGTGCTACACGGGTGGAAATTCCGCCCCCTTCCACTAGAGTAACCCGGTAACATAGCCACAGATCCGATCGAAAGTGTTCCAGCGTTCCACCGATAGACTGTAGTTCGGAGGAGATTCTTCCAACCTTTTCTTCAGAATTGGAAACAAACACAATTGACAACTCTACCCGCTCTGGTGTTTAGGGGTTTACAACCCCTGACAAGGAGGATAGTAAAAGTGGTGGGAAGCTTTGACGATACAATTTCTACGGGTCTAGGCCTTCTCAGTGGACATCCAAAAACGTGAGAATTTTTTCCGCCCAATGTAACGGCAATCATCCTATTTATGCACATATTTGTGGGCGTAGCCACCGAACAATCCCATTGGGCTACTTGGGGACCCAATGGGTAGATACATCAGACGGCACCGCACCTGAGTGGAGCTACAGATTAGATTCCTAATTGCTCACTCGCAGTATGCCGCTGGGTCGTGCCTAGGAAGCCATCTCAAGAGATACTTGTCATATATTGCACTCACTCTAATCTACGGCCTCTCTGTGGCTAACTGCTACTTTCTGTAGATTAGGTTGTGTATCCACAACACCTCCCATAGACTGTAGTTCGGAGTAGCTTCTTCCAACCTCTTTTTCAGAATTGGAAACAGACACAATTGACAACTCTAACCGCTCTGTGGTTTAGGGGTTTACAACCCCTGACAAGGAGGACAGTAAAAGTGGTGGGAAGCTTTGACGATGCAATTTCTACGGGTCTAGGCCTTCTCAGTGGACATCCAAAAACGTGAGAATTTTTTTCGGAATCGTATTCCGTGGTCGCGAAAAAGATAGAGTGCATTGGTTCTGTACACTAGGTTGAAGGCCGCCTCGGTATTTTAAAGTATTCACCAATTCACCAGCGTAGAAGGTTTCAAGACCTAGCTGATCTGCTCTTGAGAGCGCCAAAGATCTTCGTCCAGCAGTTAACTCTATAATAACACTATAATAACACTATTTTTCTTTTGTTCGAAAGAAATCGACAGATTTGATGACCGTGTTCTTCTTGCAGAGGAACGAAAGAGCCTCGTTTTTTCGATGGCTCAAAAATAGTGGAAAACAAACAGGGCTTCCCCGTGAAGACACCCTTATAGCGTCAACCGATGAAGGGCTTCAGCTCTGTCATATTACTCATGGCAGCTTTATATTGAGTTTACAAAGGGCTGTGATGTCGCTCTTCACTCAACGGAAGCCACTCGAAGTGTGATCTTCGCTAATCCTTCTCACTACTAAGTTACGAGCGTCATAGATGGAATTTCGGAGCTCTTATCATCGTAGGAATTACACTTTCCCTTGGCAACGTCGACGACAGCAGCGGCAAAAACGGTGAAGATCCGAGGTGTCCGCGTTAAGTGAATGATGCCATGACGCTGGAAGGGCAGTGGTTTCGCGGAATGCCGAGCTGAGCACGGCTCGAAAATTGCCACCTGTTCACGTCAGTACTTCACGAGATGTCGCCAACGTTTGATTGCTCTAATAACACCTTTTCGATGGAGATGAATGCTAGGGAATCGTCGCGTGACTGCCATCGTGAAGGGACAAATGTCAAAGCATTAAATGGTAGACTGCGGGTGAGTAACGGACCCACGTCGAGGAATTAGATCAACATCGTCAGGACAAGATCAATTAAACGTTAGTTGGACTCAGATTCATGAATTTCAATTAGGCCATAACTCATTGCACAGGAATATACCCGATTTATACCCAGAATTTCTGATCCGTCCAAATCAGGTCGTCTAGCGATTCAACGAACGTGTAGGCTCAGATAACTACAGGGTGCGCAAAAATTACCCGCAATATATACGGCGAAGCCCACAACTACTTGCAGGACTGGATTCCGGGGCCTACATTGATTTATGTTGTACACTTATACAATAAACATTTGCATTCCAAATTTGAGCTCATGAATGCTTACAGAACCGTAATGGCCAAACCAAACCCAAATCGATCTGTTGTCAACATGTCGTAGCACTGCAAATCGATGCACTCCATATATGTGCATACCAGCCATTCAGCGGCCTGCCGGCCGACAAACGCTGCTAAATACAATAAAACAAAAAAGATTTGAAATAAAAGATGAACAAATAGTATGAAGCGTAAGACGGGGAGCTGAACTGATAAAATGCGTCCCTGGGAATACGGTAACGGGCAATCGCGGCGGGAACCATGTGAGCCACCCATGACAAACATCGCTTGGGTTTCACTTACTACACTGCGTCCAGAAAAGATAGGGACACCCCCTATTTTCTTGATTCATGGAATTGCTTGATACTCATTAATTCCAAATCTATACTAGCAAATTCAGCACGACGAAAAAACACGGGACTAAGCGATTTGAGCTTCTGGTTTGAACGGTGAAGGTTTTGAGGACGATTTTTGCAACGGGTGCGACGGAATCACTGTCCAGAAATGATAGGGACACCCGAGAAAAAACAACTTTATGAACCAGAGCTTAATTAGGCCACTGAAATTAGTAATTGGTGGACGCTTCATTATTCAGTGTAACGTAAATAGGTGGAGTTGGGATTAACGCGACGGAGTTTTGGAGAATTTTACAAATTAAATCGTCGTAGACCGATGGATCGCTGTCTTGAGCTCTTCAACGCAGGACTACATCCTGTTAATCGCATTATTCCTCCAATAAAGGTGTTCATGGGGATTTTTCATCAGAACTAGCTCAAAAAACTCACTGGTCATTCGAGAGTGTCGACAAAACAGGTCCTTAAAAAGCCTTGGGTCAAACTGATCTCATGAGGCGGGCCAAGTTCCTTTTGGAAGAACAAGTTGTGCCTTTGCGTATCCTCTAGGAACGGCAACAGGTAAGTTGCTGGTACCTGTTGGTATTCAAATCAATTCGAATTTGCTGAACTAAATTCAATCAAGGCTTTTTATTCGGAGTAAAACTGCCACCTACACTAAGGCTGCGTAGCACCTCAAGCTCCTCCTTCGTAAAAACTAGTTCTTCTCGACCAAACCGTTTGTGTTACTGTACTCCATCTGGACAGCTCCAGGAAAGTCGCTTCGCATCGGGAAAAATAAATTTAGTCTCAGAATAATTAGCCTAGGAACAAAGCGAATGTCTATCGTGCCTTGGTCCAAGAACCGATTTTGTTTCTCTAGAGAAATTCAAAACTGTTCTTCTTGTGCGCGTCTGCTAAACGTGAAGTGAACTTAAAATTTATGTAAGGAACGTTTCCGCAACGTTTCATAAAATAGTTGATAAATTTATTGGGTTTTTTCATGGTAAGCTCTTGCTTACTTGCTCCAGTTAGGCTGCACATCAGGTATTTTTTGGCCAGCGTTTGCTTGTTTCAGATCAGAGGGTGACCTATCACATCCAGGAAACCTCTTCGTTTCATAATCTATCATAAAACGCCGATAATCATTCTCGAAACCGCAGGTGTTTGTTATTTCTTCAAAAGCCTTATTTTGGCTTTGTTATTTTATTGAGCACAACGTTCTATGGTCTATACTAACACTAAACATTTTGTTGAAATGAATATTGTTCAAAAAATTAGTTTTTATCAATTTACCCATTCAACCGGCTCTTCTTTGTAGGTGTCCCTATCATTTCTGGACAGTGATTCCGTCGCACCCGTTGCAAAAATCGTCCTCAAAACCTTCACCGTTCAAACCAGAAGCTCAAATCGCATAGTCGCGTGTTTTTTGCCGTGCTGAACTTACTAGTATGGATTTGGAATCAAATAGTATCAAGCAGTTCCTTGAATCAAGAAATTAAGGGATGTCCCTATCTTTTCTGGACGCAGTGTATATAGTAGGATGTTGCGTGATGACTGTTTAACTGTGTTATTCATCCTTACATGCTGCTATGATCTCAAATCCCTGAAGCAAGATTCGATGCTCTTTCTGTTCCTCGAGCGAGCAATAACCACTGGTTTACCTTGGCACGCGACAGAGGCGAATGGCGACGTTACTGGCGTCTGCTCGAGCAAATTGATGATCAACGGGAGGACGGGTGATGCATGTGATACCCTGCCATACCCTATATTTACTGACTCGATCTATTATCTATCAGTTGATGCGTCGAAATTAGCATTGCACTGGGGGAAGACGGTGGCGGAAGCTACGATAAACCCTCCACGGCAAGATCTAAACATGCGCTCGTGCTCAGCCGCCATTACTCGACCAGACCTGTCATCGGTGAGCGATGGGGCGACACCTAACGAGGATTTCAACTGGAGGAAAAACCGCCTATTTAGTCCTGTGAACACAACCCCTGTGGGTATACTTACACCTCAATATTTCTTCAATTGAGTTTAAATTACCGTAGTTTGTCCCCTCTATACAATGGGATATCGAACATCTGAAGCGGTTCTACATTGAATATTCTTCAAGGGTAGGTAGATGAGCGCCGATTCTTCATTGAGTATTTACTAGTCCGTTGCAGCAGATTTCGCGTGTGCAAAAACACACATGAGGATATGCGCAATTCAGATACAAATGTATGCAAATTGAGCACTAGCGGCATACGTGCGGATTCTGCGGCGAATGATGTCACGTTGACGAGAAGAACGTCAGTTTCATCTCATCTCGTTGAGGTTTGCTTCACATCATCTGCAGACGACGAATCTGTCCAGATATCATTTTCATGCACTCAAATCAGCAAAACATTCTATTCAGGACCTGATGATGTAAGATAGAACGCCGACGCTTTGCTGAGCATTCATACATCTCGGACTGTGTTAATGTTATTACGGAACAGTTGTCGATGTATCTACAGCACACCAAGGGTAGACCAAGGGTAGACGAGCCAAGTGACGGTATTACAGTTCAGCCACTATTGAATTTAACACGTTGACGACAGCGCCTTCTTCGCGTGTCTGGCGCGTGGGACCAACCGATTTTCTACCGCGCCGATGCTGTGGCACCGGCAGTTCTTCTAGTAGCTTACGAGATATATTCCTGCAAGTGGCGCAAGCAATTGACCCATTGCCAGAACCTGGGCAAGTGACAGTTATCCAGAGAGGACAAGAGCTTTATCAAGAAGGAGAAGATAACCGTTGCATTCTCGTGAATTGTCGCCTGATATTCTTATTGGACAAGATCTCCTCAATACGATTATCGACCACGCAGCTCCTACTATCAAGCTGCCATCTGGATTATTGTTGACGCCAACAATTACAGTTCACCCACTATTGAACTTGAACCCTGCTGTTTCGGCATATGCCAACAAAATTGCACATCTCATTAGTGATTGAATTGATTGAATTGATTGAATTGTACTGAATTCCATGCATTGGCCCCTGTAACAGGGGCCAGGCGGAGGAAATACCTGGACAACAGTTCATGAACGGAAATTCGGGTGTACAACACTTCGGACGAAATAAGCCCGGTCTACCCCCGGAAACAACTCGCATTCATAACAGCCGTATCTGCGATATCCGACGTGAAGCAATGCAACGGCCGTGATCACGGATGTAACGGGTAAGCGGCCGTCAGTTCATAAATCGATAGGTCCGATTTTTTATCAGAATTTTTTCTAGCATGTTCTCGGTTCCTATTCGTTTTGGTTTTTGCGCTGTAATTTTGACGCTGTAATTTAGCAATATTATTTATTCTTTTTGAAACTTCGAAAAGCGATGGTTTAAAATGAAAATTGAGCGGCACATCAGCTAATGTGATACATCGCCACGCCAGCGAGGTGGAACAGACCTGCCATATCCCTAGAATGAACTCCGCTGCAGCTTCGATTTCTGTGAAGAACATACGCCCCCTCTCTCTATTAGGCCGTTGTTATACATTCGCTCGCGGTGAGCGTCAGCGGAGCGGCTTGCGAGCGGTGATCGCGTGCGCCGCTAACCTCAGACGCTGAGCACGCGACGCACGCACGCACGCGCCCGAAGCATACAGAGCAATGCGCGAGGAGTGCAATGCGCAGCGACTAGAGCGTGGAAGGTACGCGAGCGTGTGCATAACAGCCCGTGAGCGTCACCACGCCAGCGTCACCGTGATAACTCGTACAAACGTGTCTGGCCCCACGGTGTCTGATACTGAATGGACGAGTTACGCTGGGGGGGGGGGGTGAGCGAAGGTATAACAAGGGCCTTAGTGCAGGTCTCGTTGTTTCATAGGCTTGATCTGAGAGCACTGGAAGGACTGGACGTATCGCGATGAAATTCCACATAGTGTAAATTCGAGTCATGGTAAATATTGTTGGGAAAATCAGACTCGAATATGAATTTCTTCATGGTGAACAGGGTAGGTTCGATTTTGCTTCGATTTCAGGCGAAAATCGAAGCTAAATCGAGCCTACCCTGTTCAACAGCAAGAAAGTTACATTCGCGTCTGATTTTTGCACCAATATTTAGAGAGAACTCGAAATTATATTATGTGGAGTGCCATTGCGATACGTCCAGTCCTTCCTGGAGAATATCCAATTTTCCCAGTGACTTGGTATAGCGATTTACCCTCGCAAGTCATTTTATAGGCCAAACACGCATTCACCAAGCCTCTAAGATTCTGAGTTGAACACGAATGCGGCGGCGCGTCCTTTGGGGACTGATCAACACCTTTACCTTTACCCTTACGGAGGACTGGGAGGTCTGAGTTTGGACGAGGAACGATCCCTCGATTATGTGGGTGGGAGTTCGGCGTCCTAGGCTCAAGATTTATACTTCAATAGAATCAATTCAATCACTATCAGTTCTATTGATCAACCCTGACAACTGCTAACTTAATAGTGATATCCAGAATTTGTACGTACCCAATACAGCGTTGCTGACGACAATTCATCCATTTTTGACCAGAATGCATCATTGTAAGCGAGTGAGGCATACCTAATGGAAGAATAAATAAAAAGGGCATTCCTCGGTCACAGAAGAATAGAAGAAAAAAGTGAGGTGAAGGAGATTGTAGGAAAGTGATCAAACCAATGATCAAACTAAATGAGAGGGTGATCAACTAAAATAAGTGAAGTCTCAAGAGTTCGCGATGGTTCAAAAACAATGTTTCTGAAATTTTGGTGGGCATTTGAGCTGAAACAAAATGAAATTTCCTCATTAGCTCTCTCTAATCTCATTCATCATTCTCCGACTAGAGTCTACAAAAAATTCCATTGTTTCCTAGATTCGGAAAAGTGCCTTTTCAGACAATGATCCTATAAAAAGAGGTTCTCCAAGAACGCTGCGAGATTCCGTTTTTGTTGGATGTCTGGAGAAGAGGAACTCCATGATAATGGAGAAGTTTGTTTTGGAAGGAAAAAATTGGAAAAGTTCGAAGAACGGCCAGTTTGCGAGGTGCTTTAGCTAAGCATCATGCGGGCCCGATGTCTTTTCATACGACGGAAGAATAGGTATTTGAGTGAATTTTTCTCTGGCATTCATAGGCAGCCGAAATAGTCGGCTACTTATGGATGTTTGTGAGCTGCCGTCCATTGAGTCCTGTTTTTTATGGAAGTGAGCAATTCCCTAAAAACACGATTGTTGCGATTTTCAGCCGTTTCTATGAGGCACGAGTCACCTGACAGCATTTTCAGGATAAAGGAGAAATGCCAAGCTCCTTTACGATGCGGCTTAATCCGTATAGGACGAGTTGAGGGCATTAGCGAGAGCGTATTAGTGCGTAGAAGCTTCTAGAACGGATTCTCCAATAATTCGTGAGTGACGCTCTAGTCAGTTTAGAGGTAGGGTAAAGCGCTCCTGTAATTCCACCGTACCGCGAATCTTAGTCCACAGAGTTGAGAAAGAAAATGAGCTTATTGTTAGACAGGGTAAAAGTTAAAAAGGTAAAGATTTCGGCATTAATCAGTAACCTAGGGACGCGTAGCCGCATTTCGTGCAGAAATCACTCTCGCCACACCTTTACGTTTACGACAAGAAATCGCTGGGAACCAGCAGCAATGCGACCCAGTTTAATTTATTAATTGACTTATTTTTTTAAATTATGTACCTATCATATTCTTAGTAATTAATCATTATGTACTTATTATATAATTATATTTCTATTGAAATTATTTGTTTGAAAATTATAAAAAAATTATATAGTGATTCAATTACATTGATGTTGATATTTATTTATTTATTCATTCATTTAAAAAACTTCAGAACTCCCAAAAAGTCCTGTACCTTCTGATACTCTCCCACTAGAAACTGCCCCCAAGGCACTAGCCATTCCTTACGACTCAGAGGTAAAGGTAAAGGTAAAGGTAAAGGTGTCGGCTTTGATCAATCCCCTGAGGACGTCTTGTCTTTACCTGCCCAGACAAGTCTGGTACCAATTTACCCGACCCCGGAGGGATGGAAGGCTTGGTTAGCCCTGGCCGGGACCGATCGCTCGACCGCGCGGGTGTCAGCAACGCCTCTTACCACTGTACCACGCGGGCCCTCACGACTCGGAGGTAGGATCAAAAAAGAAGATGAATAAAGAGAGGGAGAAGAATGAGAAAAATAAAACTAGTGAAAAGGAGAGAAGGAGGAGCAGAAGGAGGACGAGACGAACAAGAACAAAGAGAGCAACAAGAAGAAGAGGATCGAATCCTATTCCAACTTTTCAACCTTTTGCTTCTAAAGAATTACTGTAATGCGACATATCTCTAATTTCATTCACCATTTTCCGACTAGAGTCTACAAAAATTCCATTGTTTCCTGGATCTGAATAAGTGGTTCCTTAGACAATGATTCAATAAAAAGAGGTTCTCTAAAAATGCTGCGAGATTCGGTTTTTGTTGGATGACTGGAGGAGAGGAACTCCATGATAATGGAGAAGTTTGTTTTGGGAGGAGAAAAAGTTGGAGAAATCCGAGGAACGGCCAGTTTTCTTCAGCGCAGAGGTATTATGCTGGATTGAAACAAATATGGTCACTCTTACCAATAGGCTGATAAGGAACGTTAGAAAATCCTTATTTTTGAAGAGTTCTGCCAATTGGTATCAGATGGGTCTACCAAACAGCTCCGAGCAGAAAAGTCTAGTTGAAGTGAACTATAGTTGTGCTCTCCCAAAAATTTCGAATAATCGAATATATTCGAATATCGACGATTTTCGAACGTTCGAATTCGAATGTCATTCGAAAATCGCGATTTTTCGAGCATTCGAATTCGAGTACATTCGAAAATCGCGATTTTTCGAGCATTCGAATTCGAATACATTCGAAAATCGCGATTTTTCGAGCATTCGAATTCGAATACATTCGAAAATCGCGATTTTTCGAGCATTCGAATTCGAATATTCGATTTCGAATAGAATTATTCGAATTCGAACGTTCGAATATTCATTCGAGCACAACTATAGTTCGAATGCGAATGTTTCGAGCATTCGAATTTGAGCATTCGAACACGAATGTTTCGAGCATTCGAACTCGAATACATTCGAAAATCGCGTTTTTTCGAGCATTCGAATACGAATACATTCGAAAATCGCGATTTTTCGAGCATTCGAATTCGAATACATTCGAAAATCGCGATTTTTCGAGCATCCGAATTCGAATACATTCGAAAATCGCGTTTTTTCGAATGTTCGAATTCGAATATTCGATTTCGAATAGAATTATTCGAATTCGAACGTTCGAATATTCATTCGAGCACAACTATAAAGTGAACCCAATGATACTTCCACCTAGAAACCTTGTAGGTTTCTCTATGAAAAAGAAAGTCGTACAAGGAATAAAAACAACAAAAAAAACAAAAAGAAAAACGAAGGGATTGAAAAGAAACTGACGCGAAATGCTCATCGTGGACGTGGACGTCGGCACGGAGACGCGAATCTGCGGTAGCGACGTGGGCACCTCTGAAAAATCGCGGAGCTACTATGAAAATTGGATCTCACAGCGAATTGCTGCAGAGTAGCTGCCGCTGCCTAGTCAAACGATAAATCACTTTATTTCCAAGCAAAAACTAGCCGACTCGAACGCTGCTGCGATAGGACTTTGTGTTTTATTACTGACAAACCACCCACGAAGGATACTAAATCTCTGGGTGGTTTACGGCCAACCACAGGCGATTAGAACGCGAACAGCTGCTGTTTAATGTTTGAAATTGGCTCGAAAAAAGTGTTCAAAATTGTCGGACTTCATAATCAGCTGCAGAAGAGCAAATACCTACTTCTTACCACCTGAAATCTCAGAAATTCTCTTTGTTGACAGCTGTTTGTTCCTCCTAATTGATTTAGTTTTTATGTAAAACCTGTTGGTTTAGCTTCATTCGTTTGTTGTCTTAGTGCTTATATTTCTCATGGTGTTTGTTTGTTTTATTTCTGTTCATTGGCGCGCAATATTGACGTATAAAATAAATTAAATAAACAAATAAACTTCGTACAGATCGTAAGCCTACTACATAATAAGCGAAACCGCGATGTTTGTAATGGGTGGCTCATATGGGTACCGTACTCCCAGGGACTCATTTCATCAGTTCAGCTCGCCGTCTTTTGCTATTTGTTCATCGTTTTATTTTGAAACTTTTTTCTTTTATTTCAAATCTTTATTTCAGTCTATTGGTTAGTTTTCGTTTTTATTTATTACGTATTTAGCAGCCGTTTGTCGGCCGGCAGGCCGCTGAATGACTGGTTGATAAATAATCTTAATTGATACTAGAGCTATCGTTATCTCTCCGAAGGGAATATTGATATCATCAATATCATTATCAAAAGGATTTTTGCGCTCTGGACGTAGACCCCGCCAAAATACGCTCTTTAAAACGGCTCCAGTCTGACGTTTTCACTAATCATTCTTGAAGGTTGGCTCGTTCTTCATCGGGGCAGCGTGTCAGATGGCAGAATATTTATCACCCGAGACCCACCACCGGCGCCGACACCGAGACGAATAGCATCTGGCTGAGCACCTGGGAAGGACTAATGATTCGGGTCTCTAAGAAGTAGCCGGGCTCAAACTACAGCTCAGGAATCGGGGTCAAAATTCAATAGGTTGAAATTGAGGCAGTATTCAACTCAACGGACACCAGTACTCGATTTTTTCGAAATTCGCTGGAACTTCGCCTACGGGGGTAATTGGGGGCGCTGATCACGAATCTGCTGTCCGTTTTTCACGTGGGTGGTCTCGGACCACCCATATCGACAACCTGGGTGGTCCAGTCAGGATCACCAATTTTGTCTATGGAAGTTCTCTGGTGTCCTGAACACGATGGTGGAGTCTGTTTTCCAAATGGCGGCCGAGTACGGTAGTTACAGGTGAGTCTCACCAGGTAAAGTCGGTAGGTACTCACCTATTACTGCCGTATTCGACCGCCATTTAAAACACGGATTTCACCTCCGGACACCAGAGAACCCCATAGACAAAGTTTCAGCGGAATCGGTGATCTAGACTGGACCACCTAAGCAGCGATTTGGGTGGTCCGGAACCACCAACGTGGAAAACGGACCTCAGATTTGTGTTCTGGACCCCAAATAACCCGCGTAGGCAAAGTTTCAGCGAATTTCGACGACTGAAAAAAATTGAGTACTGGTGTCCGCTAAGTTGAATGGTGCCAAAATTTATTACAGTTCTGCACCTAATCTACAGTACCGTCGGTATTTTTCTGCCAAAATGCGATTTAAACTATCTAGATCGTTTTTTATCGATCGCTCGCCATAAATCACTTCAGAATTATATGAATTAAATAAAATGTAGCTCGCTAGAAAATACGTCATTTTCTTAGATGCCAGGGAATTAAAGGACAGGCCAGATGTGGAGCAACAAAGAAAATCGAGGATCTGTGTGAGGATCGTCGCCAACGGCAAAGTCCACCTCGACGAGGCGACCGACGACACCCGATAACCTGATTTTCAAGCTGAATATCCTAAACGGCAGACCTCAGCGGATCGGATTTCGACGGAACAACGATCACCTGCTGCTGCTGCTCCTGCTGCTGCTGCGGCCGCTCCACCTAGCACCACACCTTCCGCTTACTGAACGATCGACTTCCTGGTTAGGTTGTTTTTCGCGGTAAATTAGCCGGTGTTCTCATGCTCTAATTGATATGCAAAATATTCGCCTATGTTCATGGAATTATAACTTTTGAAAAAAATATATGTGTAAGGAATGAACGTTTTAAGCGGTTTAACATTGTATCGGATTGCGCCACGCACTATCCATCCATTTACAATCAGGTGTTCGACCAAAAAACAAGGGGATTATGGAGAAGGAGGGAGGAATGAGAAAAACAGTAGTAGGGAAAAGGATGAGGAGAAGAAACAGAGGGAGGACGAGAAGAACAGCAGGAGAATCAGATTAAGACGAAAAAGAATAAGAAGAAAAGGAGAGAGTAGAGCAAGAACAAAGACAATAAGAAGAAGGAAGAAGGAAGAACTGAGAAGGACAAGAACGAGAGGACGCGATCGCGAAATCTGGGCCTAAATTCATGACGGGTATCGGCACAATATACCCGAAAATAAACCCCGGTAAATAAACCCCGATTATTCGCATTCATGAACGCGCCGCGGAGTGGAATAGACCCGCGATATCCCCGAAATAAACTCCGCGGCGTGCTCATGAGTGCGAATAATCGCGCCGACCGGGGCTTATTCTCGGGTATATTGCGCCCATACCCGTCATGAATCTAGGCCCAGGTATCCTCCCCGAACTTCCAGTACAAGAGCTCATTTCTTCACAGTAAGGGCGTGTTCCAGGTACTTGGTATTGAATAGTAATTTGGTTCCGACACTTAACAACATTAGGCATTTCAAAGCCATGGCTGAAAAAGCTTCACCCGAGCATTAGGGGGAGGTTAAATCAACGATGCGGTCATCCTTCGCGATATTTTTCTGTAAAATTGAGAGCCGTTTGTCTGTTGTGATTATAAATAGCCTGTTCTTAATGTTTCATAAGTTTGTTATGTTTTATATTGCGATTATCCCACGACTGTGTTAAATAATCGTAGTAAATTATTATTATAAGGAAGACAGCGAGGAGGAGAGGAAGGAGGAGGCAAGGACAGGGGCGGACAGTGGAAGAAGGAAAAGGAGAAGGAGTCGGAGTAGGACCAGAAGATCAGGGGGAAGGAGAGCAAGAATTGGAACAGTAACGAGAAGGTGGAGCGGAAGGATGGGAAGGAGACGGAGAAGGACGAAAACGTCAAGAGCAAGAAGACCAAGAAGAGGAACAAGAAGGGAAAGGGAAGGAGAATGAGGAGAAAAGGAGGATGAGAAAGACTCATTCCGAGGGTGGAACTTTATAGTTGCCTGAGGGCTCACCTTCAACTGTGTGGAAGGTCATTCGGCGGAACACACGGCGTATACGTCGCATTAACACAAGCATGCGATTGAACTGACGATCGTGGCTTAGCGCTTCAATTAGCCGCGGATTCATCGTCAATCAGTTAGGCCGTCCGACCGCCGGGGCATTCACCAACTATTGTCTTCGTTCCGGTTTGTCTTTTTCCTGCTTTTCCGCCACGTTACTTCTGCTTCCGCGTTCGGCTGACTGCTCGGCTCTGATTTCGCTTGTCTGCTGCTCTGCTCAGCGATCGTGCACTTCTGCTCAACAACTTGTAGAATTCGGTTTTGCTAAGCGTTACAACCCGAGGTCTTAGCCGTTCCATCGTCGTCCAAATTTGTAGTTGAGCTCGCCCAAGTCTCAACTTCGGCTAACGAACCTGACCGACCACCTGATGGAAATTCTCTCTAAGGCGCCAGGGCCCAGATTCATGAACGGACGAGTGGTCTGCGGAACCCATCGGCGATATACGTGCTCGATACCACGAGATTGCGGCTATTCATGATTCGTGAAAGTCGGGGTATCGGAGACTGCCGGGTAAGCGGCCGTCGACACAAAATGGCGGCTATCGATACGGAACCATGCGTCGACGGCCGCTTGCCGCAGTGAGTGCGATTGCGGCACTTGCGCAACAAGCCGGCGCGGTCTACGAAACCCCGCCTCATCGCGAGGTGTAATAGACCCGAGATGAACCCCGACTGAACCGCGGCGTGCGTTCACGAATACCGATTTGCGCGCTGTTCGGGGTCCAGATTCATGAACGGCCGAGCGGTCTCCGAAACCGCGGCGCAGGCAGAACCAGACGGCACAGTCTATGAGAGATTGCGTAGCACATAGGAAGTTTAGGATAAGTAGACAAAGGTGGAAGCAGTTTGAGCTATATCTCGGGGTTTGTCGGGGGTTTACCGATGGGGAATCTGGGCCCGGGGTAAATTTCAAAGTTTATCTCAGGTATAGCGTGCATGAATCTGGATCCAGTACATCCGAAGCCAGCAGCGACTTCCAAGGACCTCATTGAGGCCGATCTATTAGACCATGTCTCAGCAGAAGAAACAATCATCAAGTCGATGAACGCTAGGTCAGCATCCAAGAGTTGGTCAGTGGTCTTCTGTCATACAGAGGCGATATTGACATTGCCGCTGTGAAACACACTCCCAAATTCGGTAGTGCTACCCTGTTGCGCTGCGACGCGAGCGTGCCGGTGACACTGGCGGCGAGTTTCGTAATCTTCACTCTTACACGAGACACGCTGTTGACCACTCAGGGCCGGCATTCGTGAACGAAACCGCCGGTAAAATTCACCGGCGTTATGTTTCACATGCCTCGCCCCAGCATGAATAAAACCGCAGGTGAAACGTAGCTGGCCGTTCCTGTGACTGATTGGCGTTTTCCGGGAAGGTTTGAGGACAGATGATCATCATTTGTTTTCGTTCAAGCAGATTCTGTATAATTTGTTTGTAACTATATTTTGATCAAGATTTCTGTTACGCAACTCGGGAGAGGCCGTTCAACAGGAGAAACGTAACCCTCGCGGAATATACCGGCGGTTTCGTTCATGAATCCCGGCCCAGCTCTCTTCCCGATATGTTTTTCCTCCATGTCGTTGTCCTTGTTCATTAACATGCTGGGTAGACATAGGACCCCGTTCCGGCGAGGGGAGAAAAACTGCGGAGGAAATTTTTGGAAACATTAGACAGTGAGTACGTTTCCAAAGATTCTACAAGGGAAGACGAAAAGTAAACGATTTCAAAAAAGTCGACTAGACCAAGACGAAAAGTTCCTGTTTTTTCTTGTGGATGCAAATTACAAGCGGCTGGTGCCGTTTGGAAAAAGTTCTGTTTCTCTAATGAACCTCTGCATGTCAGTAATTAATCGGAATAGAGATGCTATGCCCATCTTTATGCAAATTGTCTTCAAATACTTGCGGCACGGTCTAAAAATGCTCCATTAATTCTGAGTTGAAATTCAGATAAATAAGGGAAACCTATGCTCTGGGTCGGCTATACTCCGTACTTCCGTTACCACCAAAGCATACAGTTGTAACCAGGGCTGAGATTCATGAACGGTCGAGCGGTTGCCCGAAACCGCGACGCAGCCAGAACCAGACGGCAGAGTCGTATAGAGATTGCTTTTAACATAGGGGGGTTTAGGATAAGTAGACAAAGGTGGGCACCGTTCGGGCTATATTTACCAATGATGAATCTGGGCCCAGATTAAGTTGTCTCTTCTCGAGAGAAGAAGTAGGTTGAGTCATAAGCAATCGGACAGTTGCAAGTATTACGATTCAAAATCAAATTTCCCCGCAGATGAGAGCTGTGGTCAAAAGATACCAATCGATAGTGGGAGAAATGCACTATGGCCTTTGTTATACCGACGCTCGTGGTGAGCGTCAGCTGCTTGCGAGCGGTGAGCGCCCAGCCGCTAACCTCAGACACTGAGCACGCGACGCACGCACGCACGCGCCCGAAGCATACAGAGCAATGCGCGAGGTGATCGACCCACCCCCAGCGAAAGGGTCAATCGCAGTGCAATGCGCAGCGATGAGAGCGTGGAAGGTTCGCGAGCGTCTGCATAATAGCCCGTGAGCGTCACCACGCCAGCGTCTACGTGATAACTCGTGCAAACGTGTCTGGCCCCACGGTGTCTGATACTGAATGGGACGAGTTGCGCTGGCAGACGCTGGGGGGTGGGCGTTGGTATAACAAAGGCCTATAGGATGGTTCACCGCACTCGGTTTGGTAAAATTGGTTCCCAAACCACTCCTGAATTATCAGGCACCGTTAGTGTTCCTCAGTCATCAGTGGTTCGTGGGTTGAAGAGCAATGACCCAGCACTCTAAAGATTATTTATGACTTGAAATTTCGAAAAAAAAATGAAAATTGAAGTTTGATGCGCTAGGTAAACTGCTGAGTAAGGTAGCGAATAGGGCCAGTAACTCTCGGAGATCGAGTCAAATTTTATGAAAATCTTGAAAATGTATGGAACCGCTGGCCAGCATTGGGCAATCATGTGACGGAAAGCGGTAGCATTACAGCTCGACAGCTTATAATAAGCACTGTGCTGTGCATGGAGCCGGATTAGCGATGCACTTTTCCGCCTAACGAGGCCTGCTCAGTCCGGCGAAGAGAGCCGACGAAGGTGAAAAACCCCACGACGATCCGTCTACTCGGCTTGAAAGCCGATACAGAGGTAGAGACGTGTGAAGAGTAGCGACATGAGAACAGGAGAACGAGGATCCTCGATTCGCCTGTGAAATCGACTCGGAGTAGAGATACTCAATATGTAAGTAGATCTGGGTATCCGATACCTCGGAGTGGTCTGGGCCTAGATTCATGAACGGTCGAGCGGCCTCCGAAACCCCGTGGGCTATAGACCCGGTCGATACAGTCTAAGTTTCCTAAACCATGCCTCATCGCTAGGCGCGATAGACCCGCAATAAACCCTGATGAAGCCCCTTCGCGCGTTCACGAATCTCGGTTTGCACGCCGTTCGGGGTAATCTCGGGGTATATCGGGGGTTCACCAATGGTGAATTTGGGCCCTGGTGGGTTTATGGTAGTTTTTCTTGCTAAATGACCGCAAGTATTCAACAGGGTCACGTTACCCCTGTAAGGTATCCGATACCCTACTGCACCAGTGGGGCATGTAATTAAATCGACATCATTGGTTATAAACGCAACTGTGCACACCTTTGTCTACTTATCCTAAACCTCCTATGTTAAAAGCAATCTCTATTCGACTCTACCATCTGGCTAACCTGCCGTTCATGTCTAAACAGAGCCACAGCCTTTCTATTATGAACAGAGGAAAGGACTTTTTGAATTCTTGTAAAATAAAAAAAAATGAAGATTTTCCCCTAGTTGCGTGGAAGTTACCCTAAGAAATTATGGCGATGCCAAATCCGACAGGACGGAAGGTACGGCGTCGGTTTGTTTTAGAAAAATAAAAAAAAGTTTGCAAAGTTTTTCACTCAAACGAGCATTTCTTAATTAATCATTAAAAGTTTTTTTTGCGTCTTTTCTCATCAGTTTTTTTCTGATCATACAGAGTGAACCCAGGAGCATCATAGGATAGATATTGAGGTATTTTACAAAAAAAATACGACTAGTTTTATTTTCTCAATTTTTTTTTCAGAAGCTAGCTCTCTGGAAAGCAAAAACAACTATGTCAACGCTCAAACATGAATGTCTAGGTTTTCACACCTGCCACAAAAAATGTGCGATCGAGTCGTGCGAATGTCAATAACAAGGGCCGGAAGAAAAAGGGAAAAGAAAAAACATCAAAAGAAAAAACTCACCTGAATATTTATAGCTGCTGGAACGGCATACGTGTAACGTGTAATAGAAGCAGAGTATGGTGAGCAAAAGTGCGCAAAAGGCGAGAACGAAGATTATGATCAGCCACGCCCCCTCCATGAGGAGAGGCACACGGGGCGAACCTGAACAAAAACGAAACAAAATTAATCAAATTCTCACCGGAAATGTTCAATAATCAGAGTCGAACACCTGCTTTACGAAAGCAGGCACGGTTTTATGAGAGAAAACAACAAGGCATACCAATAATAGCTTCAGGATTAATTAGGCAAGAAAAATCGGAACAGATGGTTCAAAGATGGAGGGTAAAAAGGTGATGAAAATATTCAACTGAACGGTGAGAAAATAAGAAACCAAAAGTGAATGGCACGGCTTGAACTCGAACTTAAGGAAAAACCAACGATCCGCGTCAAGTGGTATTTTATTTCGGCACGAGTCTTTGGTTTTTGATGAAATACGAGTGCATGGCGCATCCCTAGCAGTTTGAGGTTGTTATTCGAAAAGGTGACGGGTTTCAAATGATATCTTGAAATGATTTTTTAGAATCTAAACATCAGGAAAAAAACAATGATTTAACTAAAATGAGATATTATTTTGGGATGAGTCAACGATTCTGGATGGAACACAAGTGCATGGCGCATCCTTGCGGATGAACAGGTCGATATTCGAAAAGATGACGAAGGTATCCAAATGAGCACTGGAAAAAAAAAATGAATGGCATGAATGGCAAAAATGAATGGCATGACTCAAACTCAAACTCAAAAAAAGGAACAGGTTCAACTCGAATGAGATTTTGGGGTGAGACTACGTTTCTGGATGGAATACGAGTCACGAACATCAGGCGCCATGCACCTATTAAATTCAGGCAGACACATTTTCAAATAGAAGTTTGTTCCATCAAATAACAAGGTTTCAAACTTTCTTCGCTCTTCACGAAGCTTCAGTTCAAATAACTTCACAAAATAAGACAACGACATATAGACGGCGGGCGATTTCTACGGGGAAAAGCGGAAACTCGTCCACAGTTCAAGTCCGGAATCTCGCTGGCTCGTCAGCGGACATTAATGGATTGCTCTGCTCCGCTGAGTAAGATATAAAACATCGGAATGAATCTGTCGAGGAAACCCTCCGCGGACGAGTTAGCCACCGCCAAGGGGAAACGCTCCACGCGCGACCGCAGTAACTCGTCCAGACTTCGGGTCCCATGCATTTTTCAGCGGCTGGCAAGAAAGAAATCAGTAAGGAAATAAGGAAACCTCATAGAGAGCGTCGAGTAGAAAGGACATTCGAGAAAGTCAGAGTCGACTCCAAGAAGTTTTAGCGGTTTTAACTGAGCCTGCTCTTTCCAGCTGTTTGAACATGGAGTTAATCGTCTATGAAGCGTCAAACGAATGTCGGTGGAAGGCGAATTCGATTTTAATTTTTGAAATTTTCACCGCGTCTCTCACAGGGTTTCATATTGGTGAAAGGAGCTGGTTTTACAAGACTACGGTAGGGGTCGCTCAGGTCAAACAAAATGTTCTTGGAAAAAAGTCCAACCAACAGAAAAAGGAGGAAGAGTCGAAGGGGTATGCTAAAGAGAATAACAGAACAAGAGGAAGGAAGTAAATTAACAGAGAAGTAAATAAGTAAACAAGAAATGAAAAAGAAACCAGCCCTAGAACTCAAAATTGTAGTATTGATGTGGGTTAGACTGTTGGGTATCGTAAGCCCTAATCTGGGGAGAGGGTTCATTTACATTCGAATACCTACTTCCCATTCATTTCATTGGACATTCCATTATATAACATTCGAGTTAATTCTCGTACTCGTAGTGACCGAACACCCCCCTACACAATAACTAAAGTTAAGTACTTCAACCTACAGTAGATAAATTAAAATAAAAAGACAAGATAAATTTAAATATAAAATCGACAAAAAATACCAAATATCAATCGGAGAGGAGGAGAAGAAGCAGAGAAAACAATGGTTGCACGAAGCTGCTCACGCTTCAAAGAAAATGTGAAGGCAAAAAACTTGAACAGTCAGCGATAGTCAACCGTCACAGGACGCGCCATGCACTCGACTTTCATTTAGATTTGAAAAGAAATATTGAAGTTTAGGTTGTACCAAGTTGGGAATTGATTAATCTATGGAAGCAGCACCTCGAAGTCTCAACAAGGTGTCCCGTCAGTAGGGTCCACGCTGAACAAGGGTAATTGTTAAAAAAAAGAGGCAGACGACGTTCAATCTCCTAGAATGCGCCATGCATTCGTTTCGTCTTCTACTTAGAATCGAAGAGGCATGGTGAATGCGTACTTGGCCTGTACAATGATTTCCGGGGCCACACGCTATAGAAAGTCAGTGTCGACTTTCTCAGACAAGTCTGTTGGGTACTTTCCTAGAATTTGATCCGTCCCTCTTACATTTATTCATTCAGTCATTCAGCGGCCTACAGGCAGCCAAATGAACTATTGGATAGTAGGATACATATATAAAACATTTATAATAATAAATAAAACGAACAATGTAAAAAAAATTATCAGAAAAAACAACTTTGAACAACTGATGAAATACATCAAAAATCCAAGTCAATACGACGGAGCAATCGCGGCGGGACCCTAGAATTGACAAACAGACATCGTGGTTTCGCTTATTTATTGGTAATGACTATATCATCATATCATAACACATCAACATTCTATCTGCTGTTAACATTCGGATTGATCGTCTGCTGAGATCGGCTGTGTTCACTTCAATTGTATGCTGACAAGCTCAACGACGGAACAAACTGTGTTTTACTCTTCTTCTAAAGCACTCCTTTTTCTTCCAAAAGTGCTCGGCACCTTTCTCACTTTTTGCGATATTGAACATATTCATATTCGACCGGATCACAACGAAACTAGGAAACGAATGCCGGCTGCAGATATTATACGCTTCGCTATAGATGATGTATAAATTATCAGTGACGAAGCTCCTCTTTTTTTGAAAATTGTTACTAATGCCTATCACTTTCTCTGAAAATTTGTTGTTTTTTCGTATCTGAACAACATTTCTATTTAAGTAACACATTTTTCTTATTCAGTAGCACATCCATGTTTTAAGATGTAACAATAAATAAATAAATATGATGATATGAGAGGTTCAAGTCCTAAGAAAGTAAAATAAAAAAATGAAAGAGGAAAAAAGTGGCCTGGGCAGGTACCGATAGCTCGACCGATAGAGTGGGAGCAGCGCCCTTCTTCACTGTACCTTTACTGGCTGGGTAAATGGAGGAGATAAAACGAGAAAACGATGTCTGGACTAGCAGAAAAATTACCACCGAATGATGTTCGACAATAATCGGTGGCAGGATGACGCAAACGAAGCCCTTCACGCACATGTGAGGAGCGGCGACAATGGATCGCGTGAAAAAGCAGATTTTGTGCTTCGACGCCCATATGATTCGAGCTAAAGAGCGCATCGACGACAAACCTAACCGAGCAAACACCTCCTACTCACCCCACCGGGTAAAAATTAACAGAAAAATTCAGGAGAGAATGCCGAATGCGGAACGATCCACAGCTATGTATGTATGTAGACGACCAAGAACTTCTTGTCACTCATGGTTTAAATGGCGACATATGGAAAAAAATTATGGAATTAATTTGGAATCATGGAATATGGAGAAATCAAGCCACGTGAAATGATGAGAATCATAGCTTTGAAATGCGCCCTCGGGCAATTGGAATAGCGGTACAAATCAAAAGCCGAGAATAAAATCACGGAAAAATTGATGATTTCATGGCCGGGAAATAAATGAGCGAATTCACCCGGTGGAATTATTCAATTAGTCAGAACCCGAAACCCCCAATGAATCGCTGAAAAAGGACCGGAAGAAATTTGAAAATTGATCTGATTCTATCAACTTCTTTCAGGAGTACCGCCTCCAGGGGTACGGTCAAGGCTTGATTCGCGCCCGAAGCCAATTTCTCTTATGTACCACGGTATGCATTTTAGATCCCTGTGCGATTCTGCGTGGAAGTCGAATGCGTGGCGCATCCGTAGAGAGCCACATCGCCAAGCGGATGAATACTTTTCTACGCCTCTTTTTCGAGGGAAGAGAGAACACATCCCGTTTGGAAAAGTGCGGAAAATTGGTAAATGAAATTAAATTAATTGATAATGCCCTATTTTTCAATCAAATTACTATATTAAATTTGAGCGCGCCACAAACTGGTACAGGGGCCAGATAAAGTCCAGCTGTATAAGGTTTTTTTCAGGCTTCGAAGAGTCAGCTGTTCCCGTTTGAGCCAAAAATTAAACAGGTTTACGTAGGAGTAGGACTCAGAGTTTGACGTCAAATAAACAAACGGTAATCACCATGAATAACTAAAAATATCCATAAACAAAGACCAATGGAAAAAAGGAAAAAAAAAGAAAACGAAAAAGGACGAAGAAAGCAATAAGTGCAAAACCTGCAGAATGGTTCACGGCTTGAGAAAAAGAAAATCTTGAGCCTTTTCTTTTCCTTCTTTTGCTTCCTTCATTCTGCTTTCTGAAAATGAACGAACGGTGTGACAGATAAATAACAATCATTGGATAATGCATTAAAAATGTTAAATTAAAAAAAAAACATAAAAATTGAAAAAATTATTCACCTTCTCGGAAAAGTGTGGTACTATTCAAATTGGTCAACCTTCAGGGTCAGTTGTTCGTTTCTTATCTAGAAAGCAAGAAATCTGAAAGCTCACTAATTTGCGAGTGTTTTGCCTATTTATCAGAGATTAACTGTGAAGGGTAAATGTGAAGGTGTCGGCGTTGAGTTTCTTGAGGGAGCGCCATGCGTTTGTATTCCATTCAGAATCGTCGAGGCACGGAAAGCGTCAAATTGCCCATTTACTTTTGGGCCAAGCTGATGTTTTCATCGGCGTCTATTCACCTTCTCAGAAAAGTTCGGTACTTATTACCCGAACGACGGCAGTACGCCTGGACGAGGATCCATCCTTCCCTCGTGCGATCGGGAGTGGCGCCTCTTAACTGCGTCACGGCAGCCAGAGCTATACTCATCTTCTGCTACTTTTCTCTCTATTCGGCATGAGTTTCAGAGGTTGGCTTTGAGCTTCCTTCTCATTGCTTGTTTGCAAAATTTTTCATATTCACGATCGCACCTCTTACTATTCTTGATGGTATCGACTATACCCACGACGTCGGGTCTTCGAGTCTTCAGGAAATCGAACCTTGGCTGGAAATTGTCCGAGGAAAAGGTGAATTTCAGAAGACAAAAGCTCAATTGAGCAGTATAGATGTGGCCGGCGATGCGGTGATGTGGCTTCAATGAGAGCAAAAGAGGCGGCTGATTATTGCAAGGAGTCGAATAATCGAGTGACATCGTAAAATGTGTGCAGAAGTCATACACACAGTGGCTCTAGCGTCGAGCGGAAACAACAACGTCGCATTCATATCGCGTACGTTGAGACCATCGACAAAGACCCACGATGGACGCGGGGAGGGTGGATGTGGTGGAGAGGCTGAGCGCCTTAAGCATGGGGCCACTAAAAGATGGTTTCAGTCTTCTCTACAATAAATGGGAATCTCACTGACTATACCAAACACGATTTGGCTATTCCTTCAGTGATGCAGCTCAGCGTGATTCCATATTCTGTTTAGTATTTGTCTTTTCTATTCACGTCGATAGATGGAGCTTTCGTGCCACAGAATGGCTCCCAAGAGACCATAAGAGATCACTGGGACAACCGCCAACAAGATGGGCAGACTCATTTTCAAAGTCTTTCAGAAAACGGAGTCTCCCTCACTGGATGCAAGTTGCCAGAAATCGAGCGGTCTGGAAGAGTTGTGGTCCCCGCTGAGAAGATCTCCAGCTGAAGAAAGGACCATCAAAGTATCTAAGTATCAAGGTATTCACCTCGATTCGATTCAAGTCATTGTCTACTTATTTGGGATCTGACACTTTTTGTGGTCTGTGTGCAATAAATAACAAATAAGAAATAAGACTGTCACCATTACTTTTCTTTCCATACATATTGTCGTAAAATATCTATGTGACGACAAGTTCCGTGTGACAAAACACTTTTGCCGAAACGGCCGCACTACTGTCGAGAACGTAGATGTTTTGGTGACGTAGGAACGGAGGAGAACCGATGGTTTCGTAAACGGAACATCTGCCTCAGATCGAAACTGCGAACCCTGACACTGTGTTGTGAATGCCGGGTGACCTCGCCATGATTGGCGCATCAGGGCCCTGATTCATGAACAGAGCGAGCGGTCTCCGATACCTCGTCGGCGCTATACCCGCTCGATGCCGCGAATCTACGGCCAATTTTGATTCGTTAAGGCCCTTGGTATACGTTCGCTCACCCCCCCCCCCAGCGTAACTCGTCCATTCAGTATCAGACACCGTGGGGCCAGACACGTTTGTACGAGTTATCATGGTGACGCTGGCGTGGTGAACTCGTACAAACGTGTCTGGCCCCACGGTGTCTGATACTGAATGGACGAGTTACGCTGGGGGGTGAGCGAACGTATAACAAGGGCCTAAGGGCGGCGTTTCAAAGGACTCGACGGCTTATGGCGCAACTGCCGTAATCGCACTCACTACGGGCTAGCGCCGTCGACACATAATTCGGGCGATCAATATGCCTCATAACCTCATCGCGAGGTTTCGGAGACCCGAGATAAACTCCGCCTGAACTGCGCCACGCTTTCACGAATACCGATTTGTGCGCCGTCCGGGGTATATATCGGGGTTTGTAGTGCCGATACCCGTCATGAATCTAGGCCCTGGTCACGTCTCTACAGCGTTACCCAAACCAGGAGGAACCGTCGAGTCGAACAAATGAACACGGAGGTCAGCATCCAAAAGTTGACCAGTGGTCTGAAGTGCCAATAGTGAGACCAGCGCTGTCGCATGTGCGCCTAAATTCCGCTCTGATGCGGTGCGACGCGAGCGTGCCTGTGACACTGGCGTCGGTTTGAAATGGATGAAATCGTCAATACATGTTGACACACCACGAATTTCTCCCTCTTGTGATGAGCTTTTGTTCCACGTCGCTGTCTGTGTTCATGGAACGTCCGAGGTAAAGTCCAAGGGAGATCTGTCGAGTTTGACTGTACTCCATTGCACAAAGTGATCTTGATCAATTGTGTTCCTCCGACCCTCGGAAAATCGTTTCTGTTCCGAAGATACAATTCAAGAAAATCGCGATGTCGTCCGCAAAACGAAAGTTCGAGCACACATTTTCCGTCCACACGTATGCCCTTCTTGTCCCACTTAGGCGACTTCATCAGCCACTATAATGCAGGCAGAACAATTGCTATGACCTTGTTTTACGAATATACCAGCCATTCAGCGGCCTGCATGCCACCAAAGGAACTAATGAATAGTATGAAACATATATAAAATATTTATAATAATAAATAAAACGAAGAACAAAAAACATGCAGCAAAAGACGGAAAGGAACTGATGAAGTACGTCACTGGGAGTACGCTAACGGGCAATCGCAGCGGGACCCTAGAGTTGACAAACAGACATCGTGGTTTCGCTTATTTATTAGTAGGATTGATGGTGTCATTTATTGGCCCCAGAGCAGCGTTTCTGTATTAGAGCAGGAATGAGTTCGGAAATGGAATGGATCCTATTCAAACTGGATCATCGTAAGGACCGCGCACGAAGATTTGCGGAATTATGAAACCAACTTCCTTCAGCTATTTGAAACATTTCAACGGTGACTACAAAACTAATTGTAAGATAAAAGGACAGATGTTCGAAGACTGAAAAAAGGAAGGAACACTGAGGTCAGGCGAGGCTTCAAAGCGAATCGAAAAGACTAATGAAATTAAGAGAAGTGCGAAACAAGAGCCGCTTGAAATCCATCCACCTTTCACGAAATTGGAGAGCTCAAGAGGATGAAGAGGATTCTTCGTGCATTGTTCGTTTGTCGTCGAATTCCAAATAAGATTCAAGTACCAGCTGAAGAAAATTCAGAGAAAATGTCAACGTCGAGGACTTTGCAGCTGACCTTTAACATTTTTGTCGTATTTTTTTGAAAACACACGTTGAGCGCCACAACCGATGATCGAAAAATCGAAGTAGCGGAACGAAAATTCGTGACATATTCAATTATGTAAATTTTCATGCGCTGCTAAAGGTGCACACGATTGGCTGCGGTGGAGAGAAGAACTACCGAAAATGCAACTTGGCTTGGTTAGCTTTGCAACTGGGAAGAAGTTCTCCATCGGAAATGCAGGGTTAGGAATCAGAGACTCAAAGGGTAAGGATTCAACTTTGCCTCAGGCAGTGATCATGGGCCCTTATGTTTTGAGCCACCTCCCTTATGGGTACAATTGGCATGTAGTGGTCCGGCAGGACGACGAAGGCCAGGCTGGTGGTCTGGAGGTTAAAGACGTCGTTGAAAGCCGGTTATGCTCTCGCTCTCGTTTCTATTCAGCAGCGCCAGATAATTGGTTGGTGGTCGATGCGACCACGGCAAGAAGCTCATTGGAGGCGGGCTTTTCTTTCCACAACGACTTGTTACCTCTGATCCTCGGACGGACAAAAGCATTTTGCAACACTTTGCAAAAAGCTCGGCTCACAAAGGTCTCTACAAAGAAGTCTAGGAAAAGCAGAAACAAAAGCGAACATGTGAGGACTACCGAATATGGATGGATTGCTTCAGAAAAATCGCGAAAATTATGTATGGAGGTGAAAAAATATGGAATAAAAAATGGTAAAAGCGGTAAAATTGCCATGACATGGACCAGAACTACATGTGAGAGATCTGCAGTAACAGTTGAAAAAAAAATCCACAAAAATCGCTCGAGAAATAATTCAGCAGGAACTCACTGAGATAGAAAAACGAAAAAGCGGTCCGATGAGGAGCAACAGAAGAAGACAAAAATCTTCTTACAAACATGAAAAATTCAATTGGAAATTATCATTTATGAATAAGAATATAAGAACAAATTCCTCCAACTATTTGAAACATTTCAACGGCGACTTAAAAGTGGAGATTAAAAGGTCAGGTGGTTGAAGATTGAGAAAAGGAAATTAAGCTGATTAAATAACAAAAATATTAGTGAACGAAAATGGAGTAGTGAGATCTTGCAAAGAAATCTGAGTATTGGCAATTGAGCAAGCGTCGTGCTAGTAGCTGTCAGTAGCAGAACTCTCAATTAGCGAGAAGAACATCTAAGATGGAAAACTGCAGAATTTTTTTCCCTCATGAACGGCTTTCAATATCTTCATAAGTGATTATTTATTTATTCATTCATTTATTTATTTGAGTTATTTATTATCTTATACATAATAAAATTGACAAAATTTCTTTGATCATATGACTGATAGTGGACAGATAACGGCAAAAATACAGGATAATAATCACGAAAATTAGCGAAGTTCGAAGGAGCAACAATTGTTAATTAAGGAATAAGAAATTATAAATGAAAAAACAATCCATCTCCGTCAACCGTAGAGGATTATTTCAAGCAATATTTTAAGAAAGATGTTTATAAAGAAACGGCTGACAATTTCGACAGTTTTAAGCATAGTCCAATCATTGGAAATCACGTATCTCAGTACAGTACCGGCCATAAGCTTTGCGAAAAAAAGCGAATTTCCGCGGCTTTTTCGTCTTTTTCGAATAACTTCCTTAGAATTTAACATTCAGCCAAACCGAGCACATGCCTGAGCTCAGCAGCTCAAGCTCTATCGAACAGTATATAAATCATATAGTTTGTCGCCGGTACTGTAGAACCTGGCTTGAACAGAAAATCAGTTAATAATTTATCTTCTTAATTGCCTAAGTACTCTTAAGGCACTGAAAGTGTTCCAAAAGAAGTCGAGTGGAATTAACAGTTAATTGTTCCGATAAAAAGAGACCTTGAGCGAGCATAGTTCTGGGTAAGCTTACCGCGTGGAGTAGGCATAAATATTATTAATATTATAACTCCTGAACTAGAGATTTTTTTGTGATTTACAATGCTTGAAAAACAAAAAAACCGCAAGACTGCCGGCAATATAAGCCATAAATCTGAACAGAAACGATAAATTTGTTAAGATAAGGAAAACACATCAGAGATCTGTTTGAGACTAGAGGATCTCCATAGAGATCTCTTTCAGACGATGGAATGCGCCACGCCCTCGACTTTACATAAAAATCACGGTGATGTTTCAGAGCTTACCAGAGGAGTTTCTTCGAAAGAAATCAAGTAATTCAGTAATTCAGAGATATGTACAAGGATAAAAAGATTTCCTCACAATTTCTCTCAGAGAAAACGAAATGGTACGAAAAAAAGGTACCGTAACCCAACCGAAAACTACTCGCCCACTGAAAGTCGTTCGTAGTCCCCTAGAGCCATCCAATAAAGACGAGGAAATCGTTGCGATAATGGGAATCGGAATTGTAAATGATGTCGTAGACGCTAGCCGTACTAGAGCCTACTGGAACTGCAAAAAACAACCACAATTACAGCCAAAAGCCACGGTGAACGCTTTATGAATATATGTACATATAATTATTGAAAAATAAACCAAAAATATAAGAAATTTGTCCAGAATTTCAAAAACATTCTTTTCCACTTCTCTTCCATTGTTTCAACATGAGTATACACTTTATAAATACTTCATGAATATACATGAAATTATTGGAAAAAAACCAAAAAAATAAAAGAAAGGGAATCGTAGTTTAAATGATGTCGTAGAAGCTAGCCCTACCAGAGCTACATACATAGATAGACCAAAAAAATAGAAGAAATTTTTTCGGAATTTCTAGAATATTCTTTTCCACTTCTCTTCCATTGTTTGAGTATGAATATATACTCTATGAATATCCTTCATGCTATATGAATATACACATAATTATTGAAAAAATAAACCGAAAAATTAATGAAATTTGTTCAGAATTTCAAGAAATTCTGTTCCTTTTCTCTTCTATTATTTAAATATGAATATATACTTTATGAATACTTCGTGAATATACATAAAATTATTGAAAAAACCCAAAAAATAAAAGAAAGGGAATCGTAATTGCAAATGATGCCCTACTAGAGCTAGATAGACCAAAAAAATAAAAGAAATTTGTCCAGAATTTCGAAAATATCCCTTTCCACTTCTCTTCCAGGGTTTAGATATGAATATATACTTCATGAATACTTTATGAATACACTTTATGCTATATGAATATACCTATATTTATTGAAAATTAAACCAAAAAATAAAAGAAATTTGTTCAGAGTTTCAAAAATATTCTTTTTCACCTCTCTTCCAGTGTTTAAATGATTTTGGGAACAGAAAAAGCTAAGAGATGACAAAGACTTCTAGATAAAATGCGGTCGAGGACGGCTGAAGTGCAACAAGTCGGAGAGCAGCGCTTTGATGGGGCCGGTGCTCAGCTCATGCTGGGTTCTATTAAATTTACCCTGGACTGCCCTATTGTCGTCGTTCTCAACAGCCCACACTCCTCAACTCGAACAGCAACAAAAACTGACTGAGACGAGAGGGTAAGACTTACGGTTAAGTTTAACGGCAAAGGGTAGGTAAGGGGTAGGGCTTACGCTCAGGCTAAACGGTGAAGATTACGGCTTAGGCTGAAGATCAAGGATAAGGACAAAGCCCCTTCCTCTCTCCCGAGCATACCTAGAAAAAGCGGTTCTGTCCATCTTGCCCTCCCCCGAGGATACCCGAAGAAGGCGGTTCTGTTCAAACAGCTTCTCCCTTTCTTATCTCAAATGAAAGTCAAAAGCATGGCGCATCAAAGGAACACCAACCAAGCCCTTCATCGCTCAACATCGACATTCCACTAAAAATTGCGTAGGAAAGCGGCTGATTCTCAACCCCATGAAATCAATTTACACAGTGCAATTTAATTTATCCGAGCACTTGCCCTCAGAATAGAATCAACGAACAGGTGACGGCAATGACAGAATTAGATCAGCTGTGAACAAAAAGCCATAAAATTTAGCTCGGAATTGAATAGAATAGAGAACAAAAGAAAAATGAAGGAGAGGACAGAAATCTATTCAATAGTAGGCTGCGTGAATGCGGATGGGAGCTTGATGGAAGAAGGAACAGCAACAAACAAGCAAAAAGCATGGTGAATTATTGAGTCGGCAGAACGACGAGAAGACGAAAAACGAACTGTTTAATATTATGACTGGGGGCAAAAAATAACGAAACATAAAGGAAGGAAGAGGTCAGATGAACAAGGCGATAATCTCTATACCCTACGTTTTCACATATTGTCTTTTGTGAATCGTTTCTTTCTGTCCCCATGCAGTTATTGGCTAAATAAAATAAATAAAAAATTAATAAATACCGTACCGAGATACCCTTTTATAGGACGTGGTCGCGGTTCAATAAGCGAATGGCTATCTGCTGACCGTGTAAATGGGTCACATTCCTATTGGAAAACCTTTAAGGAGAGCCACAAGGCTTCGCAACTCCAAGTGGAAGTTGAATGCACGGCGCAACCTGACGAAGGTAAATAAGGAATATTAGCAAATAGGAAAAGCAACGAACATCAACAACGTATACACTTCCACAGAAAAGAATGGAGGAGATTGCAGAAAGATAATTCTTAAAGACCTGGCTCTCCTGGGTTACTTAACCCATGGGTGAGTGCCTGGGCCCAGATTCATGAACGGTCCAGCGGTCTCCGAAACCGCGGCGCAGCCAGAACCAGGGCCCAGATTCATCATTGATAAACCCACGATAAAGCCCGAAATATAGCCCGAACGGCGCCTACCTTTGTCTATTTATCCTAAACTTCCTATGCTAATGGTAATCTCTCATCGACTCTGCCGTCTGGTTCTGGCTGCGCCGCGGTTTCGGAGACCGCTCGTCCGTTCACGAATCTGGACCCAGACGGCAGAGGCGATGAGAGATTGCGTTTAACATGGGAACTATAGGATAAGTAGACAAAGGTAAGCGCCGTTCCGACTACATCTCGCGGTTTATCGGGGGTTTGCCAATGATGAATCAGGGCCGTGGTGGAGCGCACCTCAGCTTCGACCCACAATGAACTGACAACCACTGGTGATGCATCCAAAGCCGACATTTCCTCGGGCAATTTAATTTGAAAATCCGACGGTTTCAGTTTAGAACTCAAGAAAAACTAGTCAAACTGCATTCAGATATGTAGCTGGTCTAGGATTTCAGATAAAAACAGCAGCGGCAAGACGCGGGGAAGATTGGTGCCGAACTAAGGGTGCAAAGAACACTGGACGAGATCATAACCGTTGCTGACAGTCAAGCCGTACCCAGGGCCCAGATTCACGAACGGACGACCGGTCTCCGAAACCGCGGCGCATCCAGATCCGGCGGCAGAGTCGATGAGAGATTAACATAGGAAGTTTAGGATAGGTAAACAAAGGTGGGCGCCGTTCGGTCTCTATCTTAGGGTTTATCGGGGGTTTAACAATGATGAATCTGGGTCCTGGTGTGATGCACCTCACCCTTGACCCACAACGAACCGACAACCACTGGTGATGCATACAAAGCCGACATTCCTGGGCAATTTAATTTCAAAATCCGACGGTTTCAGTTTAGAACTCAAGAAAAACTAGTTAAACTGCATCCGATATGTAGCTGGTCTAGAATTTCAGAAAAAAGGACAGCTGCAGGACGCCGGGAAAGATTGGTGTCGAAGTAAAGGTGCAGAGAACATTGGACGAGATCATAACCGTTGCTGACAGTTAGAACGTACCCAGGGCCCAGATTCATGAACGGACGACCGGTCTCCGAAACCGCGGCGCAGCCAGAACCAGACGGCAGAGTCGATGAGAGATTTCGTTTAACATAGGAAGTTTAAGATAAGTAAAAAAAAAGGTGGGCGCCGTTCGGGCTATATCTCGGGGTTTATCGGAGGTTTACCAATGATGAATCTGGGCTCAAGTTGCACTCTACCCTTGGTTAAGGTAAAGTTGTCCTCAAGCGGGGACCGTTAACTCGATCACATTATTCGAAGGGTCTCTTGAGAGCTCAACTTTGCGTACTAAGAGGAAAGGCGGAAGAAAAAAACCAGATGCGCTGTCGGCGCGATCACGAACACCACCACCACGGCGACGGCAATCATTACAGCTGAGAATGACACTCGTTCCAACAACATGAAGCGCCCAGTCACGACGGCATTCTGTGCGTCATCCGTTCGAGAAAAACCGAACGGCGGTGTCGATGTGAAGTTCCGGAAAACAAAGGAAAAACTCGCTTGTTGCTGTTCAACTTTCTCGCCTGAAGAGACACACTCCCAGGCCGGATGCGTTGACTGAGGACAAATGTTTCCGTGTGGCGCGCCTGAGCATGTCAAGTGGCGGATCACTCAAAACGCTCTCGCGATCCAATCGAACGAGATCGACAAGAAGTCACCGGTTCAAAAACTTGCCAGTGATGCGAGACCGAGTTTAAAAGTATTTATTGCATATCTTTATTGCAAATCCTTCTTTTGCTTGACTGAAAATGACCCAATTTTCGCTCCAGGCTACAACAATTGTTCAGCGGCGCTCATTTTCGAAAGAGGAAGGAATGAGAGCCGAAGAAAACTCTTCGGGCGTCTGGATGGACGCTTGGAACAACACTTCCCTCTTTGTTGGTGCTAATGAAGAGCCGTTTTCGATGCGGACGGCCCGGAAGCTGTTCGCAAACGGACAAACGGAGTATAAAGGCGGAAGCTTTACTGTTCCATCCATTCCGGACTGTGTTGACGTTATTATGAAACCAGCCACTCAGCGGCCTGCAGGCTGCTGGATGAACTAAGGAATAGTAGGAAACATATATAAAACATTTATAGTAACAAATAAAACGAAGAACAAAAAGCATGCACCAAAAGACGGCGAGGAACAGATGAAACACGTCACTGGAAGCACGGTGAAGAGCAATCGCGGCGGGACCCTAGAGATAAAAAGACATGGTGGTTTCGCTTATTTATTGGTAGAATAGGACGATAGATGGCGATGTATCTGCAGTACGAGTAGACGAGCTTATACCGGCTCTTTGTATGCTATTCATGAAACATTGCAAGAACTGGTGCAAGACGCTGATCCAATGCCAGACCCCTCAGTTGAGATAAATACGAAGCAAACTGATGGAGGACGGCTTTTCCGCACGCATGCGGGCGAGCGGAGACAAGCACGCGACGCAACCGCTCGCGTGTGGAACATGGACCTTATGACTTAGCCGAGCGCTTTTAGAATCTTCTTGGCATTTCTAATTACTAAACTGGTTTTAATTTCTCCGCGGCAGTCGTGAGTACAGTTGAAAGAAGAGTCTCCAAGGTAAGACGGATTTCTTTGTGGCACAACCTGGCGAGTACGCTTCAGATCGTCAAATAGATGGAAGTCAAAGAAAATATTTACGACAGACGCGCTTCATCAACATGACGACGATAATAAGCGACTGGAGCTGAGAGAACGAGCTAGCACTCTTTGTTGCCATCCGGCCTATTAGCTTGATCAATAAAAAAAGAAATAACAAAAGAAGAAGAAGAAATAATTCTACTTCCTCCATGAACGACATAGCGGAGATTTAGGTCCTCTTTAACTATGTGGTGTGAACGGCTGCTTTGTTGTCGCTGGAACTCGAGAGCGCGAGCTATGCACTCTTGTGCGGACCGATTCAACAAATAAGAATAACCTTGGAGTCAGTTCAATCACGGTTTAAATTTGCCTCAAATTTTAGTAATGCAAAACCAAATAATGCCAATGTTGATGCGTTCTATTCAACGCCCCCAACTGCTCAGCTAACGCAGAATATCACACAGCCGGTTTCGCAAATTTACACCATGTCATGGAAAAAGTAGGATCATGGGTGGTCGATTTGAATGAGATCGGTACAGCTGACTCGCTGGAGAACCATGAACTTTTGTTGTCTATAGCGGGGGAGGCGGTTTTTTGTCGAATCCTTTCGCATGCGATACGCACGTGCTGAATGGAGGCTTAGTCGCTCGTTACAGCTTTATTAACCCGAAAAAATGGATTATAATAGTCCCATGGGACCCTCTCTTCAATAGACCATCTCCCCAGTGATTGAATTAGCTGTGAATTAGCGAGCAGAAATTGCGTATGTCGTTTGTCGAAAGAGCGAAAGAGCATAGTGGGTTCAAAGAGCAGAGAAGCACATCACTGAGCAGCCCCAGACACTAGCGTCTACTTTGAAGAGCGAGAAAACTAAGAAGTAGCTCCGGTGTTCGGAGCAACACCTCAAGCCGTTCTGGTTACGGACAAGTGGCGTCTGTTGATGAGAATAACACACCAAGCACCGGAGCTTTTGATGAGAAGCTGTCACGCATGTCGCCACAGGAGTGAGAGTTTTATAATTCTTCACAAATATACAGCATTCAAACATGGACAACCGCTACCTATCAGCAGGTGAGCAAGTCTCCATCCCTCAAGAGATCGGAGAAGGGCGTGGCTAACAAAAGGGGACCTAAATAAAGCCGAGGGCGGAATGAACATGAGGCTGTCAAAATTGAAAAAATAGAGCAATTTTCTTCTTATCTTGCATATTTACCTAGTCTCTACTAAATCCTGGCAGCAACCCTATTCTGAGCTCTAAGGAACCGATTTCGTAATCATGCCGAGATGGTAACGCCCACCAGTGTGCTGAATGAATGGTCAGTCTTTGTCACTGTACGCATAGGTGTTGGTTGCGTATAGTTGTGCTGTTCCTATAAGACTTTCTCTCCTTACTGATGAGTCCCGGGATTGGCTTCATATTTCCTTTTGTATTGCTCGATTGAGAACCGAGCAAAGACTTACTTGATTGCTCATTTTGCACGGTTTGGGAGCAAAATGCATAGAGTCATTAGTCAATTGAAAACGACAACTTCAAACACGATTCTCCTGAGTTAGAGAAGTAAGTATAACGAAAAGGTAGTATAAAGAAAAGGAACAAAAAAGCAGAAAGCAGCAAATTCAGCAATAGAATGAAGGCATGATGAACAATGGGAGCTAGAAGTTCGATGTAAGTGACTGTTACAGTCGGAGGTCAAGAAACTTTCTGAAGCGATCCGTGGACATTTGTAGAGCCCCTTCCTTGATGAAGGGAAGGAACAACCGCAATGTTCTGTGGGGAAGAAGTTTGCTCTGATCTGACTTTTCGCCACCGAGTCAGGGAGTCTTATACCGCCACGCCTGGTCCTAGTTTCATCAGGTGTAAAATGGAAGAAGTCGGCGAGGTCGAGCCCTAGCAATACCTTTGAGAATCTCGAGAACCATAATGATGTCATTTATTGTCCTTCTCGTCTACAGTGATGACAACCCTGTTTGTCGGGCTCTGTCCGATGCTAGATGCTGTAGATGCTTCACTTTGGAAGATAGACAGCATAAGACAAGAACAGCATTTTGCAAAGCGAAGAGCCGAGCCAGAGTAGAGGAAAAAAGGAAGTCGTGTTGTCGTCGTTGTCGTTGGCGGCGCCTCCAAACGTATTTAGCATATGGAAGTGGGCCGAGTTGGCGTGTATGGGTGGGTGAGTGCGATTGACAGCCTTACTCGACACGATTATTTGGCAGACAGAGAAAAAAAAACGTTTTACAAACAAAAACATCCACACTGCCGTCACTCGGTCTCAGCGCATCAATGCACTGGACCGAATGACAACGCGCATCATCGGAATGGCGCACGGAATTCACACCGACAGAGCATTTCGGACGACAAAGGGGTGGGGGGGGGCGGAGATGTGTGTGTGTGTGCTGATGGTGTTCGATAGTTGTTTGGACATGGTCCTCCATCCATAACTCCAATCTTCTCCTCTTATGGGCAACTCTCTTATGGATATTTTCATTTGTTCATAACCCACATCGACCTTTAACATTTTTCTTAGTCGGTGGATATCAGTCGAATCCAGCTGCTACTCATTCCCAAAAGGAAAGAAAATCGATGAATTTTGTTTTGAATATTAGGGGGAAGCAAAAGTAATAAGTATTACCACTTCTTTCCCATATAACTCCCGACTGGGGTCCCACTGTATGCTCGTAGAATTTATGTGTCTGTATGCTACTTACGTTAGACTACTTATGAATTCAACACTTCCGCGCTTTTCAAAAACATTTGAAGTTATTGAGAAACAAAGGAGTTTGTTGCATTTTCCTTATTACTTTTGCCCCCTCCCCCAGCGAATAATAAAAATGTTTCTTCCCTCTGCTTGAGTTACTAACTTGTTGAGGATCATGTCTCTCCGCTCTGCTTGAGTTATATATTTGGAGATGCTAACTTGCTGAGCTTTGTTCTGTTTTTTCTTTCCATCGAGTACTCCCTGCTCTTTGTACAACTAACCATTTTTAGCACGTCTGTGAAAGGTTGTCTGTAAAAATAAATAAAAATAAAATAAACTCATTTCAAAGAAGTCCTGTGTTTGACTTTATACATTTCAATTGAGTACACCGAAGGGTAAAGACGAAACGAGCACTGAAAAAATTTCCCGTTTCGCATCGACCTATCAAGGCTCGATTTTACTGTCAATCAATACAGTCATAGAATTCAGTACTCCATTAGAAGTGAACGACAGCTGAAGCGCGTGTTCCAGATAACAAATACCGGCGTACTTCCTGTATATTTTCGATTCATAGAATGGGAGCTTTCAAAAGGTCAGCTCTCCACACGTTGACATTCTGAATAACCTCATCAGGTATTAATGAAAATAGGAAGGGGCTGGCGGCAAAAGGAAGTTCAGTGAGGTAAGTGAGAGAACGATGAAGGAGCTTTGGCACTATTCAACTTAACGGACACCAGTACTCGATTTTTTCAGTCGTCAAAATACGCTGAAACTTTGACTATGGGGGTAATTGGGGTCCAAAACACGAATCTGCTGTCCGTTTTTCACGTGGGTGGTCTCGGACCACCCAAATCGCTACTTGGGTGGTCTAGTCAGGATCACCGATCTCCGCTGAAACTTTGTCTATTTGGGTTCTCTGGTCCTATAACTGTCGTATTATTCGGCCGCCATTTGAGAAACGGACTTCACCATCGTGTTCAGGACACCAGAGAACCCCCATAGACAAAGTTTCAGCGAAATCGGTGATCCTGACTGGACCACCCAAGTAGTCGATATGGGTGGTGCGAGCAAACCCACGTGAAAATGGACAGCAGATTCGAGTTCTGGACCCCAAATTACCCCCATCGGCGAAGTTTCAGCGAATTTCGACGACTGAAAAAAATTTATTTATTTATTTATTTATTTATTTATGCGCCATACTGCACGCCAATTGAAAGAACCAAACAAAATCGAGTACTGGTGTCCGTTAAATTGAATAGTGCCGGAACTTCAACTTACATGATTATTCATTTAATTTCTGTGGTTAATTTTTCGGAGGATTTTTTTCTCAAAAAAGCTTTTTTATAAAAAACTGAGCCAAGGCGAAATTAGTAATAGCCACTACAGCTCTATATGAGGTAATGGTCACATGGCAAACGTCGCGAATGGGGAGCGATGCTAATGACAAAGCCAGCGAGCGAGCTGCTCTAAGGAAATCATCGCTCATATCCGCATAACTCGACCAGAGAGCATCTTCATCATGTTCGTTGACCTTTGGATTTTTGCTGGCAAGAATGTCCACCGAGTCAGAATCGATCTAGCAACTTCTCAGCAGTTCTGGTCCTAATTTTTCCGACGACAGTTCAGTTGTCAAGTTCTTCTTTTAAGCTCGATCAGGCTCGATCCCATTTTCAACAATCAATTTCCTTGCTTATTACAGCCTTTATTTTCAGAACGAAGGCAAATGGGAGGGCATATCGTCATGCGGTAATAATAAGAAGTAGTACCTGACTAATTCATCTAGCCAATTGAATCTCCAGTCACTGACATCATATAATAATAGTTATAGGACTAAATGCGTATACGTAATCGCAGGCAAATAAATCTGCACAGATTCATCATTGCCGAACCATCCGGAAACAATGGGATTTGCTCCTCCACCAAGCAATCTCACCAAATGCCACAGTGCCCAACGCCCTACAGGGCGGGTCGGGCTAAGCTTAGCCGTAGCAGTTTATTGTTTTAAGTAGAGGCTACTTTAGAAATAATTGCTGATCCTTTTGATAAGAGTGCCTCAGTGTTTTCAAAATGATCATAAGAATAATTTTTCTGTGTATATTGTTGATTTTGAAACTTCCTCACCATTAGAAGTAGACGATTTTCGGACCTTTTTTTGAGCTTGTTGAAGGGTCGTTCACTTGACAAATATCTCGAAGCTTTGATAAAACGGAAAATATAGAATGGGTAGTAACTATGCCTAAATGGACACTCCTATTCTCAGTGTCTCCCCAAGAGGGAGGACGCGTAGAAGTAGAGACTACTTCAGAAAATTACCGATCCTTTTTTAGAATGCTCGTAGTTCCGCATGGATTCCTCGTTACGAAGATGAGCAGAAAATTGAGTGTCCATAGTATAATTGGGTATACGGCTTTTCTTAGCAATAAGAACTCATAAGGTAGAGGATGGAAAGCCTAGGGAATGTTGGGTCCATTAATTTCCACGAGGCAAGACCTATTCGACCGTCCAGTAGCCACAGGACAAGCCCATTCGCGTACCATTCAATACGGGTCACGATGTGTTGGAAAATCGGCAAGTTTATCCAGCACGTCTCCCTAGTCCCATCACAGTATCGTCAGTGACATGGATGAAATTGAGGTGCTGCTTGTGGTTAGGCAGATTTTATAGCGCTATGCTGATCTGACGCCACCAAGCTATAGCTGCTCACATCATCACTAATGATCCATACCAATGGTGTTATTTATCACAGGGTCTATCAGAAAAAGAGCGATAATGCGGTCCAGAGAACAGTTTGGTTTACTTAGGAGTATCTACGGATTGCATTCGAAGGAAAAAAAGTGAATTGATGACAGTCCTGTCGGCTCAAAATGACGTGCTGGCGATCACAATAGCATTTATTCTCACTCAAGCACGTCATTAGCGTCACAACAAGAATTTGTTCCCAGCCTGTGGCACCAAATATCATCAAGCTCCACCGAGATTGTAATAAAGGGTAGGACTCGATCGACCCGGTTTTCTGATTTGTTTCGCTTATTTTTGTTTCTATTTGACGTGCAAGAGACGGAAGGTTTAGTCGCCTACTTGAGAAGATTGGTGGTTCAGTGAGGTCGTCGAGACGACGATCCCCTTCCCCCTCAACCCGTCCCCTTATGGGGTCGAGGTGTGCCTCACCCCCTTGTTACTCACTCTTCTCCTTACGTGCCTCGAATAAACACGTACGACTACCTATGCCCGGATTCACGACGGGTGTCGGCGCTATATACCACGAAATATACCCCTAACGGCGCGCAAACCGATATTCGTGAACGCGCGCCGCGGTTTAGACGGGGTTTAGGAGGGGTCTCCGATACCTCGCGATGAGGCAGGGTTCCGGAGACCTCGACGCGATACCTTTGTCTACTTATCCTAAACTTCCCATTTTAAACGCAATCTCTCATCGACTCTGCCGTCTGGTTCTGGCCGAACTCTGCGCGTCTGGTTCTGGCCGAACCGCAACGCAGGAGCATTTCTTCCAGCTGCGCCGCGGTTCTAAGCTAGAGCTAGACCGCGTAGTCGATGAGATGCCCGCAATGAGTGCGATTGCGGCATTTGCGCCACAAGCCGTCGAGATCTCTGAAACTCCGTTTGGCACGAATGAGAAATGGCCGCAGATTCGCGGTATCGAGTGGGTATGGCGCCGACGAGGTATCGGAGACCGCTCGTTGCGTTCATGAATCCGAGCCCTGACTTTCTGTTCACTTTGCAGTTGCTCTCACTCTGGTCTCAGTGAAACCCACTGAACCACCTCATTCAGACAGAACATTCGCTCAGTCTTTTGCACATCAAGTGGTGTTAGTGCAAAGAACAGAGATGGAAGCTGAAATGAGAACAGCACACATGATGGTTGTACGTGGGAAGCACAAGAATAATCGATAGGTGCTTAGTCTTCCGGGGATAGAGATAATGGCAAAAATTTAAGACGTCAAAAGCTCGCTGACTCAGAGCAGGTGAAATGTCGGCGGCATGTTTTAGGTTTGTGTCGCAGACATTGTTTTGACAGATGTGAACGTCGGTGGACCATCTGTGAACTTATTGCCTGATGCTTGACACCTACATAAAGTACAACAAAACAAAGGGGAGAATAGCGGTGTCGCACATGTGCGGTTACACTGTGTTGGCGCTTTATCTTGTTTGACGGAATAAGAGAAAACGAAAAAGTTACCCGTCACGTGAATGAATCATTACAGCGAACAGCTTCTGATTTGTACAGCTAAAACAAGATTGATAATTCTATTCACAGGCTACCAATATGCTAAAATTGATCGAGAGCCCGACATGAGAGCAGAGTTGACCCACGGCCAATAGACGGTATTGCTGCCCTGATATTTCGCAACTGCCGTAGTAGACACAGCCACTCTTGACAAAGAGCAAATTTGACTGCTTCTGCTTTACGAGTTCAAAAAAAAACAAGACGATGCCGTAATTGTGACTAAGTTCATATGTCGCAATCCGCGACCCCTCGATTGACATATGTGAGGGCGGAACCCCTTCGGAAAGGTCGGTTGACAGGCGGAGGCTTTCTCACTCTTCCTTGATGTTGTAGACCACCGAGGCTGGTCACCCAAATAAATATTCCACTGAACCACCCACCTCGCAAAGAAGCGAAACTATAACGTGGTGAAGATTATTCACCACAACATGTGACGCGGTTGGTCCAACCACTGTCTTACAATACCGAACGAAGATGTGGTCCATAACGTTCAAAAACAGGACGTCAATTCATAGGATCTGTGGGGGCGTGTAAGGCTAGTTGCCGTGGAATAAGGAGCACCTTATAGAACTAGTTCAAGAGGATCCTCTGAGCATCGAGAATCTAGGGATGACCCGACAACGGGTCATGATGACACAAGGTGTAATGTGATGTCATATGGTTAGGGGATCTCGCCCAAATAATCTACGAAGGGTGAGTGTTGTAATCCACAACACACTCTCAGTCAGTAACCGATGTTCATTCGCTCAAATCTTCGAGGGTAAGGACCCTTAAGACTCTACTGCGGCACTGAACCAAAGTGGTGCAGAAAAAAGGGGGTGCGTATTTCCGCAATAGCTACGCGCTTTTCCGGCCGTCCGCTGGACTGTCGTTGGTCACAAAACTATTTATTGCATATTTGGTGATGGGGGGAGGGGGATGTTTGGCCTCCCGAGCCTTAGTTATAGAAGGAAGAAGACCAGTTTGCTCATGATGTCCAAAATTTTAACAGGAAGTGTTTATTTGGACCCGCTGTCGTTGTTTGAAGTTCTACTGACCAAAGATAGGAAAGGAAAGCTGAGGCTTTACGTCTCACGTATAGATATTTGAAGGATTTCATTAGTATGCTGGGTAAATATGATGACGTCATCAATATCTCTCTTCCATTTCTTAAGGTGTCTTTAACTCAAATTGTAACTAATTAATCAGCCATAGATTGTGATTGCAACAAATAATTCCACTTTCTGACCCAATTTTCACGTGTTTGTGAGCCACACGTCCTTTGCGTTCTATTATGTTCCTCACGTGTATTGAGTTTTACGCGTCCTAAACAAAAAAAAAATAAAAAAATAGACAAATGGGTGGTTGTCACAATGAAACTAAAAACAGGATACTCCGCTACTGCGCAGCTGCCGCGCTCGACGGTGATCCCTATGTTCATCGGTACTTTTCCTCTTAATGCCCAATTATCATATCATGCCCAACCGTATTCGATATCATACCATTTCGCATCCACCTATGGTGGTGTGCAGCCTGTTTAATCTGCCTGATGGTGGAAGAAAAAGCCGTTCTCTTCGATGTGAGCTAACTGAAACCCATCGCTGCAGTTTGAATTGCGCGCGCATACTGCAGTTTTTTTTTTCAATGGCGGCGCGGTTGAATAGTATTCTCTGACTGGGATATCCAGTCCTGTCCATATCCCGTTATAGGATTGTGACTATTCCTTTTTATTCAGCATCAGACAGCGTGAAACACGTTTGTACGAAAAACTAACAGATGTCTGAAGCTTTGCTGAATGTCCTTTTTCCCTATCCGAGGGCCTCAACGAGGGCGAGAGAGATCGGAGGGCATTTGAAATGGTCCAGTCATAATTTGCTATTGTTCATCGGCTAATCAATATTTGTTTGTATTTATGTGCTTGGCCATCGTTTTTGTTCGATCATTATCGCTCACACTCTCCACTAGCATAGCACTAGTAGTCCATTCACCTCAGAGCTTTCCTTAGGTTATGTCAAGTTTAAGCTTAGTACACAACCAAAAGATTCTTCATTGTTAATCGTGTTTAATGTCTTTAAATGTACTGTGCTTTTGCAATGCGTGGTTACAGCTTGAGTTATCGTTTTCCTCCGCATCCTCATCGCTATAGCCTCTCCACCACCCGTAAATATGTCCCCAAAAATCGGGATAAGTCAGAAAAGCCTAGCCGCTTCACTAAATAGGCTAGTGACGCAGCATTGCGTCACACGGTCGCCTCTGCCTATTTCATCCCTGTGAGGCCCAGTACAGTCGCCTCATCACCTTTGACGCGCCAACCGCGGCGCGACCAATCTGCCTGATGTGGAAAAATAGCAGCGATCGTTCTCTTCTCGCAAGCATGACATGATAAGACCGCTTCAAGGATGTGCATTAAGATATGAGCGTGATATGATACGCTTGGGTGATAATTGGGCATCAAGAGGAAAACTACCGTTTCATCATTACTGCGGCAGCACGCAGTAAAGTGTGGAAGGTCCATAAAGGGTAGAGGAGAGGGGATGAAGATAGTGCAAAAACATGGAGAATCAACTTTTTTCGACATGTGATGCCTACCAGTTGGAAGCAATAGTATCCTTTGAGCAAAGTGTGAAAAGGCGTGCCAGCGCACCCAGCAGTACGCCCTCTACGTCGCTGTCTCGGGCTATGCGCTGCAGTGAGCCGCCTCGCTGCTAAGTATAAATCGGTGTCACTGTCGTTACTCCACCCTAAGGGCTCGTTTAGACGCCGCGCCGCGAAAATGCAAAATCGAAGCGCAATGAGCGATGGCGTTAAGTAGAGTATTAATCAAAAAAAAATTAAACGAAAAAAGTGAATAAAAAAATCGTACGAAGATAAATACGCACTGACAACAAAGATCAATGACGTTAATTATTGATTGCGCTTCAATTTTGTATTTTCGCCGCGCGGCGTCTAAACGAGCCCTAAGCGATGATCATTAGGTTTTTGAAAAGATAAAAAATCGGCGCGGCGTCTAAACGAGCCCTAAGCGATGATCAGTAGGTTTTTGAAAAGATAAAAAAATCGTACGAAGATTTATACGCACCGACAACAAACAGTGGACACGTGAAGTTAGTAGAAGTTATTTTCACGTAGAAGTAGATAAGCGGTGTCAGTACTACAAATAAAATGACATAAAATGTAACTTAAAGCTGGCCGCGTGTTCATCAGAAGATAAAGCAAAGGATAACGCGATCCATAACTCGCCAACCCATTAGAAACATGCAGATGTCTCCCTGGAGATGAGGTTATCGGAAAAGAAGCCTGTACACTGCTGTCGAGTCGATGGCTATTCATGAGAGGAAGTTATCGGGCAAGAAAAACAAGGGAAAATTTAACAAAGTCGGAATGTGCACGTTGCTATGGACGCCAGTATCTCTCTGGAGATCTTCGGAAAACCGCTAAGAATGGATGACCGAAGAAGGAATCGAGAATTGAGATGGTTTGGAATCAAAGCGATGAAATCAATATTGAACTATACACATTCAAATGTGCCTAGGTTTTGGCGAATTTTTGAGTTTTACACGACAGAGACCGCTAATAACAATAAACTTTAGCAAATATTCACCATGAAGGCTTTCAACTGATACACGAGAAACCTAGCTTTCACCGAAAAATATTACGTTCTTAGATAAAGCGAATTTGACTTCACCATCGTTTCATTTGACTCTATCGAAATTTCCATGATGTTGTCAAATTTATGCAAAAAAGTACAGCAATAAGAAACAAATTGGCAAGAAACGTCCGTCACAAAGGAACGTAACAGGCGATTGAAATTCCTCTCGTTTTTCTCTGAATAGCGATTCGCGGCCTTTTGTGAAAATTGAATGTGATGTTTTTAAATGAAAAAAAAACCTTCCATAAATAGAAGAGCCAACGATTAAAACATTCAATTTTCCACCACCATTGCATCTCGAAAACTTGAATGTATAAAAAATTGCACAAAACCTTCAACGAAGAGAATTTTTCTAACTCTTCCTTGAAATCTCCAAATACACCCCGGTGCAAAATTATAGGTTCACCCCACGATTTGTCCATAAGTGTTCAAAGAAGCTATTGAGGGGATCTGGTAACATCCCTGTCATATTCCTCACTATCGAAAACCTTGCTATTAAAATTCTCGAAGGGATGTCTTGGCATTGTAAGACACTACAATTTTTTATTGAAAAATTAGAGATAATGACCGGTGCAAAATTATAGGTTCACTTCATTGAAAAGCTGCCTGTTTTCAAAAATATGTATATTCAAGTTAAGTTTAGTACTTTGTTACATTATGAACAACATGGAACATTATATGTGGCACACTTCGAATAAGACTATCAAGAACAGTTTGCTCTACATGAGCCCAAGCATCAAGAATGGCGATCTTCAGATCAGAAACCGAGGTGTAAGTGGTGCCGTTCTTGTAAACATTGTAAACAAGAATGTCCCACAAATTTTCTAAAATGTTAAGATCCGGAGAACAACTAGGCCACGCTAAAAGTCGGATTCTGTTGGAATTGAACCAACTCGTAGTTGACCTCGACACGTGTGTGAGAGCATTGTCTTGCTGGAAGATGAGATTCTGCCTACGAAATCTTCTCAAATAAGGGAGCAGGTGTTCTTTTAGCACATCCTGATAATCTTCGCTGTCAATATTACATGAGAAAAACTCCACAGCAACAAGTCCATATCCGGAAAATGCAGCCCAGACCACACCACTTCCACCGCCAATGTTGCGTCTAGAGAATACTCGTTCCTCCTTTTTAGATCTCCCCAGTAGTGCTTGTAGTCGTCGGGCCCATCGAGGTTTTACTTTTTCTCATCGGAAAATATCACCTAAAAACTAGAGATGCTTTTCTTCGCCCACGACTTACGGACAAATCGCGGGGTGAACCTATAATTTTGCACCGGAGTGTACGTAGCGTCAAAAATAAACTGCAAAAAATAGTGTCTTTATTAGGAAGGAACAGGAGAATAGAGGTAGGCACTCGGTTGCTTAATACTCATGCAATCCATTGGTTCGAGACCGAAATCTTCAGAAAATTAGCCGTCATTCTACTAGTGCTGACCTTTGTGTGGTCAAGCTGCAGTGGATGACCACGTAAAAAAAATCGTGAAAAAAGTTTTCAAGGAAATTCAAGAAATTGGCTGAAATTCAAGAAAGAAAGACAGTGGATGACTACATAAAAACTGTGAAAAAAGGTTTTTGTGAAAGAAAAATTGGCCACTGGGCGAGAGATTGACATTAGAACCTATCCAAGTTCAAAAATCTTTCAAAAACTAGACATATTCTTCCATAAATAAATGTTTGCAGCGAAGCGGAGGATCAGCTCGATTCGGAATTATGCAGAATAGCTCGGAGAAAAAGCACTGGAAAAATTAGAAATTTAAATAAATGGAGGAGCCGACGGAAAGCTTCTTCCAATGAGTGCTCTGGACTACTGACCATCATCGTGGCACGCAACAACAACGGCCAGCAGAACACGCCAAAACAACTCCGAGCCCTGATTTGCCCTAGGCTGTCAGCCCCCGAAAAGCCTCCACCCAGGCTTGACCGCTCAACGACTCTCATTCGGCTGCTCACTGACACTGAGTGAGCCCTCCTCCTCACTCACGGAAACCAATCAAAACAATCTCGAGGAGCGCTTAGAACCGGCCTTGAAAATAGTTACTCTACACCTTAGAAGTGTGTGCGTGGTACAGGGGTATGAGCGACTTCTGACACTTGAACGGTGGAGCGATCGGTCCTGGCCTGGGGCCAAGGCTTCCATCCCTCCAGGGTCGGGTGAATTGGTGCCAGAGTTGGCTGGGAAGGTAAAGACACTAGCTTGGTAGAGCGGCTGGGCCTCGACAATAATCATATAGGCCACATACAAAATCACTATGACTTTTCGATCCTTAATTGAACACGAATGCCGCGCCCCCTTGGGGACTGATCCCGGGGGAGGCTTTATATCTTGTTTCCCAATAGCTCGTACATGGTAGGGACGAAACGAGCTGTATTCTTATGGTTTGTTGTTTTTTATTTTTATCTTTTTCTTGTTTATTGGGCATAGCGTCATTGCTAAGAAAATACACACACTGACACTGGTATAGCAGCCGGCCACCGTAAGCCATTGTATAGGGCAAATACGCATTCACATGTCTCTATGATCCTGAATGGAACACAATTGCGTGGCGCAACCTTAGTGGAGGATTAATAAGCTATAAGCAGATAGATACTATAGTTGCTATTCATCTTTTCCTCATGAAGTTAGCTCCCGTTCACCCAATCGTTAGTAAAGTCAGCTGCTGGTAGAATGTTTGCGTGGAGCAATGGTAAGAGGGACGTTTGACACCCACACGGTGGAGCGATCGATCCTGGCCCGGGCTAAATAAGGCTTCCATCTCTATGGGGTCGGGTAGATTAGTACCAGACCTGTCTGGGAAGGTAAAGACAATGACCCTGGTATAGCAGTTGACTCCCGCAAGCCATTGTATAGGGCAAACACGCATTCACACGTCTCTATGATCCTGAATGGAACACAATTGCGTGGCGCAACCTTAGTGGAGGATTAATAAGCTATAAGCAGATAGATACTATAGTTGCTATTCATCTTTTCCTCATGAAGTTAGCTCCCGTTCACCCAATCGTTAGTAAAGTGAGCTGCTGGTAGAATGTTTGCGTGGAGCAATGGTAAGAGGGACGTTTGACACCCACACGGTGGAGCGATCGATCCTGGCCTAGGTTAACCAAGACTTCCATCCCTCCGGGATTGGGGGAATTGGTACCAGACTTGTCTGGGAAGGTAAACACACTTACCATGGTATAGCGGCCGGCCCCCATAAGCCATTGTGTAGGGCAATACGCATTCACAAGTCTCTATGATCCTAAATGGAACACGAATGCGCGGCGCGTCCTAGGTGGAGGATTAATGAAGTATAACCAGATAGAAACTGAAGTTGCTGTTCATCTTTTCCACATGAAATTTGCTCCCATGAATTGCTCGCGTTCACCCAATCGCTAGTAAAGTCAGCTGCTGATAGGAAGCTTCCCAGACCCAAAAAAGATCGTTAAAGTCACGCCATGCTTGCGTTTTTCTTGGGAAATTGCACTCGAAAACAGTTTGAAACAAACTTAGTCATAGCGTCATTGCCCAGAGAATAGTAAATCAGACTAAATTTGAACGGACCCCGACAAGAATATTTGGCTTTGCGTCGCGCACGCGATAAGCGCGACGTCACGTTCGGCCAACGGCGGCGTCTAGCCCCGCCCACAAGAGGTCCCTGAGTGGGCGGACGAGCTGAGCTGCAACTACAATCTTGTAATCAGTAGTAGATCTCTAGAAAGGCGCCTCCCAAACAGAGCTCCACCTTCTTCACGACGAAAAAGAAAAGGTAAAGGTGTCGGCGTTGATCAGTCTCCGTTCGTGTTCCTTTCAAGTCTGGTACCAATTCACCCGACCCCGGAGGGATGGAAGGCTTGGTTAACCGGGTGAGGATCGATCGCTCGACCGTGCAGGTGACAGTAGGGCCTCTTACCACTGCACCACACGAGCCTTTACTAGGGAAAGGCATAGTTTGAAAGGATATCACCTTCTTGGAAATCCAAAAATCCCCATTTCACAGAAAACAGCTGAGTGTGTCTAAACCCATTGGCGTGCCGGTACATCCATCTCTTTTTACGGATTGTCAGCTGGTTCTCTTTACCCGAAATGCATGAAGTCCACTTTTTCGTATTACTCTTTTACTTCTCATACTTTAGAAGGTGATGCACTGCATTCCTGATGATTCTGACGTTACCGTATAACAGTTTGCCACAGTGAATAAAAATTAATCACAGTGGAACTTTGAACAACTAACAAGGAGAGCCTTTCTGAACATGCACTAAGGATGTAGGGTCCCTTGTAGGTACTCGAAAACCATACTTCATTTTTCCTCCAGGCACCTCTGTGATGGGGAAAACGGCTGCCAAAAAATGGAAGGCGAGCACATCACACAGACCGCGCGAGCTTAAGAGAAATCAAAGAGATGGAGAACTTCCCGGAGTATAAAAAGGAATAATTTGGAGCCGTAATTGTTCAAGGTGAGTTGACACTAAAATAATAGACACAGATAATAGACAATAGAAATAGTAAAATTAGCGAAGAAAGTCGAAGAACTTCGTTAGCAACTACGTGCCTGGAGATGCGCCATGCACACGTCCTTCAATGGGAAACTACCATGATTTCTGAGAGCTTCATTATATGGTTATTCGCTTCGGCCTTTTTAATCGATATGGAGAAACAAAGCTCTCACGACTACAATCGACGATGCTGACATTGCAAATTTGTACCCTCAACAAGCAAACATTTTTCGTCGATTTCTAGCTACGTCATCACCTACAGGAATCACCCTCATGACGAAACATTTGCAATGAATATTAATATAATTTAATTCATATTATTCAATTAACGAATATAAATAATAAATAGAACAATAAATATTTCATTTATAAATAAATTTTAAAATAATAAAATTTTACATAAGCCTGAAGCCTTTAGGCCTCTGAAGACGACGTTCAAGTCGAAACGTTGGGCCAATAAACCTGGTCCCCCAATTAGCCTAGTAACATCGCGCGGCACAGAAACATACAATAGCAATAAAATTCTATTCATCAACAAATAAAATGAATAAATATTTAATTTATATTTATTCAATTAATAAATATAAATAAAAGCTTCAAAAAACTGTATTTCCAGACGAAAAGAGAGAATCAAGACTCTGGGTAAGGAAGAGGAATAAGAATACTCTCCGTTTTTCAGGTTCAAAGAAATAGGCCAAGACGAGCAGAATTCCAGAAGGAATCGCTCCTGATTGAAACTCTCAGCTATCCCGACGAGGCGGATTAAAAGGCTGTAAATGTGTGAGACGCCACAAACCTCATTTGAGACCGGGTATTGGGCGGCGTCTCAAGCACTGGAGTGGTTTCTGATATTGACCTGGGACGGACGGCCGGCGAAATTGGCCGGGAAACAGGCCTAGCGGCAGAGGGGAACAAAGCGAGTAGAATAAGAAAGAAGAGAAGGAAACAGCTATATTGCATTCACGTAGTGCAGCGGCAAGAGTAGCGTTTGACACTTGCATGCTTACGCGATTGACCCCGCTTGGGCTAACACAATGACTTGAATATTTTGACCTTGAATATTCAAAAACGCGTTAGACCGGTACTTGATTACGTTAAATTCGACAATTTTTATGTTGTTTAGTTGATTTGATTAGTATCAGTTGTTAAATACCGATGTGTTACTTGTTTCAATTGCCAATGTTAGTTTTGATTGTTCATTGTTCGATTCGGGCGTTTTCCCGTGTAATAAATAGATAGATAGATAGGAAATCCCAATTGAAGCACAATGACTTGAAGAAGCCGGCATCTGTAGCGAGTCAGACGATTAGCCTCACCAGACACGTTCGCTCTCGGCTTACCGTACCCCTAAAGGATTGTAGGCTCAGTTAGCATGCAGGTGTCAAAAGCTCCTCTTGCCGCTGCACCACGTGAATGGAACATAGGTACTTTGAGAAACAGGAATATTAAAAAATAACGGCCAAAATCATCGGCAGGCAAAAAAAAAGAAAACGTGAAGATCTACAGGAGGCCGAGAATGCTCAGGATGCCAGAGGTAGCAAAGTCAAATGCTTGAAAATTCGAAATCTCTTTCCATGTGTTCGGGAATGTATGGGAACAACTTCCTGGGTTTAATTACCCAAGTTTGAGGACATGTACTTTCTTCGCCTTCTCTTCCTTTGATGCAAGGTCAGTTTATTTATCTATTTCAGTCTTCTTTTAATTTTCTATTTCGTTCTTTTATTAAAAACCCCGTCTCGCTTACTGACGAGTGCCGGAGGGAGTTTTTCTGTATCTTTTACTCGTCTAAGCATAAGGGACGAAACGAGCTGTCCTTTTTACATGTTTTTGATAATTTTTTATTGATTGCTGCATTTTTCCATCTTTCGGAAGCTCATTTGGAGGTCAAATTTCCTTTTAATCCAAATAAGAATGTAACGTTAGTAAATGATCGTCGTTATAATCGCTCATACTGGAATTATTAACGAGGGAAACATATAGGGCGAGACACCACACCTGAAATTCTACCCGTCGGCGTTTTGTTGACACTCGAGCAGGATATTTGTTAACGAGTATCGAAGCTCAAAAAACTGAGAGAGAAATGGATGTGGACTTCTTGATTCTTATGGATATTGGGTTTTTGGTGCTTCGCAGAGGTCAAAATCTTCTATCTTGCAAAAAATGCTTGGTATAAGGTAAACGCGTAGCTCAATAGCGAAGAAGGGCACCGCTACTCGGCTAAATTGCTTAGGTTTTAACTGTATTGTGTGTTAACATTTTTTACCCTTACAAGGGAGGTCAGTGAATTTCCCGCGACGACTCTTAACAAGACCTATATGGTCTTATAGATCTTGAAGTGCAGATCACAGATATGTAACTTATCTTTGCTGAATTGCAGTGGGTGGTCCGAAAACCGCCAAAAACCGCTCGTTAAAACCATCGCGCTGAATAGTCCCTGAGGTGATAGGCTTGCCCGAATGTGCGTCGGTAACTCATTGGTACCGCAGTGGACTCTCGTTCAGACAGCCACGGGTTTGGATCCTGTCGAGGCGATTTTGATTTGCTTCTATCCCATTGCGACCAAATGGTGCTCATTTTGCCATTTTGTCATCGATATTGAATAAAATCATGTTTAGAGCAGCTAAAAATGCACATATTTTAGTAAATGGCTACTTAACTAAACCTGCAAAAGTTGAGACTCGGTGTTCTATATGATACTCATTCTTTTATTTCATGATTGTCTTAAACATCGTAACAAGTAAATAAATAAAAATACTCGATGGAGTAGGGGTCTAGCAAAGATCACAGACGCTGGTTCGAATCCCGGCCGAGCCTCAACTTTTGCAAGGCGTCCAGAATCGAGAAAAACATGAACACTCAGGAGCTGAGAGGCCGATATTAATGCTGCCGCATCCTGTCACAAGTCAAGAATGCGACAAGAACCACCGGGAAAAACGTGCAATTTCCGCCTCGAAGGAAATTCACTGAGTGCACGGCGCCCACGAGCTCCCCAAGAACCCTTGATTATGAAATTCTGCAAGTTCTGCAGGTTTAGATTCGGAAGATTTTTAAGAATTCAAGATCCGATAGAAATTTATTTGATTAGTTGCTAAACTGTTGTATGCTAGCAGTTGTTCCCGTTTTGAATTGTATTATCGGATGGTTTTTTGCAATGTTTTTTGCCATCTGTACGAATTGTGTTCCTCTGAAACAAATGATAATCATAGATACACCAACATATAATCGGAAACTATTATCTATTTTGGAGGGTACGGTTGAGTATCTGTTACAGCAAGCGCCAAAAATCAATTATCGATCGTTTACTACCAGACACAAACGACAATTGTATGACAATTTTCTTTAAACGTTCCGAACGTCCATTGAGAAAGGACGGACTTTGATCCATTCTCACCACCACGTTGTTCATCGCGCTTTAGAAATCGTCCAAAATAAGAATTTTGATGAGCGCGATTATGGAACTATTACAGAAGCTGCAAAAAATCAATTATCGATCGTTTATTAGACAAAAAAAAAACGTTAAACACTTCGAACGTCCATTGAGAAAGGGCGGACTTTGATCTATGCCCAGCACCACAAGGCTCATCGCCTTTAGAGATCGTCCAAAAAGCACTTTGAAAGAGCGCAATTAAGCAAATATTACAATAACCTTAAAAAATCAATTATCGATTGTTTGCCACCGGACGAATCGACAACTTTCCATGTACGTGGAGTATTCCAAGGTGCATTATTACTGATTTCTCCTTATAGTGTCGAAGGATTCCACTAGATTCTACCCTATGCATAGCGTGAGAAATATAGCTAGAAATACAAATACAAGTAGCTACAGCAAATGTGGGAAATTAGATGGTGGGAGATTCAAAATAAGGCAGCGGGAAACTGTCCGCTAATCAAATTCTGGACGCCGATCGTTGCTTCGGGTCTGGAGAGTAGGGAGTTCAAAAACTTCCGGGCAGGAAAATATTCTGATATTAATATTACATTACTCAAATATTACAATATTAATATTACATTATTACAATGAACATTTTGCTCCTTCCTTGCAATAGGAAAGCCTTTCGAAGCTTAGAACGAGGACTGCCGTTGAGCTACTCTTTGTCGTCTTTGTCGCCACATTCACCGACGAAATTATAGTTTCCGACATGTTTGTGTGCCTAAATTCTCAGGACTTCTCAAGGACTTCTATCACGGAATACAACGCCGTTCCTCATTCCGACAAAAGGACGACGGCTATAAAGTGAAATCGAAAATGAATCGCAGCACTTTTCAATTGAAAACCTTCGGGACCGCACCGATGCCCTTTCTCGACACTGACCTGAGGGAACAAAGGAAGCAAACGAAGGCTGGAAGCGTAAGGTTTGGGACCAAGCCTCAATATTTGAGACGCTTGATCAATAGAAAACAGTCGAATACAGTAATTTTTTACCAGAAAAAAAAGCAAAAAGAATGCAGAAATGACGGCAAACTTTGCAACCTAATAGTTTTTAGTCTCTCCTTTGGTGCAGGGGGTTCACAGAGAGGGAAATGGAAGAGCTGAAATGACGGCAGTTGACGGTTTTTGTCGACACGCCGTTGCAGACGCTCATCACCGGTTGGATGAAAATTGGAGTGTGCCGAAATTCGTCGTAAGTGCACATAATAATTAAATAAAACCACAAAAAACTACCGGCGTATCAGTGCGTGAGATTCCAATAAAAAGCACAAGCTTAAGATGCCGACAGATGCCAGGGCGAAGCTCAACATCAACAGGAAAAGGTGAAGAAAGCAATCAGTAAGATGTTAAAGCAGCTTGTTTCGTACCTACCCTTAGACGAGCATATAATATATGGAGAAATACGGTACTTTCCTAGGACTTCATCCGTTCCTCTCATATCATCTACAGCGAGGCATATCATATCTGCAGCCGACATTCGTTTCCTCGTTTTGTTGTGATCCGGTCGAATATGAATATGTTGAATCTCCCAAGAAGTGAGAAGGATGCGATGCACTTTTGAAGAAAAAGGAGTGCTTCCAAAGAAAAGAAGTGCCGATTTGGGCATGATATAAAGCTGACTACACGTGGTGGAAAATTTTGTTGGAGATGTCGCAAGTCACCTTGTGCATGCACGTTCTTTTCTCTTGCAGATGGAGCTTTCGAATGCGAAACAATGTTAACAGTAGATATAATGTTAACGATATGATGTGGTATGATATGATGATATGAGAGGAAGGGATCAAGTTCTAGGAAAGTACCACAAATACTTTACGAACACCGCGAGTTGAGCCAGCCTGCAATACTACTGCAGACACGGATCTGGGTACGTATTGTATTCTGTGGATCCTGTTACGTACCCGCGGCGGGTTCCGTTAGAGGATCCTATGCGGCTCAATCTAACAACCTGAGTTTTTCAGTAGTCATGGCAAAGATCTGTATACAGGGTGTCCCAAAAAGATGTATACACCGTTCGAAAAGTCATAACTTTCACGAAAATAAAGATATTGAAACATGCTAAGTTTTAGAAGAAAGCGAAGGGAGATAGAAAGTTTACAGCGTATGAATGGTGAAGATTGCGCCATACATTCGTTTGAAATCTTACATCTTACACCTAATGTTATGTAAATATTAAATAAACATAAATAAATAAAGTATTATAAATATAATAATAGTAATAATAATAATAATTTCGTAAATGCTTCTGTGCCGGACGAGGTTAGTAGGGTGAATCAATCTTTATTTGCGAAGTTTGACATCATGCCGAGGTTTCAAGAAGAGAGAACTTGGGAGTTAATAATAATAACAATAACAATGATAACAATAATAATAATAATAATAATAAAATAGAATATATAATATTATAAATATTGTAAATAAATATTATAAACATTGAGAAGTTATGGCTTTTCAAACAGTGTATACATCTTTTTGGGACACCATGTATTGTTATCCCTAAATCAGGCGGTATCCGACTGGGTGGCACTCTGGCAAAAGTTCTGAGTCAAAAGAGGGCTCTACTTTGACTTCCGACGGCCGCGTCTGGACGTCTTACCCAACCTTGCCTGGGGATAGCTATGAAGGAATTCCTCTTAGTTTCTAGTCTACCTGTTGATATAGGCCTTTCACAGCGAAGGACGAGGGAGCCGAATGTGGCCAGACTGACGACAGATGACTATTTTTTGTCGACAAGTCGTTCCAGCCGGTTGGATAGCCGCAAAAGTGGAAAATGCGTGAAGCTGCTGGTGATGAGAATTAGTCATCGTTGGTGCTGCCGAAGCACATCACTCAGCAAAATGCCTGAGGAGATGAACAAGCCCCGATGAAGCATTCTCATCGCCCAGAGGTGAAACGAGGCACACCCACAACGACCAAGGGATCGATGAGGTCGCCACATAGACAGATGGAGCGACGGAGGAGAGATGTACATAGCAGCTAATTAGAAACCTGAAGCTATTGATATTAGAACGTGATTGCGTTCGGAAGTATTTACGCGATGAGAATTCTGGCAAAGCGACGCGATTTTCGAGCCATTAACCAAGCCGTCGTCAGCTGTAGAAGAACAGTGGGTGTGTCTGCCGGCCGGCGGCCGCCCGCCGGCAGAGTTTCATCAAATTCGAATGAATTTTCAATCGGCATAATGACAGCTTTTTGTGTTCGACGCGAATCAAGACACTTTGCGGCACGTTGACGCCATAGCGTAGAGAATTCAGACGGCTTTTTGCAGGTCTATGGCTCGAGACTAAGCTTTTTTCTTGGGCGGGAGGGGCGGGGGAGCGAGCTGAGGTCGACGATATCCTTTCGAAGGACGCAAAAGAATGTAAAGTCCTAGTCAGCAATTAGAGGTCTGTGTGATCTGAAGTGAAAATTTTAACCAAAAACTTCTTCTCTCACCTGCAGTACCGATCAAAATGATATGTCACCTTACAATTCTGAACACAAATAGTCGAAATCAAAAGTAGTTCACGTCCCATTGGTAGTAATTTTACTCGAAAGTACATTGATCTATGCACCTGCTGGAAAATCTGAATTTTTTTGACATTTTGAATGCGTTTTCACACGATTATGTCAAACGAATCACTAGACAAGTGATCGATTCGACATGATGTTTCGATAGAACATGATTGATTAGTTGTAAAAGACTACAAATGAGTAGCTCAGATCGCCAATAAACTATAGATTTTTTGAACGAAATTTTTTATAGCCAAAAAATGGCAAAGTTTCGAGACCACGCTTCAAATAAAAATCTTTATATCAGTGGAGGGTTGACGGAATTGCACCAAATTTAAGGCTCTTGTAGAAGTGTCAAACTTTAACATTCATTCGGAAGAGAAAATCTCATCCAATGAGGTCCTTAGATTTGGTGCGATTTCGTCATTCCTCTACTGATATGGAGATTTTTATTTGAAGTGACGTCCTAAGATTTTGCCATTTTTTGGCGGCAAACAAATTTCGATCAAAAATTTATAGTTTACTGGCAATCTGGTTACTCATTTTTGGGTCTTTTATGACAAATCAATAACGCTCTATCGAAATATCATCTTGGATTGATCTCTTGCTCAGTGAAATATAATTGTGCGAAAAGGTACAGTAGCGGTCAAAAAGATATGTCACTTTTCATTTTTATACAGAAATAGCTCAAATCGAGAAGAACCTGGTACCATTCGATAGTGCTGACGGTTCTATCTTAAGATATATCGAAATATACAGTTGTTTCGAATTCTGTATTTTTTAAAAATATTTTATAGTAACTTTCATATGCTATTTCCAACGAAATTATCTCAAAAATCGCTGAATGAAGGATCAATCTAAGATGATAATTTGATAGAGCATAGTCTAGTTAATATAATGTGATACATACAGTTGATTTAGATCGCCGCTAAATTATAGATTTTTCTGAGCAAACATTTCGGTGGTCAAAAACTGGTCTAATTTTAGGACCATGTTTCAAACAAAATTCTATATCTTCCTAACTGCGTAGCGAAATTACACCAAAATTGAGCGAGTGATAGGAAATGATTTTCTCTTTAAAGATCTCGTTTTTTTTTTCAAGCTATTCTCGTAATTGGTGAGAAAATACCTTTAAAATTTGAAACCGCGTAAACTGCTATATTCAAAAAAGTTCGAGAGGAATCGACTTCAATTTTTCTCATTTGATAGTACATTTGCGGTACTCTTGATACTGTATGTATGCCGAAATAAATCAAAGACTTTATAAAAATATATCGCTTTGACTAATACACGCTGAGCGCGCCTTTGCCCGCCCTTATATAATACAATGTAGTGGTAGTGACGACGCCCTCAGCGTGTGTTAGTCAATGCGATATATTTTTATTAAAACGTTGATTTATTCTAGCTTACGTGCGATATTGAAAGAACTACAAATCTACTATTAACCTGGAAAAAATTGAGTCGGTTCCTCTGAAACTTTTTTAGATACAACAATTTACGCAATCTCAAATTTAAAAAGAATTTTCTCCCAAAATAAAGAACCGGTTTCAAAATGAAAACAATTACCCTAAAGAGAATACCACCCTCTACAATACTTCCAGATTTGATCTTAATTTTCAAAAAGTTAGGAAGATATGGAATTTTGTTTGAAACATGGTCCTAAAATTTGACCGGTTTTTGATCGCCAAAAAGTTTGCTCAAAAAATCTATATTTTAGAGGCGATTTGAATCAAACGTTCGTAGCACATTATAATAACTAGATTATTCTCTATCAGAATATTATCTCAGATTGATCCTATACCCAGCGATTTTTGAGATATTTTTGTTCAAAATAGCATATGAAAATCACTAAAAAATATTTAAAAAAAACAGAGAATTAGTAAAAGCGGTATGTTTCAACATATTTTCAAATAACCGCTACTGTATATAAAACGCATTCAATTTTTTAAGTTCCAGATTATCCAGAAAAAGCCTACGTCAATGTAATTTTGAGTAAGGTTACTAATACTACCAACTGGACTAGGATCCATCTTGGTTTCGACTTTTTGCATTCAAAAATGTTAGATGACATATCATGTTAATCGGTACTATATATTGGAAATGTCGTAAATCAAGTTCTCAATAAATCAAACAAGTTAGTTAACAAAACGAGATAAATTTTAGGTAAAGATATGACTTATACTCGTTTTTTGATCTATATTATGTAATAAATCATAATATGTAACAAGTTTACTAGGTACATATTTGTAATTTTTAATTTCGTCTAATGATCTCAGCAATCTCAAAGCCCTGCAGCAAACTGTGGCCTTGCAAGGGAGGTTGCTCAGCGTGCTCCGAAGATTCACAACGAGACCCATATTGTTTTGTAGAGCATCGAATGACGATTACACCGGTATGGTTTGTTTTTGCTAAATGCAAATGGGTGGCCCGAAAAAAAGCAATAAATCTTGAAAACTAACCAGTGGCAAATGGGATTCTAGATCGGAACCACCAGAGATGCCACCAGAATCGACCCAAATTCAAAAACAAATGTCAGATTCGTGACTAGCGCCCCGAATAACCCCCGTAGACAAAGTTTGGGCTAAATCGGTGATTTTGACCTAATCAGCCTCACTAGTGTTGAGTACTTGTACGAAGGTCCACATACCGAGAATATGTTTATTCCTACTGTTCCACTTTTTGGACTCTAATGAACACAGAGACTCCAATTTGAATGAGTTTCTTTTGATTTTTATCAAGACAGATCATTGGGCTGTTGACAAATCCGAAATTCACAAATCTAACATCGGTTTTTTCCATTGTGTCTGGCGTGAGCTTTCTAGGTCGGTGGTAACGAAGTTGGGTAGTTGAGTCTAAATCACCGATTTAGCTCCAACTTTATCTATGGGGGTTATTCGGGGCGTTGATCACGAATCTGAATTTGTTCCTGGATTTGGCTTCGATTTGTGTTGATTACGGTAAGTATAGGTCACATACATAAGTGCGTGCTAGTAGATTTTCTCCTTTGTGCGCACTTTGTTGGCCATACTCCTCCCAGACGCGATTCTATGCTGCAACTGCGACAAAATTCCAAAAGGAGCGTATTTTGGTATCTAGCCTGGGAAGGCAAAAGAAGAGGACAGCAAAGAGACCGATCCACCGATCTTCAGATCGAGAATCCTACATGCTACCCACTGAGCCACCATGACACGTTAGCAGCTAGTTAACACCTTGAAGTGCTCTCGCCACTAGTCAGTGGTCAAGATTTCTTGCTTTTTTTCGGGTCATCCATTTGGATTTAGCAAAAACAAACTATACCGTTGTAATCGCCATTCGACGCCCTACAAAACAGAATGGGTCTCGTTGTGAATCTTCGGAGCACGCTGAGCAACCTCCCTCGTTAGATGGGATTAGAACCCGAGTTAGAACCTACTGTAATCTTGGACCACTAACCCACTGCGAGACTTCAATAAAAATATAACCTTCAGCGCAGTGACGTACTGAGTCCAATCGCTTTTCTATTAGGCTTTTCAAGCATGTTTTCATTTTGTTGGCTTGATGAATTACTGTTCTGCAAATTTTATGTATTTCATTTTTTGATGTACTTTAGACTTGGATAGACGAAAATGAAACGACAAAATTTGAAATAAGCACAGTATCGTACAGCTATTTTCACAGGCCTAACGAGGAGGAAAATTGAGAAAATGTTTTTGGCCATAAGTCGCGCGTCAGATTACGCCGCGCCGGCGATCACTAGACGAAAATCGAGCAGAGCAGACCAAAAGGATCAGTCTCAACCGACGAGAAGGAGGAACAGAGCAAATAAATAAGCTGTATGACAAACATCGAAGAAGCCACTGTAACTGGGATTCTTATCAAAATTTTTACGAAAAGCAATAGTAATTTGACAAAAAGGAATTGTAAAAAAGCAATTTGACAAAAAACAATTGTATTCTTTGCGTGGTGCGCGTGGTGCAGAGGTAAAAGGCGCTACTGACGCCCGCACGGTCGAGCAAAAGATCCCATTCCGGGATAACCAGGCTTTTCATCCCTCCGGGGTCGGGTAACGTTGTTGTTACCAGACTTTTCTGGTAAAGTGAAGACACAAGCTTGGTACAACGGTTGGACATTTTTGACTTTACCCTACCTTAAAGGTTATACCTCGATGATAAGAATGGTGAAAAAGTCAAGTAAACGCTTGCCTAAGTTGGGAGAATTCGTTGGTTGATTAGACAGGTCTCTTAGCATCGATCGTCTTGCTCAAAATTCACCTATCACATTTCTCAATGATTATACCCAACGAAATCCTCCATACCTTCTTAGAATCTTAGTGTTTTTCGGGTTCACCGGTTAGGTATGCTTGCGGTAACTGGATATCGCTGAGGAATACAGTACTGAACATGTTCTTTTGATACCGGAAAAGTCGCTTACGAACGTTCCAAAGCGCCTTTTTTGAATAACTTCCTCAAATATCGACTATTCGTAAAAGGAGACATATAGTGAGTGCAGCTGCCCGAGCTCTATCGTTTGGAATATAAATTATCCAAAAGTGAAAAAATTATTGAAATATTATCCTCTCAGATCTGGCCTGGTCGGGTAGCAATTTGCTCGACCCCGGTTTGATGGAAGGTTTAAGGTGTCTTATGGATTACGGTTGTACCGATCTTCGAATACCAGTCGATGGAGCTCGAGCTAATGAGCTCAAAGATAGCTATATTTTTACAAATAATTGAGTTTCAACAAAGTCGTTGAAAAAACCCGCTTTCTAACGCTCCAAAGTGTCTTTTTCGAGAAGTGATCAAAACATATGCCCGGTACTGTGTAAACCTTGGATGAACGCGGCCATTGTCGAAAACATTGAATAATTATACGAGAAAGCTCTTGGTGAGAACGGGAAGCTTTCTGTATTCTAGGGTTCCTAGATCGGATTTGAGGAACTCCTAGGGTTTTGTGCAAAATTCTCGAGGAAATTGTGGTAGAATGTCGGTGTTCAAGTGTGCGGCAGTGTTTTCGAGTTGCGGACGACAATGCCGTGCTGACATTGAATTTCCGCGCGTTTTTCACGCCTCAAATGAGCCGTTTCACCCGGCCGGACGCTCTCCACATGGACGTCATCCTTCAGAGAATTCCACAAAGCACCACTTTGCATGATTTCATCGCTTGGAGGAACATTCACCACGGAGCAGAGAGGCATTCGAAGAGCGCTTCCTTACTGTTAGAGCGGAATCTGACTGTTTATTTATTTATTGAATACACCATCAGGCGTGCCATTACAAGTGAGGTTTAAAGTGAATTGGTGGAAGGCGATAGGTCCTCATAATCACTGACGACACTGTAGTTCAGTTGCATACTATTTGAGCAGTGTAGGGCTTGATATTCAGTTTGGAAATTAACACTAGATAAGAGTCAAATAAAGAAAAACTAAAGAAAAAAGGAAACAAATATAACTGCAAGCGAATAATAGAATATTGGCGGAAGTAGAACGCTACACAGCCTATCCCAATAGCAACTACCGCGGTAGAGAACAACGAAGCTTCATGCCCTGGAGAGTCCTGAGTGGGCTGAACATCGAAGAGGCAGACTAGCAATCTAAGCGGACTGCACTGAAATGACATGAAGCCTGTGAACCCTGCAGTTACCGGGGGTAAGAAATACGCCGAGCCTCAATCCAAGACGAACATGAGCCAATGGTGTCAAAGGGCGAGTTAGTGCATTAGGGAGGAGGCCTGTGGACTCCAATGTGAATATAATCTGGTAAGAAATAAGCGTACTAAACAATGCGTCCAAATTTAAACAGTATTCACAAATCAGTATTTCTAAATTGTTACCGAGTCGAATCTAGGCATTCAAAAACGCGTTAGTCCGGTACATGATTACGTGAAAATTAAAAAATTGACAAGTTTTATGCTGCTTAGTTAGTTTGATTACTATCAGTTGTTAAAATCGACGATGTTACTAGCAGTGTTCAAAATTGCTTCAGTGTTACTTATGTTTTGATTGTTGATTATATGATGTTTTTTCTGATTCATACACACGGCATTGTCCCGTGTAATAAATGAAATAAAATAATTGATAAAAAAAGAAGAACAAAAGATGACCTTTCAATTTTTAACTTAGGGTCAATTTGTTGGACGAGCCGAATGCGCATGCTTTTTACCTCAGGAGAATCGCTAGGTTTTATAACAAAGCAATCTCTTCTCTGATGGTATTTTGTGTTTAGCTTTACTTTTTTAATTTTTGCCATATTTATTTCAAGGTTCTACTCGCACTTGATGGCCTGCTTGTTTTCCTTTTCTCGGATAGTGCTTTTTCTGACTTTTTAAATACATAAAAATAAATAAATAATGTAGAAAAGCGGATCGAAGATAATCTATGAGTCCATAGGAAGAAGTACAACAACCTCCTTAAGAAAACACACGGAAGGTAAAGGTACAGGTACAATAATAACAGGGCGAGGAGGCATAATAACAGCCATATAGGTAAATATAATAATTGGCAGAAATGGGCAAAAGCGGAGGTAAAAGTTTAAAAAAAAAGCCGGGAAGTGCGGTTCGGTATAGCGCGGCCGGCACAACTAACCCAGCCGCCGACCTCGATGGGGCTGATCAACTGGTGGTCAAAGTTGTTCATCGACATCCGCGCACACCATCGAAGAACTTTAATTTTTTTTTATTTTTGCTCTATAAAGGCTATAGCTGACTGATAGAAAGGCCCAGAAAGCCACCATAACCTCATGATCGTTAATCGCCGTAGTAGCCCCTGTAAATCACAAGATATGCTTCTGTTTCTGCTGTACACGGTCAGTTTCACTAAATATTAAAACCGTATTTTGAATTCTCGCCAATATGATCTTTTGCAAATTTCTCTCACGCAGTCGATAGCGGATAGTGAAAGAAAAAGAGCGCTTTAAAACGTTTATTTTTCCTTTCTTCTGAAGAGTTTAAACCCGTACTATTGCAATTTTTACAGACACGGTTGTAAGCGAATTTTTGTATAAGCTGAGGGTTTGGTTTTGATGATTTCTCGATTAACGAATTCATCGTTTTTTACTCTTCATAATATACAATATATAGGAAAATTCAAAGCGAAATGTTTCTGGTTGATCAGAGAGGTCTTTCAATGACGATCGACTTGCTCAAAACGAACCTGTCGCATTTTTTAAAGGAGGAAACCTTTCTGGAGTTTACAGATTTTCTCAGGTTTTGAGAGGGTTCTAAAGATTTTGGAGTTTTTTTGAAGTTCAAGAATGCATCTCTCGATGGAATAGGAAGGTTAGCTGGTCTAGTGAATACATTCAACCATGAAAAGGTTGAAAAATGAAATAAATGAAGTTTTTTCAAGTTCTGTCAAAAATTCAGAAGATTGAGGATTGGAAACTTTCGAAGCAGGACAGCAAGAACCAGCCCTTGGAGTTGAAATGGATATTTCTGAAGTAATTTGCCGCCAGCGACAGCAGGATTAGCCTGGAAAATTTGAATAGCAGAACAGCAGCCGAGCCATATTGCCCTTCAGCTTCGGCCGAAATCGTTTTTCTAGACTAACTCAAGACAAAGTTTTACGAAACTTTTTATTTCTTTCCATTTTCTTATTCTGATTCCTTAAAATCTCTAATTATTATACAAGGATGTAGAGCCATCCTCTCATTCACAAGATTATCACGAGTCAAACGCTGATTTTAACGGATAAAATTGCTGGAGAGTTGCAGGATAGACATAAAATAAAAAAGAAAAATTTCAAACGAAAATTTCGAAATAGAAATAGCGAGAATAGTATTTGTATCAGATTGAGGTCACCACTGCAGAATTGTTCGTTACAAAGCTGCAATTGTTACAAAGCTCTTACTCGAATCGTCAGCTTAAACAGGCCATAGTTATTGTATTTTATGATTTTTTTACTGTGATGTTTTATGCTGTTTGGCAACTACACATGGCGTCGGTCCATGTCAAGTAAATAAGTAAATAAATAAATAAATTGTTCAAAGTAACTCGTGAGGAAATGAGCCGTTCCCATAGCAAAATTGGGAAAAGGAGCAGCGTTTTCACAGAAACTCGGCGATCTGCTGCATGCAGGACATTTTTCACCGCCACAAAAAAGTGAAATTATTCAATGTCCGCTCAATGGCATTAAATACAGCAAATTGCCGGCGTTTCTCTAATGAAAGACGCGCCATTAGTGAAATTAGAGAGGCGGGAGAAGAAGGACAACGATACTCGTCGCATGTCCGAGCCGTTCGCCTGAGGGCAACTCGTCCTATTTTTGGGAGTTGAACCGCCCCAAAATCCAACTTAAATGAGGTTGTCGTCACAGCGGCTACGAATTCAGTTGATGTATGTACATCTACTTCTATAGCAACCAGCGACCACAATGGCCCTATGGGCCATTAGGGACAAATTTCTGAACCCACGATCATCGCTCAATTCACCGGAACCTTCCCCTGGGGTTTTTCATCGACGACAACGAATAACAAATAGGGATATTTAGTTATATATTTTTTCACTTAGTTAATTTTTTATTATTTTTATTTAATTTTTTATTTATTTTTCATATATTTTTATTTATTTATTTATTTATTTCCATGCACTTAACGTGCACCTACTATATCAATGAAACCACAAAAAGTGAAGGAGACAGCAAAAATAAGAGACGAGCACGAAAACGTAAACAAATAAAACAATAAAGAAACTGCCATTTATGATATCACCATTGATATCATCATATTCTTTATAGCCAAGACGTCATCAATTTCACATTTTTGTTGGAAAAGTTCATAAAATCGGTTACAGTGGCTGCCCATTCCGTCACGGATAGAAATATTGGTTTAATATTATTGTGAACATTGCTAATATTGCTGGTCCCGGTAGGCGGAGCTACCCACAAAGGCCACACTGACCCGTGGCCCTGTAGGGTCAATGTTTTGGCCGTGTTACTGACCGGTTGGGCACTGCTAAGTACACCTGAACTCGATCTTGTTGTTCCAGTTGGGCAGAGTTACCAACAGATCAAGAAAACCTGGTTAGAATCTCCTTTCCTTCAAAGGCATTTGAAACGTCGCCGAAGATGAGAATATAGTTAAAAGAGTCAAACGCTGTGAAAACTGCCAAAAATGTGAATAAAATTCCTCAAACTACGGCGAATGAATGGCGACCTGGGTGCTCTAGGTGGGCTGAGTTACCGCAAGTCGAGAGAAGCCAGATAGAATGAGTTTGGATATAAGAAAATGTATAAGAGACCGTTATGACTTCAAAGATCATCTACTGAATGAGCTTCAGAGTCTGGAAGAAGTCTTCTTCGCAGCTTCTTTCACTTTATTACCAAACCCGCATAGTCCTGAGGGATTAAAGCAGATTGGTCACTGTGGGCGGAGTTACCGCTAGTGGAACTGGAATTGGTCAGAGCTACTGGTTGGCAAAAGCTGACCGAAATTGCTGGCTGGAGACGTTTCCCATGGGCGGAGTTACCGCTAATAGGCCTGAAATTGCTCAGGGCTACTGGTTGGTAAAAGCTGGCCGATATTGCTGAAGACTTTTCCCAACGAGAGAGATGCTTTTTGGGAAAGAGAATTCGGAAGAACGAAATCATGAGGGAATTCCTGTGCATTCCACAACTTTACTATTTTCTCCAATTTAGCAATTTATAAAACTCTACCTACATACAAGCTGTCAGCCAGTGAATAACTGTTTAAATTAAAGTTTCGTGAGTTGAAAGCGAAAAATGTGTGGTGCCATGTTTGTGTGCGGTAGAAAGCTGTGGAGTCGAGCCGTCGATCTCCTGATCGACAAACCCTGACCTCTTGAGAAGTCAGCGCCGGTGATATTTCTGGCCGTCAAAAATTTGTTCTTATCGAGCGGCTACCATCTGAGAACGCTGATAAGACTTCCTTGACCCAGCACGACAGCCAAATCGGCTGTTCGTCTTTTTTTCAAATTCTGTACTTGGCTTTTTCCTCTTCATCATCCTTTTCGGTAGCTTTCGCTTTCCTTCTTCCTCGGGAGCAAACAGGAAAAATCTGAAGTCAAATAGATCTTATTATCCGTCTTTCTAAGTCTTCTACTTGCTCCTGCTCCTTCTCCTTCCCCTGCTACTTGTTTCTCTATAATCCCGAAAATAAAGAAAAATTCATCTCCTTCTACTGATTGTTCGAAACCATTTCTAATAATCAAATAAAATAATTCATACTAAAACATTAAACCAATTTATAATTCCAATAGTAAAATCATCCACTCCGTTTTCGATAATGTTTATGGAACCTAAGAAGAAGCTGCGAAAAACTTACAATTTTTATCGCTAGCAATTGTCCAAGTAGAATGCTAGTGCTGACAATCGAGTAGAGCAATCTAGTGAAATCTCCTATATCTTACGAAAAAAGCGCTTGTTTTTAATTATTCTATATTTAAATTCGGAAAAAGCGTTTGCATTCAATTATTCTATACTTAAATTCGCTTCGTGATCAAAACTGTGATAAAAAGTATTTTCTTGCAAAATGCCCTGACGGTATTGAAAACCTTACAGGTACATCAACTAAATTTTCTATAAAAGGAAGTGATTAAAAAGTAGATTGATTTGCTAGAAAGAATTAGCAAGAAGTGATTAATTAGCTAGAAATTAAATCAAAAAATAAAATTAAATGTAAATTGTCATCTAAACAATCTCCACATTCGGTCGTTGGCCAGCTTTATGTATGTTCTTTGAGTCCCTGGTTCTCAGAAGTCACTCAGTGCAAAATTCTCAGCTGAAAAACAAGCTTCCAACATGCTACCAAATAAACCATTAGAAAAATTGCTCTACTTTATGCGAGTGCTGGAGCCTCCCTATTGCTCTTTAATCGAAAAAAAACCAAAAATCTTCTGACGTTTTGAAGAGCATAGACGAAGCGAAAGTCAAGTTTGTGGTACAATCCGGAGCAACCAAAGGAATTCATAGCTGATTCATAAGACCTGCTTCAACAAATCCTTCACTTCTTTACCTCCAGAGATAGAGAATGTATGATTGAAGAAAAATGTAGAAAATGTAGAATTAAAAAGAAGGACTACAACAAAATATGCCTGTTCTATGAGCGGAATTCCCCAGAGTAAGCGGTAGGATATAGAAGCGACTTTCTGGCTTATCCTGCTTGTCTTAGGCCGAGGAGGCGAATTGTGGCGAGCCGAGCGGAAACGGCACTGCCTTGCCTCAGTCGTGAAAACAAATGAAATATAAATGAAAATAGGCCTGATAGACGGCCGAGTAAGCCGTCGATAGAAGCGAATTCTCAGAGAAAACGTAACGCTCTAGCAATTCGATGAACTTTAATTGGTCTGCGTCACCCCAATTTTAATTTTTATTCTAGAGGAACGGAAGACTAAGCTGAGAAAAGGAAATGCAACAACAAATGCCATTACAATATCTATTGGTTGAGAATTTGTTGTTTTTTTATATATGAACGGCATTTGTTTAATTTTGACATCATATTTCAAATTGCTACCAGACCTGTATGAGAAGGTAAAGACACTAACAATCTGGGTTTTTTGTTTTGGAACTCAAATGCATTGCGTCCTTCTTCAACGTAAATCCAACAATCTGATTGTCCGACTAACCAGTAAATTCATTTGACTTGTATTTTTTTAGCGCGTCAATGTGCGTAGTTGAATAAGGAAATAAGTAAATTAATTAATTAAGTAATTAATTAATCAATAAACATTTCTATCTCAGAAGCACATCTTTACTTAAGGGGTGTAATAAAATAAATAAACAAATTAACAATAAATAAATAAATAAATAGCTTTAGTCAAAATTGGAAATCAATAGCTGCACGGTTAGTAAATAAAAGCCTAGAACAAAGTGTAAAGGTAAAGGTAAAGGTAACAGTAGAGGCATGATGAATGCATATTTGGCCTATACAGTGGCTTACGGGGGTCAGTCGCTACACCAAGTCAATGTATTTACCTTACCGGACAAGTCTGGTAACAATTTAACCGACCCCGGGGGATGGAAGGCTTGGTTAGCCCGAGTTGGGGTCGATCGCTCGACGTGCGCGTGTCAGCAACGCCTCTTACCACTGCACCAAGCGGGCTCAAAACAAAAATGCACACAACAGCAAAGGAGCCTTCTTGAGTCAGGAACGCTGAATGTTATTTACAGTCTAGCTAAGTATAGCCGCAGGATTTAATTAAGAGCGGCTTAATGAGGATGACCTTGTGTGGTCGTCCGCCCACCGCGGTCAAAGAACGCACATGAAAATCGTGGAAAATTTTAGAATTTTCCTACATTTTCTTTACCATAGGATAGATCATGCTTTTCTGATTCCAGCCATAGTTTTTTTAGTCAATAAAAAAACTATGATGAGAGAGTAACAGTAGGGGAACGGTAAAAATGGATTGCTCAGTTTATATCGTGTTTTGGCGGATGTTTACCGGGGCACTGTAATTCATTCATTCGTTCATTCATTCATTCATTCATTCATTCATTCATTCATTTATTACATGAAGCAAATTCCTTGCAAGTAAAAAGTTGGCGGATTTTCCTATTTTTTGTGCAAAATTCCTGTAAATTGCTTTATATTTTTCAGAAATGCCCTCAGGCATCACCGTCGTCACCTCGCTGCTCTTGTTGACATTGAGCGTGGGAGTAAGCGGTGTTTTACGAGTGATGACGTTCAACATATGGCTTTCTGGAGCTTCTGTCCATAATGGGCTGCACAAGATCGCCAAACACATTCGTCTTGTGAATCCTGATATTGTAGCTCTGCAGGTAAGAACTATTTCTTTCCCCTTTTCTTCTTTCACTCAATGAATTTTGCTTTTTTTCTGGATACAAAATTTAAAAATACGGTAGAATACGGTACCACCATTTATTGCAGGAAGTAGAAGACGTGTACGTGATCGGCAACCTTACGGAAATGCTAGGCGAACCATGGATTGGTATTCACCATCAGAATAGATCACTGCCGGACACTGGAATACTCACCCGTCATGAGGTTTGCTATAAACCCATTCATACTCGGCAGCAACGCGAATTACCTAATCCACCATCCCTCGGGTAAACTGGTACCAGACTTGTCCGGAAGTGTATATGCCGCAATTGGCGTAGTGGTCGAAACTGGACGGATGTTTTCCGAAACTGAAGTGCATTAAGTGAAAAAGTCCCGGCATTTTCTATCCAAGAACTTTCTTAGGGCGCGTGGTTCACTGGTAAGACGCGTTACTGACCCCGGCACGTTCGAGCGATCGATCCCGGTGTGGGCGAACCAGGCCTTCCCTCTCTCCGGGGTCGGGTGAATTGGTACCAGACCTGTCTGGAAAGGTAAAGACACTGACTTGGTGTAGCGTCTGATTGTATATTGCTCATTTGGCTTCAAGGACACGTAGTGGTCCCTGGTGCGACAAAAACATATGTAGTGGTGGTGCAAAACTTCTGACCACTGAGCGGATCGAACGCCCAACCTTTCGATCTGGAGTCGAACGCGCTACCATTGCGCCAAGCGGTCATGTGCAGTTTCCATTGGAGCAGAGTAAATGATTGCATATTGCTCATTTGGCTTCAAGGACACGTAGTGGTCCCCAGAGTGACAAAAGCAGATATGTCATTGCATAGATCAAATACGCATTCACCATGCCTCTACGTTTTTGAATGGAACACGAATGCTTGGCGCGTCCCCAGGAGACTTATCAACGCCAGCACCTTTACCTTGACCTTTACCATTACTTTTACCTTTACCTACAATGTTCCTATTTTCAGATAGTGCCAAGCACATACACCAACACTAGTAAAGGACTAGGAGTGCGGATAGTTGTAGATTCGCTGTATTTTGTAAACTTTTGGTCCATGCACCTCGAGTATCTATCCTATGGACCATATGCAGCCTACAATAAAATGGTTACCTCTATCGATCAAATACTTGCTGGAGAGGATCCGAAGAGCGGTGAAAGTGAGTTTTGCTCTCTCTCTGCAAGACTCACCTGTCCCTTTGGGACAAGAACTCTCCGCCTTTGAATCATAAAGTGCCAAGAATCTTGAAATAATGGCTGACTCCCTAGGTAGAAAGCAAAATGCCGAAGAGCTTCGAAACAATCCGAGAATGACGGCATGGCGTAGAAAATCCGATATAGTGCCTATAATAGTGGCCGGAGATTTCAACTGTCCATCACATCTTGACTGGACCGAAGCAGCAAGGTAAGCTATTTTTATTATTCATAATTTTCCGTAATTTTCCTGTCACTCAATTGTTTTCAACACAACAATCGAATGGTGAATTAGAAAGCTAAGCAACTACAAAATGCCCGTAAATATGGAAAGGACTATAAAATTAAAAGAAGAAATGTACTGATGAGTTTGCAGTACACTATAAGTTATTATTAGCTTGTAAACCTTCCAATGGAGTTTTTGTCACGTATTAACTTTTCAGATTTATTTCTTTGAAACAGAATCCAACTGAGATATGTATGGTACATTATTAGACTACAATGTGTCGCCTTCCTGCTGGTAATTGCTTTACTCCATACGCATGGAACCCTGTCGGTTTATTGACGAACAACTTCAACACTCCCGTTTTGGGATGGCCTTACTTGTTAAGATTTTTTTCTTCCACGTGTTTCTTGATGAAACAAGAAGAAATGGTATTCCGTAATAGCAATGTCTGACGATTACTTTGCGTGTGGTATCGAAGTCTAACCACCCTCCAAAAAATTTTCCCATATGATTTTTTCGAAGACATACTTGGCCGGGTTGGATGGGTAACGTAATCAGCCCTGCTTATCCTTTGGTTTGAAAGCCATACAATTTAATTGCTGACAGAGCAGATTGCCAGTCACTAATGCATATCTAGGTAGAAGCTCCTATTCGATAAATTCTGAAGAACTCCAGAGAACGCGAAGAATCTCCATCTTGAGGTGCAGTTCAAACTTGGTGTCGCTGCAAGGCTCACCTGTCCTCTTGGACCAAGAATTCTTCGCATTCGAATCATAAAGTGCCAATTATCTTGAAATAATGGCTGACTGCCTAGGTAGAAAGCAAAATGCCGAAGAGCTACGAGACAATCCGAAAATGACGGCATGGCGCAGAAAATCCGATATAGTGCCTATAATAGTGGCCGGAGATTTCAACTGCCCGTCACATCTTGACTGGACCGAAGCAGCAAGGTAAACTAATTTTGCCATTGATAATTTTCCTGTCACTGAATTATTTTTAACACACCAACCAAAGCGTGAATTAGAGAGCTACGCAACTACAAAATGCCGGTAAATATGAAGAGGACTGTAAAATTAAAATACGAAATTTGCTGATGAGATTGCGGTACACTAAACGTTATTATATCTCAGACCAGCCATTCAGCGGCCTGCAGGCCGCCAAATGAAACTAATGAATAGTAGGAAACATATGAAAAATTTATAATAACAAATAAGACGAAGAACAAAAAGCATACAGAAAAGGCGGCGAGGAACTGATGAAATACGCCACTGAGAGTACGGTAACGGGCAATCGCGGCGGGACCCTAGAGTTGACAAACAGACATCGTGGTTCCGCTTATTTATTTGTAGGATAGGATAGCTGCGGAAGGTTTCCTAATTTTTTCTTCATTTTCTTGATTTTCTTAATTTTTCTCAAGGAAAAAGCATGGTGGATGGCAGGTGACTTGGCCGGCGACGAAGATCATGGAGGAAATGGGCTTCATCGATTCGTACCGAGAGCTGCACCCAGACATTGAAGCTGAACCAGGTTTGGTTTTCGTCCTTTGTTTTTTATTTCATATTTTTATTCGCTAGATTTTTATATCTAATCAAGTATATGAATTAGTTTTCTTGTCGTAACCAACTGTTTCAGGGTATACCTGGTCTACCTGTAACAAATTCAACTCACAGTGGGACTATACCATACCTGAACCGCAAGACCGAATCGACTTCATCTTCTATCAAGGTGAGTTGTTCGATATGAAGGTCGTTCTTTCATTCTCTTCTCATTTTTCCTTAGAAGCTCATGACACTCTTTACAGGAAAAATCGAGCCGATACGATCTTACACCTACGCGGGAAGCGAACCACTGAAGCCGATACCGTATCACAGAGATAATGACTATCCGTCTGATCATTTTGCTCTTGTGACCGAATTTAATGTTGATGATGATTTTTGACTTGAAAATTGACGATCTTTGTTGGTGACCGCTCATTGTTATGCTTCAATAAAAAATTTATTCACGCCGTGTTCGTGAACCCTTTGGCAATTCTTTGCCCGAATTCTCCATTATGAATTATTCAACAAACGAAGCCTGCTGTCGCATTGGAAAAATAGCACTTGAATTCCTTCTTTCTACCACAGTATTTGCCCCTATCCTGTGGCGTATGACCCCTGTGACCACCTGGGCCTAAATTCATGACCGGTATCGGCACAATATACCCTGGGCTCCCATTGATCATCGAATCGATCGGCCATCGCCGGATATTGGCACTGCTCTTCTTGTCCCGCCTGCTGTACACTCTGTTGTTTATGCACTCAAAACAATTTGGTAACGTTTACCTTAATTCGCTCCCTATGAGTACTATTTCAATTGAATTCATCGTCTTTTCCTGCTGATAACCTTCTCATCTCACCGAATAGGCGAGCGATACTGATAACGAAACTCATCAAACGATAGTATATGTTTAAACGTGATGGTCTTCAACATTGCCGTAACGTTTCTCATTTGACTTCAGCCAGCCGGACCGTATGGTTGGTGACTAATAGCGGCAGAGTGTAAGTACCTCTTCTATGGATTGCAGAATCACATCCGGGCGAAACGGTCATCTGAAACTTCAGAAACGCTTTGACATAGTGCTCTGTGAAAGTTGTCCAGTTATACCAACTCAGCTTACACCTAAAATGGCAAAAGTCCAAGTCAAATGTGGCCTGCATTCAGTGTCCGTGGTTACTTTCCCAAAAAGCGGATTATTTTCTGTATTTCTTTGTTATCTTCATTCAACACATAACGTCCTTCATCTGGACTTCATCGTCTTGGCCTCAACATAAGTTCGTCGAAAGATGAAGACGAATCCTTGGATTGAAATAGTCGTCCAGCATCCAGCGTGAATCGATGTGTGTGTGAGAAAACGGATGTGTAAGAAACGGTCAGCGGTAGAAACGTAGGGGCTATCCGTTGTCTCCGTTTCCATTCTCTTCATCGACTCTGCATTTTGCCTCAGGGAACACTCTTCTTGCTTTTTGCCTCAGGGATCACCGTCGAGAGCACAGTACTGAGAACATCAAGTTATGTGTGTGAACCGCCGTATGCTTGGTAATGATGCAAAAAATGATCCCTTTCATCACTGCACCATGGTCCCGCAACGAAAACCCATTTCGTAATAACATAGCTCAGCATTAGTCATTTTCAACGAACAGACATTTGTGAGCGGTTAAGAAAAATTGGAAGGTAGATATCGTGGCTATCGACGATATCTTCATGCTCTTCATCGTTGTACCTGATCGCAGTTTCGTCACCCTCCTACAGGAAGGTCCGGAGCCTCAACAATGCTCTTATCAGTCTCATGTGATACGTCCGCCCAATAAAGACGTTATTACTGAGTCTTCTCTGCACATACCACAAAATATACCGCCTTAGGTATGATGTAGCAGTAACTACTGCTATGCAGTTGAACACTTCATAAGAATGAAACAATCGCAGATAAGATTATGACAGTAATGATAGCCGAAGTAGAGACGATACAATCACTGTAAATAAGGTTTTGGAAGAGGCTGTTCCTATGATTGCCCATTGGTCTATTTACAAACTACTTCAGTAAGGGGCGCTTAAGACGATGAGGTAACAGTCATTAGCTCGACGTTCAAATAAATTTAGGCATGATTCTCTTAGGCCTAGGGTATACTCCGGCAACGGGCCCGTCGCAACGGAGCTAAAAATGCATGGCTCCCTCTATACAACACTGCAGTTAGGTTTTTTGTATGCTGCTGTGTGCGTAGACTCGGATAGTTTACCGCAAAGGCAAAAAGGATGGTGTATATCCTCTCAGGACAGCTAGCTGCGACCAACCGGCGCCAGCTGCGATGGTTGGGCAGCACTGCTCCAAGTTTCCGTACACAGTAGCATACAAAAAACCCAGCTGCAGTGCTGCGTAGAGGGGAGCCATGCATTTTTAGCTCCGCTGCGACGGGCCCGTTGCCGGAGTATACCATAGGCCTTATTGTTAGAAGTAGAATGTGGTAAGCGACCGATATTACGGCCCTAGTATTGATCGGCTTGCCACGGCCATGGTATCGCGACAATCTGCAGTGGCCACGCCCCACTCTAAAGATCCAACGCCAGTCTTCCTTACTGTATCACCACATGATGGTTGTTAGTTATGTGAATAATAAATTGTTATACAAATCTCTCACGCGGAACAAGCATGACAACATGACAAACGTTCCTCAGAGCGGTTTGTCGCACTTGTCTTCCTGATCTCTGACCACCCGTTTGTTTGTTGAAAACTCATCGATCAAATTGATACATGTGTTCGATAGAACGTCCACTCTACTTACATTCTTGCGTTCTTTATTTATAGGAATGTTTCTGCATGGCTGCGCTACTTACCTACTAACCTCTCTTATTGCCGCGCTTGTCGACGGGACCATTCGTGTAATGACATTTAACACATGGAACGCCGGAAGGAATGTGAACGATGGGCTTCGAAAGGTCGCAAAACACATTGATGCTGTTGCACCGGATCTTGTGGCACTGCAGGTCCGTGAGGAACTTGACACTCCTTTCTTACATAAAGGTGCTACGATTGATCTCGATTGCTGGTCGGTCTCTCTCGCTCATGCCGTTCTTTCCATTTCTGTCCGTCTTTAGACCTCTCTACCGAACACCTGCTTTCAATCCGTTATTGCAGATCCTACGTGAATTAGTTGCATTTAGGATATGGATAGCAAGGCGTCACTAAAGACGCTGTTAAGTCACCTAGAACACCGCTACATGGGCGTAACGACGAAGGCTGGGTCCCCTGTGGCGATTCTCACGAAATACAAGGTATGCAGGACCTATCGATGTACACATACATGTACACGCATATTTCAACTCTTAGTGATAACCGAATTGAAAATTGACTTCTAGTACGATCCACATTTAATCGCGGAGACAAAGAATGGTATCGGCGTTCGCATAGACGTCGATTCATGGATGTACATCCATTTCTGGTCGGTGCAACTCCCATTCGATAACTATGGACCACACCTCCTTTTCAATTCAACCGGTTCCCTTTCGCCACAAGATGACATTATCGATCGCGAGAAAGGTAATATATGCTTAATTATACGCTGAAGGAGACAAATAGGGAAGTGTCATCGAAGCTAATGCGGGAAAAGATAAACACTTTCATTACAGGAAGACTGAGCGTGTTGAAAGAAATTCTTGAAAATCAAAAAATGAAACGCTGGCTGAAAGCATCAAAGTTTGTGTCACTGATTGTCGCCGGTGATTTCGGCAGTCCATCTCACCTCGATTGGAATGAGGAAAACAAGTAACGCTTGTAGCTCACCTCAGTCCCAAACATTTGCGATTCTCGAGCTGTTTCAGGGAGCTGCATCGTGGCTTGACTGTAGAATGGCCCGTTACGAAAGTCATGGACGACGCAAATTTCATTGATTCCTATAGAAACTTACACACTGACGCTAAGGTTTCACCAGGTAAATGCTATACTCCTCAGGTGTGACATATTTACCGCAGTTGCGACCGAAATGAAAACGGCATGTTTCCAGGAGTTACGTGGTCAACAATAGTAAAAACGAATCTAACGAATCCTGCACTTTCTGAGCCGCAAGATCGCATCGACTTCATCTTTTATCAAGGTGTCCTAATTGATGATTTCTCAAATGTCCTCATTTTGCTATTCAAACACTAGTTTCTGTTTGTACATTTTCCCCATGAATGCTCTCGACCATCCCCTTTGTTGAAATGTGAATGCTCCCAAAAGCATGCAGTTTTTGGCGTGAAGACTGTCCACATGAAAATACATGAAATTGTAAAAATGTGATTTGTTTCCAGGAAGGATAATCCCGAAGAAATCGTTCACGTACGCCGGATCTATGGTTTTAGAATCGGAGCCAAATCACTTTTTTGCTCAGTATTCAATATCCATCGCAGCGATAGTTATGAATTTGCTGAAGAGGCGTGGTTTACTTTTTTTGCTCAGTATTCAATCATTATGCCATTACTCCAGGATAACGACTATCCATCGCAGCGATATGCAGTAGTCACGGAATTTGCTGAAGAGGCGTGGTTTACTTTTTTTGCTCAGTATTCAATCATTATGCCATTACTCCAGCCATCAGCAAAGAAGAAAAATCGAAAAGAATTCATAGATTACTATATGGAATCACAAACAATGGAAAAATCAAGCTTTGAAACAGTATATAAACAGAAGCGTTCCGTCGGAAGAAAATACTGAAAATTCTCTGTTTAGGTGGTTGAAAACTCTACAATTAATCCAGTGGACTTCAAAGTAAGCTGTCTCTTCTGTGAAAAGCTATCCCTCGAATTTTTCGTAATCTTTGAAACTGTGGAGAGATGGTATAGTCTAGCCTGACACCCTTCTCGATAGGTTGTATGTTGATTGGGAGCCGAGAAAGGAGCACTGTCGAGGAGCAGAGGTGATGGTAGTCAGCTAAAGTTCTTATGTAGGAAGAGTCCTCTCATTGAGAGACTAAAGGCCCCCCACTTAACTGCGCTGTTGCCGCAGTAGTGATGAAACATAGGGACCGGCAACGCGCGCGGCAGCTGCGCTGTAGCGCAGTATCTGGTTTCTAATTTCTTCGCGAAAACCAACCATATCACCGACTATGAGCCCTTACAGACCCGACCACGTGCAATTTGCGCGACGAATTAGCCGTTATAAGTGCAATTGAGCGAAACATGCGACGACGAGCGTTCTCGTCCAACGCAACGTTTGCGGCGGCCGTATTGCATTGATCGAGCGCGCGGTCAGCCACGTTGGACCAGAATGCTCGCCATCGTGTCGTCGGGTCTACAAGGGCCCTATGCACTAAATAAATTTTTTGACCAACGACAGTCCAGTGGACGGCCGCAAAAGCGCGCAGTTATTGCGGAACTACCCGCACTCCCCTTTCAACTGCTCTACATTGGTTTACTGCCTCAGTAGAGTGAAGGGGCCCTAACACAGGCAGGATAGCAGCTAATCTGTAGAAGGGTTCTTCGTAGTCGACGAAGGTGAAGACGAGTGGTAGGTGGTGCTACCGACAGAACTCGATTACCATCTTTTTCCCCTCCCATTCCCTGACGGAACCCAACTTGCTCAGGCGGATGTGCTTCGTCCAATGCACGCTATATCCGCGTCGGGATGATCTTCATGAAGAGCTTGTACAGCACACTCAACAAGCTCATCGGACGGTAGTTGGGAAAATCATCCTTGCCATATTTCTCGTGCAAGATGACTATGCGCGAATTCCTCCACTGATCCGTTCCTTCCTATGGTATGATAAGTGAACTCATAATAAACCTCTCTCAAAAGGATTAAACATGTAAAATGTGGGATGGTTGTGAATTTCAGAACATAACGGACGAAAAAAGGGTGCTGAAACCTCCGAATGATCGAGTAGAAACCAAGATGAACTTATCTCGTGGAATAGTTGGATCTTTAGCGACAGCATTAGTTCTCGTAACATTACTCACATACGTCCTGTAAATTTCAGTTCGCTAATCAATCTCAATATTAAGTATTAACTAGAACTGTACGAAAAGAAATGTAGTAGGAAATTAAAAACTACTCACAGTGTCACGCTCATTCTTCATTACCGAAATAAATCTTTTGGAGATTTAATATACAACGTGTTTAAAATTTTCTGAGCGAGTGCAATAACGAGTACTATGGTGTTCTCAAGAGTTTTCTACCATTATTTCACAAAAACATAGGTAATAGAAATTGTAAGAGCAGGAACGCGGAATACGACACTAATTTTTGTTAGCAGCCCTAATGAGCACCGATATTTTATTGAAAGACTGCATCACTTATCTACAGAAATACTGAACAGATATCGTTTAAGTCTGTGTGATTCCTTTAGTTACACGTCCGGCAAGAGGGAGGATATAGGAAGTCGAAATCGACCACTAATGCGTAGTGATCGGAAGGGTAGTCATTTTTTCGATGATATGGCATGGCATTCAGCGGCTCCGATCCTGCATAGAGTAGTGACTCAATTGGTGCAATACTTCCTGAAAATGGTTTTCGTAAAAAAAGACTTGTTAGTGCATTTATATTCACTAATGCGCAACATTTCTTTATCAGAGTACCTCCAGTACCTTTGTAGAGCACAAAGTCTATGCGGTCCTGCGGTTCGGGAATATTGAACTCCCAGTCGGACATGAATTTGTTCACAGTTGACCAGGTGTAGCCTGAAGATGAAGAACCATTGTGCAAAGATGGAGGTAAACTATAAAACGAAGGTATACGCAGCCAACCTGGTACTTCCGTCACGTTCGGGTGCAACTCTCTGAACGCGTCGGTGAATCCCATTTCTTCCGCGATTTTCGTGGCTGGCCACTCAACCATCCAGTTTCCGTGTTCGTTTCTTAAGATGAATTGTTAGCATCTGACCACGTAGTTTTTCGAAAACAAAAGCACTACAACGACATCGTTATTATACCAGACGTTGAATTACTCATCCATGGCTTTTATACGGTATTGGACATAACTTGAAAGTCGCGAGGTGTACGGCGAAGCAGGTATTGCCTACCAGCTGTGCCTCCCGATATTTCGCAATATAATGTTTTGCAACTAGTACGTTTCGCATAGCTTTCTTATCATATGGACCATTTTTGTTTTAGTTCTGGTTAGTAATACTTCCTGTTGTGATTTTATGTTTCTTCAAAGTGTTGCATTATACCTTTTCGTCTGTGCTCGTGTAATAAATCAAATTAAATCAATCAAATCAAGCCACGGCACATTGGAAGAACTCATCAGAAGAAGGGGAGCGGTGTGGTTAGCACCTACGATTGTTGAATGGATATTTGTGCTCATTTGTTTGACTCGACGGCTTCTATTACTCTATGTTACGAACTCGATTCTCCGTACGTCATTTTACTATTGTTGAGCATCTATACGCTCCTCAACCTAACTAACCACGCTGATTTGCAGATGCAACCTTGGTGATTGATTTAGTATTGTTTGTTTCTTAATACTCTACTATAGAGGATATAATTCGAAGTACAGGTTAATCAGATTTTGTGCTTCCGCGATATGATTGAATGTTTACATTTATTCTCCACCGTCTCCAGAGCAGCTCCATTTATGCGTTACTCTATGCTAAAGCATGTAATTGAAGAGCTTCTTTTTCTAGTTGATGAGTTCCTCGAGGACCGGTTTACCCTGGTGCACACCTAGCTATTTGCTGCCTAACAATAAGACAAATGCCAAAGCATATACTCCATATTTCGTTCTTCATATTGTTGATCTGTTTGTAGAAATTGTGAACTAACCGAGTTTCTTCAATCCAATCAATGTGAGACGGAGAGTTGAAATCACCGCAAAGAATCACTGGCACCGCTGCACTGTCGTTCAACCACTCCACCATCTGTGGATGATCTTGGATCTCCAGCATGTTCTGCTCTCGTCCTTAACATTATACGCAAAAAATACAAAAATATGAGACAAAATGTGAAGAGTGCGCCTCAATACCTGCTCTGGAGAGCGGTTTTTCACCGGCCAAAATTTGATCCACTGAAGTCACCATCTTGTTGTTCGCCGCGTACGGTCCAAAAGACTTGTAATCGAGGTGAGCGCTCCAGAAGCTTATGAAATGGCCTGTGTCGACCTCAATTCTTGCACCGATTGATCGATTCGTTGTTGTGAGTGTTTCTTCGTCCAGCTGAATAGTGAAAGGAGTTGGTAAGTGAGATCTGTTCGCTACCTCAAAGATCTAACGGAGGATGTGGACTTTTCTCAAGGCAAGAACCTACACGATGCCTCGTTAGAATGGCGACGTCGGGGTAATTGTCATCGCACGCTAACCCAGTCCAATTCTGTCCTAAAAATTGAAGCAGTGTAGGAAGTACATCACGTCGTTGAACTTCCTGAAATGCGCTAAATATTTTAGGATCGTAGCGTTTTAAAGAGAAGACTGCAAAATGAAATCTGACCTGTAAGGCGACAACGTCTGGATTGACTATCAGAATGTGTTTGGCCACTTTATATAGCCCGCTCTCCACGTGTGAACCAGAGTTCCAGATGTTGAAGGTCATCACTCGTAGCCTTCCAGTCGACGCACAGCTGATGGCGATCAGACTGGAGAGCAGAGCGAAGCCGCGAAGCATTCCTTCTAATGTTTTTTTTCATGCCAGAAAGAAAACATGTAAGGGCGAGATCAATGTGTGCATGTCGATGTTACAATCGAAATCCTACGTAAAGCTGGTCGGACCGAAATATGGAAGAAGCTTCTATAAAGAGACTAACTCATGCGGCAACATGTCGAGAAAGGCAAGAATAGTGTAAGTGAAATCGTAAAGAATATTGTGGAAATAATAAAGTATTTCTAGGGAGACGGTAAACGTCAGGTGACGAGACAGCACAAAGGAAAATGCGGAAGCAGGCAGCGTATTGGGAGAGCTGGACTTTTGACCGTATCTATGCGATACGCGAGAAACACAGGATCTATCGCAAAACTGCGAACGCTGTACGTAGATCTATCTTAGTGAATATTAACCTAGAATGTTAAAGACGCTAGCTGCTGATGATTTCTTCCAGGATTTGCCATAATCGGGAGCAAGTGAATGAAGTGAATATTGGGAAAAGGGAGAAATTAACTGCCGCACTGAGAAAGGAGCTATACAGCGACAACAAAGAGGTAATACCTATCACTCTGCAAATGATAGCAGAACAGCACGACAGGCTAAATAAACAAACAACAGTGCAAAGCAGCAAAAACCCACCACAAATATAATCGTGAAGCTACGCGTCCGCAAAATTAAGGTTTTCAGCTTTCTGAGTGCTTTTCTTATCGCTAACCTTCACGGTTTTGCAGATGGCTTGAAGAATTCCGGCTACTTGAATTTTTTACTTCTTCGGTAACTGATCCATATGAGGTTAAGGGACGAAGTGGACTGTTTCGGTTTGTTTGATTTTGGTTTTGTTCGATTGTTTGAAAGAATTGAAAAAATGAAAGAAAATGCCCACACTTGCTCACGTTTAGCGTAGCTGTGCACAGTGACACCCATCGGTTAGTAGTAATGCAAAATACTGCCAGATCCCACACAAATAACCCTCCCGAACTATTTTCGACCTTTCGAGTGGTCTTTCTTTTTGCAGCGGGATGTTTTACCGAATCGCTTGACGCTCACGAGATCACTATCCAAATAGTCTAGCTTGCGCACATGGTCGGAAGCCGCTAAAATTCTACGGAACTTTGCTCTGATCAATTTCACATCAAGAAAAGGTGGATAGAGGGGAGGGACGACCAAAAAAACTTTTTAAAAATATTATCTAAAAATACTCATGGTGGTATAAAGACTATCTGAAATGTAGGTGAACGTAAATGGTCAGTGGGTAAAGGTCACCCATCTCGGACTTCATACATCAATCCACTATTTCCGCTATTCAATCAAGTTCAACGTCAAACCGTCATGGGAACGCATTTAAAAATCGCAATCAACGCCTTCGGATGTCAAAAAGAGGTCTGTGTCACACGAAGAATCGAAAGAGGAACAAATTTAATCTCTAGAGACACTTAAATTAGGTCATGGTTGGTGAGGGTATGCTCTTATAAATATCAGAGAAGCCAGATTAATTCAAGATCATTGATGTCCTTTTTGGTGCTAGTTCATCCGCAAAAATCATGACTCTAGAGGGAGTCGATCCGATGCGCATTCATCCCATTCTTCAGTATACCTGTTTCTGAACAACAATGAGTTCTAGTACCATAACGTAACCTGCTGTATGATTTAGAGGATCCAAAAGCACAACAACCTGGACTGAGAGGTCGATGTTCGCTGAATTTCATCTCAATTTTTCAAGGATCGGCAGGAAATAGAGGTAGAGCTACGAAAACGACAAGCACTGGGGACCGTCGTGAGTGCCGTGCCGCTGAAAACAAGATAGGCTAGGAGTGGAAGTTGAAAACAACACGATTCTTATCATCGACCAGGTTGCTTTTCCAACGATCGTGTACGATGAATTTTGAATGGAAACTGCACAACAATCGACGTTTTCTCGCTACTAATGAGTGTCCCCCAGAAACTCTTTCTCTCTGGAAGCGTGGCGCTGAAAAAAACAACACTCCACACTCCAAAAATCTGCTGACCAGCTTTTCATGGTGAAGCATGTCAGAAAAAAAGACGTATTTCAAGTAGAAAAGATGAAGTTACAGAGCGTAAATTTGCCCACTGGAATTCGTAGAGGTGTAGGTAAAAGAAACCTGTAGAAATTTGCGCAGAACAAATTCCATAAGGACGCCGGACCCTCATAAATCATTCTAGTCAATAGTTCCGCCCAAAATTGTCGATCGTTATCAAATTGTAACAGAACTAAAACGATAGAAGAATTCGCTTTCGTCTAGTTCGTTCACTATGCGAAATAATAAATAACCCTTCCGAGATATTACTTCAAAAGATCATTTTTAAGAAGAGATTATCGTCGTCCATTTAGGTTTTCTTGTTGAAGACCGTAATAGGATCGCAAACATTGAGCACAACAGATCACTGAGCCATTCAGATCCGGCACCTCTAGGAAAGTTGAGTAATCACTGGAAGAAGGAGAAGGCTGCAGAGGAGAAGTAACCGCAGAAGTACGCTCTATTGTTTAATTACTGCAGTCTGTTTTTTTGCTTCTTCTTTTAACAAGTTATTCTCCATATCAGCTCGGCCAACCCGACTCACTCTCTCATCGCAATAACATCCGAACTCAGAATTCTCGCCAAGTTGAAGTACTCGTCCACTGGACAACGTTGGCTCCAAACCGAATGAAATGCAAAAAAAAAAGTTGGGACAAGACCGTGTAAGATGAATCGTAGCTGAGGTTACGAGTATCGCAAGTATCCTTATTATTATTTATTATTTATTCCACCGGGGCGTACGCCAGCCAATGAACACGTAAAGATAACACAAAATTAGCCGATCGAACACAAGTGATAATGAGTGTTGAAAGAAAATAGAAACGACAACTACAGGCGAATAAAAACTCATTTAATTAGCACAACTTGTGGTACAAATAAACAGCGAGAAACTCAATTTTCAAGGAGACATCGTTGCTTATTCAAGAGAGATCTGAACGAACTAACAAACATCTTCATATCTATCTGTCTCTTTTCAAAGCTAGTAAGCTCAACTAATTGTAAGAAGCATTGAGAAGTCAAGCGGCCAGAGAATGACATCACCTGATGAATGAGACCACCGATGCCTTAGACCCGTCACGAACATCAACCACACGACCAGTTTCGAAGCACAACGGTCCCGTCATAATCTGTCCTACTCGAGTTCTTATCGTCTTCAATCTGGACCCCTTGCTTTTCCCGAGGAGATGAAGCCGACGATAAAAAGCAAGGTGAAAGCTGAACCCTGATCGACTGTCACCCATGAGAGCGTTCGTTGTCAACACGTCAGAATCAATCAGGCAAGGCTCCTCAAGAACTAGAGGAGGCATTAATTCAGGTGGTGTAGTGGGTTTACATTTCTTTCACCAGGTCTTTGTTAAGGCTGGGTTCGAATCCTGCTGCAGCACCGCCGTCTTTTTCTCCTCCACAGCTCACCACGATAATTTTTTTAGTCATCGTTAGAAATTAGGCCTATATAACTTCAGTCCGCACTGGCAGGAGATACAGGCCCGCTCTTGGGTGCGTGTTCTAGCAAGTATAAATCGTTCTATGGTCAAAATAACGAAAAGCTTACTTCTGCATTTTCTTGAACTCTTCTTGTCTTATTCCCTTTTCTCGTCTTGTAACATAGGCATATTTCATGATACACAATAACAGCCGCGTTACCGCAAGGTAATCATTTCTGGTCTGGAATTTCAGCTCATTTTTACGTGAAGATGGACTACTTTAGAAGGCTTTAGATGATGATGATGATGTCACTGACAAGATTTCTGTTATATTAATCGTTTTAATTTTCTAACTAACCACCATAGTTTTGTTTTTATAGTTGCTCTGTCCTGCTGTAATCTGCTCTTGTAGTGGACTTCGATTCGATATCGAGATTGTTCCAGCTCTGTTTTGCCGTAATCTGTCGACCCGATTCTTTGCTGAAGAGTGCTGAATAATTAAGTAAAAAATAAAATAAAAAATAAAAAAATCCCGATGTTGATTCAGTACTAGAGGCACAAGGAATTCGTTAACTATGTGCTCGTCTAAGGGTTTTTGTTTTTGTACATTGTTGCCAACTGGTAGGGACAAAACAAACAAGTAAACACACAAACAAGTGGACTTCGATCCGATATCGAGTGTAGAGCCGATCCTCCCTTCTGAAGAGTTCCCGATGTTGATTCAGTATCAGAGGCAGAAGTAATCCGTTATCAATGCGATCGTCTAAGGGAAGGGACAAAACGAACGAGTAGGTTCGTACCTAATTTTTGCTTTTTTGTTTTTGTTTGTTGCCAACGAATAGCTCTTCTGTGTACGAGCAAGTTCTTACAATTAGAAAGGTGCTCTCTAATACCTAGCCTTGAAGCTTATACTGCAAATCATACGTGTTCATTGCTTATTTATTTCCTACTTATTTATTTTCCTTACAGCAGTTATCACTAGTTGTTATGAATAATACGATAACAAAATTTTGAAAAAAAAATTCATAGCTATGCGGGAATTCCATGCTTTGAAGCCGTCGACTCGTCACCATTTTGTCTCATTCGCGTGTTATGCAAATTTCCTCAGTGCAATCTCGTTGAATGACGATTTCTAACAACGATAGGCTCTTTTCGCGTTGCTGTAAGGCGTCTTTTTCCTTGTGCAGAGCTGGAGGAGCAAAGGCGATAGGTCAGTATTCTCCATGACATTAGAACCGACACCGCAAAGCTAGAGTTTGCACCTACGGCCTATTTTTCCTTGTTTGACATTGACATACCCGTCCTTCCTATGACGTGATGACATTTATGCTTTCTTTCGATTGATTCGAAGAATAACTGCTCCTTCCGCAGGAAATTGCGGCTGTTTTAAGTACCTTCGTTTGTCCTCTTGCACTTCATGTTGTATGGTCTTTTTTCCCGAGTCGCAACCTTATTTTCGCGAAAACAGAGAGAATTTATTGAATATTAAAATAATAAATTCGCGGAAATACCTGAATCGCAATACTATTTTCCCGAAAAAATCAAAAAGAAGTTTGAAATATAGACGTTACGCCCTGATTTGTTGTTAGTGTGACATAGGCAAATTATTCCAGATGAGTTATTTCTCCCAAAAACCAGTAGCACCATAAACATTAAGAGAGACGAAATGAGAATTACGATTTACAGGGTGCGTCAAAAGTCCTTGGACTCGCTGTTTGAAGATCATTATATATGGAGAGCGCCCTGCAGCCATCAAAACTTTTATGCGTAACTATTATACTAATCTTACTTATATATAGAATCTATCTCCTTTTTCTGCTTGCACAGTGGCTAGTTTGCCTTGTCCCTCTCAATGCAGCTTTTACCTTGCCTTCTTGAGTGTTTTCTTAGCTGGTACTTATTGCGATGTCTGTTTAGGCATGATAAGGCTTACGGCTTATCTGAGGGCCACAGGCTTCATGTCTATGATTCTTTTGTCCGCTTTGAATAGTTTTTCCTTCATCATGGAAATCCAGCTTAGTTCACAGGACTTACCTTTTGGGACATCAAGTTTCGTTGGCCCTTGCCGTCTAGCTAGCTTGCTGCAGGGGCTGAGTATGTTGATAGCCACTTTTATCTTGTTGGATATTTCTTTTTTCCACCTTCATAATGTTGTTTTTATCCAAACGTATGCTGAACATATCTTTTTTTTTCTAAACCCTCCACTAGACCTTCTCTGAATTCTAACGTTGGTTAACCGCGTTATGGTTAGTTGGTGAGCCGCGGACGGTTACTTCTTTCCATAGGAAAATTCTAGGTCGATGGTCGAATCTTAAATCTTAAATTGTACTTGCCTGATCTTCGTTAGGTTTATGGATATGCTTTAGGTTGAGTTGAGTTGTTTACTTGTTCTGTTTTTCTTTTGGCGCGTGCACGGACGTATATCCGTTCCGTATATAATAAATAAATAAATAATCTTGCCCTACAGTACAGTAAATTTTCCTTGCTGATCGTTGCCCTATTTGAAATGTCTGGAGTAAAAGGTTTGCGCACTGCTATAGCGAAAGTGCACAAGGAGGGAATGTCAGGCGCGGACAGTGGTTTAATTATCCAAGTTTGAGATACTGACTCTATATACGAATAGGATTCCTTTGTGGTTTGTGGTTTTGTACTATGTTTTTCTACATCGGAGGTTAGTTCCTTTTTATTCTCATAAGGTCAGGTCTCCTTACTGGTGAGACCCGGACCTGGCCTTATATATCTTTTATTTTTTATGTCCGTTTATTAGTATACTATTTTGTATTTTTTGTTTAGAACCGTCATTTATATTCCTGCTTGCTATTGTTATCATACTACCTTACTACTTTTTTATAATTTAATACTTACTTATTATTTACATACTTACTTACTAGTAACTTATAGTAACTTATACTTACTTGTAACTTATTTCTCACATGCTTACTTGTAGCTTAGTGGTATTTATATTGACCTTTTTGTATATTCTTATTTTATTCCCTTTATCAATTATAGTTCTTTTTTCATTTATAATTCATTCTTCCATATCTACGTATTTCTCTCACTTTTCTTTTTTACATTAGTTATTATAACCTTTATTGTTTTATTGATTGCCAGAACTCTACGTATCGCAAAGTTCACGGTGTACGACAACTTGGTCTATACTAAAGAGCAAGGCCTGCTCAACACCACACAGGGACATTGAGTCGCTCAAACGAGCCTTGAAGAAAGCCTGGAAAGAAATTGATGAAAAAGTCCTGCGCTCCGCTGTAGATCGGTTCCCTAAGAGACATAAGGCCTGTGTTCGTGCTAAATGAGGCCGTTTCGAAGCCTAACTATGTTTTATGTGTACAATGTCTAAAGTAATAAATGTTATAAATTTCATTTCATTTGCTTCAGAATAGCCGTTAAGGCGACCAATTATCTGACGATGAGTCCAAAGACTTTTGACGCACCCGGTATTTCTGTCATCACGACAAGTTTTGGTTACACCCAGAATTACAGGAGAAAATGATTCATAAGCCTAATTGTAAGTAGAGATTTGTTTACACATTTCTGCACGGCGTCAACCGCTAGTTATTGTGCAAAGTTCTGTAGTGAAAAAATTGAATTCTGTTTGAAAAATTGTTACAAGGGCCACACCCCGACGCTTTTCTCCTGCTTTTTTCGCCACACACACAACCTATATAAATTACAGCTTCGGTGAGCTATTCTTGCTCGATCCATACTGACTGCAGATGTGCTGAATAGTTAAATTGATCTGAAATCCGTGCCGATTTGTAAAATATCGTGCCAAAACGCCATTGTTGAGGAAGTAGCGAAACCGTTTTGTCGTCATATCTTAGCTGCTATATGTCCTTACAAAGTAGCAGACCATCATTTACAGTACTTTTCACCGCAGACTGCTCATTAGGCTTAATTTGTTCGTTAGTGCACTTCGAATTGGAACTTATTGTCGTTTCTGTTCGTAGTACACCAACGACCACTATAACAATTTAGTGCAGCAGATTTGCTATAAATGGTTAATGGCTAATGATCACAATTAGAGCATCGCCTCACCAGGGAACGCCGAACGCTGTACTTCGAATTGAAAGGGCAATCTCCAAATGTATTCCTCTTGGGAGCAGATATCTGTCTTTTATTGCGAAAAAAATGCCATATAGAAAGAACCGTGGAGTTTTTTGTGGTGATTTTTTACGCTCGATGCATAATTGCTGCTTCTCTCCCCACCTGATCGTTCTTTGCAGGCGGAAAATATGTCTGATTCTAGCTGAACAAAGCGGATATGCGGAAAGGATGTTAAAGTGATTGCCTTTTTTGCCTCAAAATGGTCTCAAAATTGTTGCGCTGAGGATTAATTCGATATGATAAATGTAAACCCTCCGAGTTGATGTCACCGTTCCACTTCTGCTTTCCCGCCATTTAGACGATATTAAAATCACTCTCTACATCCTTGCCACTCTTGAAGTTCTTCAGATATCATTAGGATTATTAGTTTTCTCAAACTTCATCGTGTCTCTGGGCTTTTGGTTGAGCGCGCGTGGTTCAGTGGTAAGAGGCGCTGCTGACACCCGCACGGTCGATCGATCCTCGCCCGGGCCAATCAAGCCTTCCATCCTTCCGGGGTTGAGTGTACTGGTACCAAAATTGTCTGGGAAGGTAAAGACACTGGCTTGATATAGCGGCTGGCCCCCGTAAGTCATTCTATAGGCCAAATACGCTTTCACCATACCTCCACGATTCGGAATGGGACAGAAGTGCGTGGCGCGTCCTTAGAGGACTCGCCTACGCCGGCACATTTACCTTTAGTTAAAGATAATAATAAATAATAAATAAGTGAAAAATTAAAAAGAACTAAAAGTAATGTTACTTCATATAAGCGGTTAATATCGTATAGTCTGTAACCTAGTCGTTCTCTATTAATGGCAAAGTATTTAGTTGATGAACCTCACCATTTTTTTTGCTTCAAGTGATTACTATTAATAGTTGTGTAGAAATTCGCGTGCGGTTTCGACCGACACCCTACTGAACCAATGAAAAGGAATAAATCACTGATTGCTGGTAATTGGTAGTCTAGTACATCGATAGCACAGTGGTTAGTGCAGTCTGCCGGAAACTGAAAGACGCGGGTTCAATTCTCGTCCGATGTCAGTGTTTTGCGAATAACCTAGCATCTCCAAATATATAAGTCTTTCAACTAATCTGGTAATTATTAGTTCAGAGGAGCATCCTCAATGTGGTGCACGTCTCGTCAGCGTGTGCTTTGGAATCTGTGCTTGTTAAAAGAAAACTTTCAGCTTCATTCTTATGGTTTCTTAGGCTCCATAGGATCTGATTATTTTTTGTTACATTTTTCTGTTCCTAAAATAATTTAGTGAGTGAACGGTGTTCGTCCCACGAGCTCAGGAAGCGTTTAGCTCGCATCATACATGGCTATTGTAGGGAGAAAAAGGTTCAGTGTCTTTTCGTTGATTGAAATATTCTCCTCTTCCTTTTTCTTCGTCTTCAGCGTCATGCTCTTCAAAAAATATGACGACATCGATTTTTTATTTGGAATGAGTGGAGCTGACGTTAAACATTTTACTGTGCTCATGGGTCTGGCAGCCATCGAACAAATATGAATAAACTAAAATAATAAAATAATGAAAAATAAATAAAACAGAAAATGTAAAAATCTAAAATATAAAAATATAATGTGTTAATGTGTTACTGTTAATGTTGCGATAGTAAGTTCGCTCACACGGATAGCGTTACATGTGTTAGCCGCATGTATGAATAAATAAAGATAAAATATAAATAAAATAAAAAAATAATGAAAACGAATAAATAAATATGAATATTATAGAGATTTATATTATATGTTGATATTATAGAGAAGCGATTTTTTAATCAATTTTTTAGGTGACATCGGGACGGCGTGAATTCGGCTTCACGCTGCCGACTGCTTCAAATTACAGCGGAATCAGTAATTATGGGTGCGTGTGTGCGCTGTTGCGCAAAAATGACTCAGTCATCGCCTCGGGCGCTGTTGAGCAGTAGCTTGAGTTTATTTCTACTTCGTTTATGCTCTCATTTTTCGATATTGTGCAATTATAATAAAAAAGTGCAGCTTAATTAGAAATACCCACAGGATGTAATTAGCGAGCTCTAACGAGATAATTACAATTAGGACGTATTAAGGAGGTTGACTTTGTGTTGTTCTCAGCTTGATAAGGTTAACGAATTAATGAGCCCTTACATGAACATCGAACTCTTGAAGTTCTACCAGCCCTGATTTCCCCACTGAGTAGACCACGCACTTCTTATTCTGCCAATGATTTCATTATTCAATGAAGAATAATTTTAGAAAGTGCTATCGCAGGGGTACGGTAAGGACGGTTTGCTTGGGCGGAGGTTTACCCACGGTATTACAGACTGACGTCAGTTTCAAAGGCTAAAGTGCATACCATTGCTTTCTATTTCTGTAGCTCGTTGATTTTTAATCAAGCGATCTCCAGCTAATAATTTCGTTGTTTGTCTTGGAAACTTTCACCTTGACTAGTTCGTGCACCCTGAGATTTTCTTTGTTTTCATGTAATTTGTCGCCTACGAGCTATTTTTGACATATCTGAGAGATTTCCCCTTCTTTTTCAGACTGTTGGTACACTTTCAGGAGCATTTAGTACAAAAAATGTAGTGACGCAAAAGTGTTGAACTACAAACTTTCCATAAAATTCAAAATATTCTGCTTCAACTCTTTGAATTCCCACCCTTAAATCAAAAACTCGAACGTTGTCCCTGTATACGACCCAAGAGAATTGAATTTTGCCATTTCTTTTTGAGAGCTCAAATGTTGCATCTCCATTTGTTTCCCAGCTTTTCCTCTCTTCTCCTCTTTTATCTTTTTTCTTTCTCTTCTCAGGTGCTTGTCTCCGATTTTTTCCAATGACAAAAACGCCTTTCAAAAAAGTTCGATTAATTGAACGAGCATGAGCTTGCTGATTCTTTAACACCCGTTCATCGGCCTGTCAGCCGCCAAATGTCTGTTATCCACCTTCGCTACATAAATAATTGAATAAATAAATAAATTAAATAAATTAATTAAATAAATAAATAAGTAAACAAGTAAATAAATAAGTAAAGAAATACATAAATCTATACATCTTGCCGAGTTAAGCCGACACTTCGATCAATTGAAATGGCCACAGTGTTCCAAGTTTTGACGCAGATTTAACGTCTTCACCGAGTTTTCACTCACTTCCCTAACTAACCCCAATTCCACTCACTCATACCCCGCCCTCTTTAGCTCAATCCATTTCAAATGAAATAAGACTGACCCAAACAATATAAGGTAGATGAAGTGTAAGTGCGTTATCGTAGAATGTGATTATCAAAACGACTTCTGTGATAAGCAGTGACAAAATCACCACCAACCGCCACCACCACCTGCATTCATTTGAAAAATGAATTGACATGTATAGTGGACTTTATCCAACACAATCGTCAATGGCGAACGTAGAACGGAATGAAGGTACCTTAACACATCGGTAATGGGTATATGTAACAATCACATGAAAGATATCACGAGCTGTTAACAATACCAACACTAACATGATTAGACTTGATAGAAGTTGTCCTATATGTCCTCTATATAACTTCCATCCATACATTCCTCTATTCGCCCATCCATCCATCCATCCTTCCAAACAACAACTGGGTTTCGCTTATTGTACAGTAACGATGTTCTCGATAACTTCCTGATAAGTTCAGCTAACTTCAACTATCCAGAAAATACTAAATATGGTGTGGACAGCCTTTGAAGTACCTTCCAGAAGTTCTAGATAAGGAGCTCAAAATGTCAAATTCTAGCCAAACGCAACTCAAACAAGAGGACTATGGCATACTCCGGCAACGGTTCTTACAAGGAGAGCCTTTCTGGGTGTGCCAACCTTTCGTGATGCAACTTTTACAGGATGTAGCCCTTGTAGCCAAAAAAAACCATACGCATGGCTCCTCTATACACCTCTGTATGTCCAAGCGAACGTGTACAGCACTGCAGCTGGGTTTTTTGTATTCTGCTGTGTGCGGGGACTCAGGTAGTTTACCGCAAGGGCAAAGAGGATGGTGCAGATCCTCTCAGGGCAGCGCAGTGCACTGCGACGAGCCAGCGCCAGCTGCGATGGTTGGGCATCACACACCACCCGCACACTGCAACATACAAAAAACCCAACTGCAGTGCTGTATAAAGGAGAGCCATGCATTTTTAGCTCCGCTGCGACGGGCCTGTTGCCAGAGTGTACCCTAGGCCAGAGCCATACATAGATTTTCACTGACTTCGTTCTTCCCACGAGACCTCCTCTGTCAGTGAAAAAGCTACCGACAAAGAAGAACTTTCAGAGTTTCGGTGTTACACTTCTGAAGCGAATTGCAATTGTTCGTTCCTAAACCGTAGCGAACGACCTGAAGAGGCGGAGCCGGAGGAGCTAATTGGGGGAGGGGTTATTCTATACCCAAGAGACTCGAGCGGAGCTACATATATATTTGAAATTTTATTTCTTTCAGTCATTTCGCCTGTCTTGACAACGAAGTTCTTTTCGAGGTTCCTTTCCAAGATTGTCCATTATTCGTTCACAAGTTCATTTGCCTCGTCATCTTTTTCTTAAACCAAGAAACAGCCAATTACCGCAAACTGGCGATGATATAAGAAGTCGGACAGATAAAAACCTAATTGCTTTAACTTTTTCAAACTGTCTGTGATGCGGATAAACGCATTGGAGAATAATTTTATTACTTTTCAATGGAAATTTTCCATAATTAAATGGAAAACGCTTCCTCGTCAACCGTACCTCTGTGGGGCAATCATGACAACCATGATCTGGAGCCAGTCGATGACCTGTCGATTGGCGGGGTGGCTGACTCCTCGGCTCATTTCTCTCGTGTCTTTAACCAGTTTGTATACCATTTTCACTTTGATTTGGACGTTTTTCGAACCAAATTGAACGTTTTTCAAACCGCGTCGGACGTTTTTCAAACCAAATTGGGCATTTTTCGAACCACGTCCAATTTGGTTTTGGGCATTTTTCAAAACACGCCCAATTTGATTTGAAAAACGTCCGATTTGGTTTGAAAAACGTCCAACTCAAAGTTAAAATGGTGTATTTCTCATTGTTTTTCTTTTTCTGCCTTTTTTGTCTTCTTGAATTCCTTCGACATCCGCGCAGGCGCCAGTTCCACTCCCTTTTCTTGTCCTTTTTATTGGGATTCTTTGCTGTGGACTCCTTCTTTTCCTCCTCTTCGCTTTGTCGGATTCCTCTCATTTCCCTTCCTTCTTTTCCTCCTTTCGTCTCATTTCTTTTCTTTGTGGCTATGTGATGAAGAAATGTATTTTGTAGAAGATTCCTGTTATACTTCTTGGTTTGCAAAATGTCATCGTTTCTGCGTAATCCGCACGCTTATAAAAAATTCAACAAAGAAAAATAAACTGACGACCAAACTCTTCAATCCCTCAAGTTTTCCCGGAACTATTTTTTCTTCTCTTGCTTGAATGATCGAGTCTGATAAAGTGTGAAGAAATGCGACTCATTTGCTCCGTCGGCTGTTCCGCTTTGTTAGCTTTGATCTCACAAAATCTCGCCTCTGACGGCTCTCGATAGTCGGCTCAGCTGTTTGAGAACGAGGTGGAGATCGTCTTTTCCCTCGCCTTAAACCTCTTTGTTATGGGTTTTCTCCAATACAGGAACCGAACTGAATCGTATATTGCCTTTAATTTCAAAAATTTCTACACAATTCTGTGTTATTTTCATATATCGAGAAAGAAGACGAGGCGACTATCATGAAAGACGTACATCGTAATTGATCGGAATAAAAACGTTGTGGAATAAAAATTTTCATATATCGCACGGAAATTAGTTCTCTGAGAAGGATTTCCGATGATGAAATTGCTGTGAACAAAAAGCTTATTGTTGTCATGGTTTTCCCTGAAGTATGGCTTCTTCTATCCGTATTTGCAATGGAAAATCGGATTTTTTAATCAAATATCGTTTTTATACGAAATTTTGAAATAGGAGTGCCGAAGCTAACGAGCTATGTTATACTCGTATTTTTACATTTTCTACGACGAGTTTTCTTTTCGAAACTGAAATTTTCTCAAATCGCCCGACCCTGATCGTTTCTCCGCGTCCTTCGTTATTTTAGACATTATTTTAAACATTTAGACATTTTGGACATTAAAGGAGAAAATAATTTTTTAAGATACACATTATTGTAGTCGTTGGATACGGAGGCCAACGAGCTCGCTTTCTCCGTAGAAAAAAATGAGGCTACTATGATAGCATCATTTTCATCATCATTATCATTTTCGTTTCATTTTTTTTCATCAGGATCACCATTTTACCACTTTTAGTTTTATTTATTTATTTAACTACGTCCAATGACGCGCCAAAAAATCACCATAAACATTTGAAGGAGATGAACGCCGTAGGCTTCCTCCGCTAATTAATCGATGTTGAGGGTATTTTTCATTTTTGTTTTATATTTTATTATGATGCTGGAATGGAAGTATCAGCCGAATAAGTATCGTGGACTCAAATACTAATTAGCGAGCAAATTAATAAAAATACCTCTAAGAATGATCAGTGAACCAAATTGGTTCAATCAATGATTTATTTACTCACCAAAATTTATTGTTATTTACAAATTCCATTTACACACCACAATTTTCTGCTGCAAAAAAAGCTCTCAGCGGAGAAAAGCACCTGCAGCGGCTGAGAATTTGTGACGAGTTCCAGCCGAGACTTTCAGCAACTCGTCCCCGCCTCCACTTCGCCGCCTCACCGCCTCAGGGCACGTTCTCGTTGGTCTACACTTCGGGGCGAGTTCGGCGTGGTGTTTCCTGTCAGTCTGAAGCTGCCGCCGCGAGTAATGAACATCCAGCTCCCCCCGTTTAATGAGCCGCTTTGCTGCAGTCGGGCAATCTTGCCACTTTTTGCCGAACTCCCTCAAACGGCCATCCAGGCTTCAATAACAGCTCTCTAGTGGCAACAAATGAACTGAACTTGATCTTTGGACGGAAAGTTTTCTAAGATTTGCCTGTCATTCGGAAATTCATTGTTGATCAGCTATGGAGGACGAGCAGCAAGTCAGCAAAGATCGATCTCGTTGAAGCCTCGCTCCTTTCTCGACTAATTTCTTTCTTTGAATAGTTGATTTTAGAGCTCATACAGGACTTCCTCATCCTCTAAGTCTTTTTAGTGCTACGGGAAATGCACTAGGCCGTATTGGGGTGGCCTTCCCCGAGAGTGTGAACGTCTCCTCCGATCTCAACATACAGTAGTTCGCGAAAAGATAATAGCGGGGATAATTTTGCTAGCTGTTAAGTACCTAACAAGCAATAAGTCTACTATGCGCTAGAGAAATCTGGAGTCGAATGCCCTTCGGGTATTCGTAAAACGGTCGCTTGTGTAAATGCAATTCCATTAGCTATTTTCTCTGTAATCAGACGGCTATTCTCCAAAGTTAGATATGCGTGACAAAGGGAAATCTTATGCTATCCTAATTTGATGGTATTTCGTTCGCTGGTTACTGATATATGAAATTTTATATGAAAGATTGTCCCATGATTTCACCATTTTCTGACCATGAAAAAATTCACACAAAAAATTCCACGGTTTATTAATGTCTTGAAACTAAAATTCATAGCCTATAAGAACAAGCTAATCATGCTCTATCAGAATATCACTACAAGACAAGCAGAAGTTCAGCGGTTCCTAAGATACATTCGTTTAAAAATGCATATGAAAATGAGTTTAAAATTTGAAAAAAAAGTCTAGAATTTCCAAAAAGGGCACATATTAGTGTATTTTCAATGAATGTTATTAAAACTGTCAACTGGAATAAAATTCCTTTTGGTTTCACCGATCTGTACCCAAAAAGCAAGGTGACATATCTTTTCGCGAACTACTGTATGACTATCGTTCTTTCAATTGTCATTCGACCTTTATTCCACGAGAAGTTCTCGTAAGTGGGACACCCATAGCTTTTCCTTACAGTACCGGACGCGCCGCAATGATAAAACGGCGGTAGCGGCGCCTCGGACGCCCAAACGCGCCGTTTTTGAATAAGTTCTTCAAAGATGGTTTATTTGCAAAAAAATATATATTTGAGCTTAGCGGACATCATATGCACTTTTCCCAAATTCGTGGAACTTGTTTTCAGTCGATTTTTTTGACCACTCGATTTTCGGATTCCGTCGCCGCTTCGGTCCTTCGCTTGGTGACTCACCACCGACTTGGCTCCGCCCCCTCCTCGCCGCCTATAAACATGCGGCGCGTCCTTTCTTAGCGTCCCAAGTTAGGAGTATGGGCCCCACGGGGTGGCTCGAAGGAGCTACCACGCGTGCCCCTCGTTGGGCATGGGACGTAAATGAACTGCGGCTGACCCGTGCAGGTCGCCACGCGTGGACACCGAAACGGCGCATTTCGGCGCTCCGCAGCGTCGCTACCGCCGTTTTATCGTTGCGGCGCGTCATTTTTACCGTGACCTAAATTCCTATTCAAATGCCCAGCTGCAACGCGACTCGCGCTGCGGTCTGCAGTGGTCCACCACTAATACAGTGGAACACAGTGGAAGTAAAGCAGATATTTAGAACTACAGTGGAAGTAAAGCAGATATTTAGAACTTTGGTGACTATATGAATGGTATTCGCCCCCAAACTTGAAAACGGATGTCAGGTTCGTGATCAGCGCCCGCGATGGCCTAGCAAAGTGAATCCTTGGCGAAAAATAACTTGATCCAGGTCAGATCCGATTTTTAACTCGTGCCGTACTGTAACACGCCGATTCAAATGCGCCTCCTACGACTTTTGCCATCGCCTCTGGCTAAATTTGGAGAATTTTCTCAATTCGCTTGCGCACTGCTCAACATTATTTGACATACAGTCCCATTTCTCACTTTCATTTTCCATCACTCGACAGATCTTATCTTTTTACCGAATATCCATCGCTTTTCCCATTCCGCTTCAGTATTCCGTTCAGGCAGCTTCTTCATCGCAATAATGGACGATGAGCCATTTCCATGAACGGAGCGATTTTTCAGGATGTCATGTGGTCACGAAAATTGGAATTGCTTTCGAGAAAATGAGCAGTGAATCGGCATTTCTGCTTTTCGGTAGTTGTTAGCTTGCGCTACGTGGGAACAGTTGGGACATCGTAGCAGTGAGCTCACAGGTGACTCCTCATGAGCTCCATACAGAAGCTGAGGAATCAGTGGTGGCCAAAAGGAATAAGCATTTCCACTTCTTTTCCATATAACGTTCGACTGGGGTCCCACTGTATGCTCGTTGTATTTGTCTTTATGCTATTTATAGGGTGGTAAGAAAGTCTTGAGCCGTTTGACGTCTACATTTTCTTTGTTTTCTTATTCAGTGCACAAAGCATTATACTCCACGATTTAATCATCATTGTTTGTCAGAACCATAACGTCCTTGAGAGGCAGGTCAGTCATCTTCTACTTGCAGAATGGAGCAGGCTGGAAGCCAAAGAAGTCGGTGACTGCCCGAATGGCATCGCCGAGTTTGGTTCCTCTTTTCTCAGCTGAAAAGCAACATGGAGAGAAGATAATTGACACCTATAGGGAACAATATAAGTGTAATAAGATGATTGCAAAATCGAGTGCCAACCGCATTTCTACAAATTTTTATTAGTCTCTTTGTCGTCATAGGGCCTTGCTGCATCATTGCGAGTGTGCACCGAATGCTGTCGGCCGAGATGTCCGAGCTCAGTCCACCCAGCGTTTCTCTGTAACGAGGGAGTGGAGCCAACTGGTATCTGTGGCGTGGGTGTGCTATAGTCTCCTTGCAAGAACACGAGGGCTTTTTTCTGGATCCGCTGCGACAGCTTCGAGAAAAGTAGAATTTTCTACCACAGGAGCCCGTCCCAACCAAGGCTTGTCTTCCAAGCAGGAGTCTCGAGCTGTAAAGCGAGATGACCAGAGCTCGACGATGTTGAGGGTTGACGTGCCTTCTACGAATACAGCGTTGATGTTGCGAATGGTTTCCATCACTCCAGTGCTGTCCCACCGTCCGTTAAAGATGAGGGCTCAAATATGCTCTTGTGAAAATGACATCTTATCTGAAGTAAAAGAAGAGGGGTTGGCTATTTATACCCATCGTAACGCTGCTTCGTGAATGACTAACGACTATTACATGTTAGGTTATGAATACAATTAATAAGTCGGAAGTTCTGAAAATTTCATGCAAAGTGGTTCAAGACTTTCTTACCACCCTATACCTAAGACCACTTGAGAATTCATCACTTCCGCGCTTGCAGAAACATTTGAAGTTATTGAGAAATAAGGAAGTTTGTTACATTTTCCTCATTACTTTTGCTCCCCTAATAGTATCAGTGAGCGAATATTGATAACGCAATGGTAAAAGGTAAAGTTAGAGGTGTCGGCGTTGATCAGTCCTCTAAGAACGCGTCTTGTATAAGTCTTCCGTTCGGTATCGTAGAGGCACGTTGAATGGGTATTTGACCTATACAATGTCGCTCGTCGAGGTCAGTCGTTATACTAAGTCAGTGTCTTCGCCTTCCCAGAAAAGTCTAGTACCAATATACGCGACCACGAGTAGTGGAAGGCTAGGTCTCGGGTGGGGATCGATCGCTCGACCGTGCGGGTGTCAGTAGCACCGTTATACCTCACATTACCTTCCAAACGAAACTTTCCGTTTGTGCCTTCCAGCCGGCATTGATTTTAGTATTCTGGTGTTATTATGTTAGTATGCCTCGCCGAGGTTGTCAGGTGGAATTATTTATTAACGGCCTGACGTTTCGACCTTCTCGTCGTCCTCAGAGGCCTAAACATGGTTCGTGGTTAGTGACCCGAACGGCTTCCCGCTCCAAAGGCCGCACCCACTCTAGCATTTCTGACAAATTGTTATAAAAACCAAACAAAAATTCATTCGGAATAGAATTAGCTCTTGGATTCCACCGTAATCGAGTAAGTAAGTAATTGTCAGATACGGCGTCCTCTAGTCAATATTCTCGCTTTTATACAAGTCTGCAAAGCTACAAACAGCGTTCATAGAACCCAACCAACCCGTTTATTGCAACCTAGTCGACACAACTAACAATAAGTAAACGTCTCATTTCTTCACGTGGTCCGATGCAATTTTCTCTTCTTATACAGCTTTGTCCTCATCCAATCCGTTACTGAACTGCTCGCTATCGGAGAAATAATCCAGTCGCGTCAGCGGCCGAACACCGATCCATCTCATTTTGCACTGCACTTCATTCACTCATTAACTTTCACTTTCACCGCTACCCGTTAGCTCTTTCAGAACTCGTCCTTCTGTCTGATTGATTTTGACGAACGAATTTCTTTATGAATATAGATAATTCACTCACTGGACTGCAATATCGATCACTGGAGAACCCCTGAATCACTGATTCTGCCGAAACCTTCACATGACAATCAAATTATCTCCACTGCCTGAAGCAAAGTTGGATCAGAATCTCCGTCAATAGAGGACTTTGAAAGCTTGAGAATCTAAATGAAGAAAATGTTTCATTATTCTGTTTTAGCTTGTTCAGGTCGCTTGCAAAATTAAATGGCGTCCTCTTGAAATCTGAAAGCTTTTCTCGCTGCTCTTTCTTTTTATCTTTTTTGTTCCATGTCTATTTGAACTATTTTCTCACTAGATTCCGGGTTGAGTGTCCAAATTGTCTCGCTCTTATTTGAATAATACTTCCAGCAATGTATGTGTACTTTCCCAGTGTACTTTCATGCTGAATAAACACTAAATGTTGATAAATTCAACGGAAACGGGTCCGAAAATCGAGGAGCGAGAAAAAATTGACTGAAAACAAGTTTCATGAATTTGTGAAAAGTGTATATAGTGGGATAGAGCTCGAGCTGCTGAGCTCCAATATATACTTATTTTTGCAAATAAATTAATTTTGAAGAAATTATTGGAAAACGGCGGTTTCGGCGCTACGAAGCGCCGCTACTGCCGCTTTATCGCTGCGGCGGCTCCGGTATTGTACTTGTCATTCTCCATCCACTTCCGTGCATTGTCCTACTTGTCTATTCCTCCTTGCAGTCCAAATGACCCGTTTTCTTTTCGGGTTGACGCAAACCTATCAATTTAGCGCTATGTAGATTTCCGAGAGCGCGCGTGGTTCAGTGGAAAGAGGCGCGACTGACATCGGCATGGTCCAGCGATCGATCCCGGCACGGACTAACCAAGCCTTCCATTTCTCCGGGGTCGGCTTAATTCGTACTATACTTACCTGGGAAGGAAAAGACACTGACTTGGTATAGCACCTGACTCTCTGCAAGTCATTGTGTTGGGCAAATACGCGTTCGTCATACCTTTATAATTTAAATGAAACAGGAAGGGCTCTTAGGGGAGTGATCAACGCCGATACCTTTACCTTTACATTTTTTACGGTTAAGCCAATACGCTAAGCATGCCCATGCTCTGATTCTTTACCTAAAGACCATCCGTTGGTAAGGGGTTACTGTCAAAGGATGCCAATTTAGCGGTTTCTTTTCCAAAGTGATGATGGTATAATCCGCTATAACCCGATTTTCTGACCAAAGACCGAGTGAAAGCGATACGACGGCCAACCGGGTCGGGTAAATTCGTTCCAAACTTGTCTGGGTTGATAAACACCCTAACTTGATATAGTGGCTGGTCCCGCAAGTCATTGTATAGGCCAAACACGCATTCGCCATGCCTCTGCGATTCTGAATGGAACGCGAGTGCGGGGCGCATCTTTAGAGGACTGATTGATGCCGGCCACTTTACCTTTTGCCTTTACTTTTCTTGGGTTGCACTTCTGGACCATGAGCTCTACACTAGTACCACTGAACCTAAAGCGAAAAAGCAAATAAGCTGAGAGCCGCCGAGTCTCAATAGCAATTATCCTCAACCGCCACTAGGTCAACACAAAGGTGAAACTCTATACCGACATGATGAAGAGCCGCCCCGAAATACGACCACGTTTTCTCGCTAATCGAGAAGCTGGCCGAGAGTTGACCTTTAATTCGACCTTTTCCTAGTGAATTGTTCCCGAAAAATTCGATACATCTCCTTCTTTATGAGTTTTCCCTCAGGAATTATCAATTTCGGCGACTTAATCGAGAACTTGTCCACTGCCTTTACTCTTCGAAATGTTTGGAAAACTCCAATCAAAGGTTGGTAGATCAGTTCGATTGTTCTGGTACCGTTTATCCCTGGAGCATCTCTAGATTACCCTATTCGCCTGATAGAGGTAAGGTATAGATGTCGACGTTAATTCGTCCCCTAAGGGCACGCTCCTCTGGGTATTTGGCCCACTCAATCTCTTGTCTTTACCTTTCCGGACGAGTCTGATACCAATTTACCCGACTCCGAAGGGATGGAAGGCTTGGTTAACCTGGTCCTGGATTGATCGCTTGATCGTGGAGGTATCACAAGCGCCTCTTTCCACTGGACCACGCATGTCGAGAATATGAGAATAGAACGCACTAAAACGTAGATGTGTTGCTTCTCTATGTGCGTGTGCACGGTAGCAGACTTGACCAGGAAGATTGTATTCACTTCGAGGAAATGCGATTTTGAACAAAAGTATAGTACATGACGCTTTCCACGAAAACCAACTAAAGTCGTTTAAATCGTTTCGTATTTCTTAGGAATTTTTCAACGTTGTAGCGATCGAATTACATTCGCTGAAATAAAAAGCAGGAAGGATAGTACACTACCTCCAACCCATGATATAATTGCAGTTGCAGATTGCAGTTGCCCTCAAGGAACACCTAAGCAATCGTCGCTACCTGCACTATAATTATATTTCTCGGAAATTGTAGGTTGTGACCTGCAAGACTACCTGATAACCTGGTACGCTATGCTTTTGATGTTTCTTCTGCTTAATTGCCCTTTCCTGAGTGAATCTTTTGCATCTAATGGACGGACAGTCTTCACTATTCTTCGAATCTCTCTTGAGATTATTCCTCCACGATTGAATATATGTATATTTTCCTTCCGTGGTAAATTTTCCGATTTTGAATTTCTTTTTTCGATGATTCCTTTATTTTTTTTGCAGATCCTGGCTGTTTCTTATGTCCTGGTGAAGTGGTCAATTAAGCAGGCCATATCCCCTTCCGATCGTTGAGGAAAGCAGTATTCCTTAGTGCAGTTGTAGATAACGGTTGTCCATATTCGTATTTTCATTACATGCTGATAAAGTATCCATAGGGATGAATAGTAGCGCGCGTAGTGCAGTGGCAAGGTGCGCTACTGGTACCCAAACGGTCGAGCGATCGATCCCCGCAGGGCTAACCAAGCCTTCCATCCCTCCGAGGTCGGATAAATTGGTGCTAGACTTATCTGGGGAGGTAGAGACACGGACTTTGTGTGGCGGGTGGCCTCGTAGGTCATTGTATAGGCTAAATACCCATTCACTGTGCCTCTACGATTCTGAATGGAAGACGGGTGCGTGGCGCGTCCTTAGGGGAGTGAGCAACGTAGCATAGGAGCCATAAATGACGCTAGTCTCATTACTCACAGAAATCATAAATTAAACGATTGTGCATTTTTTCACCGGAACCGTCTGGACCATTATTTATGTACCATTTCTCTGTAGTGTTCATTAATAACCGAGTGTCATTCCTGTCCACATTAACATGTCGTGACGTCAGTTGAAAAAGTTCCTATTCAAGAAAAGAGCACATTGTAGTTTTCTGATTACTGCCGTTAGAGCAGAGTGTTTCATAGAAAACTTCTACTGCTCCTTCGCCGTTTTCTCCTTTACTACCCCTTCTTCACACTGTTCCTTCTCTTCTTCCTTTTTCTTTTACTCATTTTTCTTGTTCCTCTTCTAGTTTCTGTTCTTTTCGCACTTCGAGCGTTGCCACTCCTCCTCGTCTCCTACTTCTTATTCATGTTCCTCCACTTGTTCGACCTGCTGGTCTTCCTTCTTGTGCTTTCCCGTTTTCCGTCCTCTTTTTTTCATCTTTTTATCGCCACATTCCTCCTCTTCCTCTTCTCCTTTTCACCATCGTACTCCTCCCTGTTCTACGTGTCCCTGGCTTTCATATTGTCCTCTTCCCTCTCTGTTCTTTCATTTCTGCGGATTATGACTGAACGCTCCACCAATCACTGTTCTGCTACTGATCGCGTCGCGGCGCGACAGAACTTGCTAAAGGCGCGGATTGAAATTGAATAGTCGTACAGTGTAATGCTACTTGTTGATTACAAGCCCGTCTATAACGCAATTCCAATTTTTCGTCTACACAGCTGTTTTTATTCTCGAATGTCACGTGCAGTTATTAGTTTTTGCTGTTTTCCGACTACTTATTGGGTTAGATATATTACCTGAGAGCAGAGAACTGCCTTCCGCATTCAAGGTAGAAAGCCCTAAGGCAATGGCCGACATTGATCACCCACTAAGGTTGAGCCGTGCATACGGCTTGCATTCAGAAGAGTGGAATCTGAGTGCTTCGTCTATAAAATGACTAACGGAAGCACTCGATGTGCTGGTCAGTGTCGTCACTTTTCCATACAAGTCTATTACCAATCTATCCGACTCCGCTCGGAGGCAAGTCTTGGTTAGCCCGGGTGAGAATCGATCGCTCTACCGGCCTATATGGCCGCGAATGTACAAATGTGCCCCATTTTTGAAAATTGACGGTAGACAAATTTTGCCTCCAATTACTATAGAAGCTAAATTCGGATTCTACTTGTCAAGCGAAATCGAAAGATATGTGATAGGACTGATCTCGAACGATATTTGATAAGACTGCTCCGGCCCATCCGGTCTATATGGCCAGGAATGCACAAATGTGCCCAATTTTTAGAAATTGACGATAGACAAATTTTGCTTCCTCTTTTTCTTCTTTTTCTTGAGATTCGTAGTTACAATTCTGCCTCCAATTACTATAAATGCTAAATTCGGATTTTACTTGTCGAGACAAAATGGAAGACATGGGATAGGACTGATCTCGAACGATATTTGATAAGACTAATCCGGCCTATATGGCTACGAATGTACAGATGTGCCCAATTTCCGAGAATTGACATTAGACATTATAGGCGGGATCATGTGCAGGTGAATGCAGGACTTCTTGCCAGGACACCGAGTGGCCAGAGTAAGCACATAGTAAAGCGGAGCTCAAAACACATAATAACGCGGAACTTATAGACGGCTTGTCGAAGAAAATTAATGGAGTAGCTCGTTCAGCCGGCGGCCTTGTTGACTGGTGCAATTGTATTCTAGATGAATGCTGTGGTAAGGTAATTGATCGGGCCGAGAAACCGAGTACAAAATAGCTAATCTGTACTAACCGCCCCCACTATACGAGGTTTCCATTCCAAAGTTGTTATCAGCTCTTCATACTGAGAACTTCAATCTATTTATATACAGTACCGTCGATATTTTTTCGCCAAAACGCGATTGAAACGATGTAGGTGGTTTTTACCGTTCACTCACCAACTTCGACTGGAATAAATCACTTCAGAATTTTTTGTATTGAATGAAAAATACATCGCAGGAATCAGAAAAGCGTGATTTGGCCTGTAGCCAGAATTTTGGAGTTTTGATTTTCATGTGTGTGTTCCTTGACCTCATCAGGGCGACGACCACACAAGGTCAACGTCGTTAGGCCGACCTTGTTAATTGCACCCTGTGGATATTTCCAATCAAGTTATTTATTTATTTATTTATTTATTCAATACGCTGCGTGGGAAATGAAAACCCAGAACGGGAATCAAAAAACAACAACAAACAGAGAACATAGAACAGTTGTAAATGAAAAGCTTAAAAAGACAACAATCGTTTCCCTGTCATGCGCGTAAAGGTCGGAAATAATGGCGGAACAGGGAGCACGTCCAAGATTTGTATTCTAACGTTTTTGCAACTATGTAATATCAAAATAGAATACCATATCTACAGAGGGGAAGACGAGACGATCATTTTAATATAGTACAACAAGCACGAGCTTGAGTCGTTACGGACCACTTTTCTTGCTAGAATTCTCATTAATGATGCATAGAGCCCATCTGCAGAAGCCCAGAAATTTTTGACCGTTTTCATATTTCATGAAAAAATGCAAAAACAGTTTTTTATCTCTCTTTTCTATTCAGTGAAGCCTGTTCTACGTTACTGAACAAATGACTTCCTCCACCTTTCAACTCTAACCATATTTACTAGAGTGTTTCCATTACGCTCAGCGAATCGAAGTCCAGCTTCTTACCCGGAGCAGGAGTGCGACCGAATTGCTGTTTCAAGTTTCTTCCATACCCTCCTTTGTTCACATACTTAATCCGTTTTCAATTTCTTCTTCGCGAAAATCGTTGTTTTTTGTAAAGTTTTTGGAGTTACGACTCGTTCAACCTGGACAACAGACATTGATTTATGCTTTGTTTTTCAGAACGAGCCGAAATTTATGCGATGCTAGACGTTCCTTTAATACTGCGATTGGTGATGTACTTCATAGGAAACTTATTGACAACGATCTCCATCTATATTCTTTTGAAACACGCCGGATTGCATAACAATTTCAGGTGTGTAGATGAATTATTCGTGATTTTTTATTAGCGATCGAGTTTTTTGCGCTATTTTTAGAGTGTCGATTTTCCTGCTGATCATGTTTGGATTTGCTCGAGCTTTCTTCACTTACTGTATCACCTTCACACCTTTCATAACCGATGCCAACACTAATGCGGTGGGTTTTTTTGACGACAAGAAATAGAAACATACTCTTGAAATTATACTTCTCTTGCGAACTGATTGTATAGGTTCGAATCCCGCCCTAGTCGTGATTTTTGCGGCGCACCCTCGTCAAAGAATCAGACACTTCGAATAAATAAACCAGATCTCTGTCATCGATTTTGCACATTTTGCAGCTCCTTCAAGTTCATTTTGTCGCCGCGTTTGTCTACTGCATATGTGGTTTCGCCATAGCCAGTCTACTGTTGAGTGTCGAACGCTTCATTGCCATCACTAAACCGAAGATCTACGAACGGAATTCGGACAACGTCGCCGTACCGTTGCTCATTTTTGCTGCCGTGGTAAGTTCTCGAGCACATAATTCCAAAGTTCCAATTCATTTGTCCCTAAATACATCCTCGAATAGTAGTATTTTGCCCGAGTTGGATTCTCTTACGTAATGCGATTCTTCTACCTTGACGACTGTTTGAGGTAGGAAAATCGCACGATAGAAAGTATTTGGCTGTCGCAAAATTAATTTCGGAAGTGGACCGCTCAGTTCAAACTGCAATAACTCAGCTGAAACGCAACTTTATGAGTTAAACTAAAAACCGTAAGCATCTACACACCTTTCGCAACGAAGCGATAATAGTAGATCCAAATCTTTAGAGAAGAAACAGGGATCACGGGAGTTAACGAAAGCAAGAAAGGCATTTTCAACATCGGTCAAATCAGCGAATTTTTTCTAACGCAAATAAGAACCAAATGCTTGAAAAAAGTGACAGGCTGTTGGCGAAGGGTCAGGAGAATAAGGAGAAGGAAGAAGAACTTCAATGCGTAACTGGGTCAATTTTTGCCGGGTGATCTTCGCGATGTATGCACTTGCAATGTCCTGAATTAGGATCGCACCGCTTCTGTTCGCTAGTGCCGGACACAATTTTGAACCAACAGGTGGCATGAAGCTATGATGGATAACTGCTTTACTACACCACCACACAGTAATTGTAACCTTTTTAGGATGAAGTTTCGGTTTAGGAAAAGGTTTTGGTGGAGCACCCTCATCAATCCAAGCAAATCCCATTCGCTATTATTATGAAGAACCCATTGTCCATCTACAACTACAATACGGTGGACAAACGGTTCATTTTTATGACGAATTAGGAGGTTTGAACAGACCTCAAAACGCGTAAGATGCAGCTCATCGGGCAATTCATAAAGAATCGATTTTGACATCATCTTCACCTTGCCGATTTGTTCCAAATGTCTTGCAACTGTACAATAATATACACCCAGGTCTTCTGCTAGCTCACGAGTATTGGTCTCTGGATTTGCTTCAACGGCTGTCCTCAAATTCTATTCATCAAGGGTCCACCTGCGACCCTGACCAGCTTTTCTTTCTAGATTAAAATCGCCAGAAGCAAATTTTCTAAACCAAAGCTGCACTGTCCGTTTGCAAGAACAATCCATCCCAAAAGCTCTGCTAAGGTTACGCGCTACGTCTGCCGCGGGATGTCCCAATTTATACTCATGAAGCATAAGCACTCGAAAGTCGCGTCGGTTCATGTTCGAATAAAGCGCTGGAAAAAGTCGACTGCACAAACTAGAAAGACAGTAGTGAAGGACCCGATGCAACCGCTGAGGAGGTTGGCGACAGTGTTGGAGTTAGCGGTGACTCTAATTAGGTTCAGTGACTGTAGTAGTTCCCTGGATAGCAGCTGTGTGTTCAGGAAGGCCATATATCTTTCAACAACGCGGCGCACGAGCCATTTGTTTCAAAACTGGCTGTCCGATAACTTGGACATGCTTTGGTCCACGGTGTTCTGGTCCGAGAAAAACCCGGATTTGAACCCCATGAGCTACTACGTTCGGAGCATTGTTGAGAGGGTTGCTAACAAGTCGAGGCACCCTAACATCACATTTCTGCGAACCGCCAGTAAAGCAGTATTTGTAAATTTGGACCGAGCTTTTTTGAATAGGGCTTGCAAACGTTTCAGGTCGAGGATGGAGGCGATTATTGCTGCTGACAGAGTCTACATTGAGCCATTGTAATAAAAATACACCCCTCTACTAATGTGCAAAAGACTTCTGGATTTGAATTGTATTTGGCGTTCGTAAGGTTGTTTGAAAAATCCGACTCGCGGTTGTCCGGATTTAGCTGGCGCACCCTGTACAGCTGCCATTAGCATGAAGGGTAGTGCCAATTGTACCTAACTAGTAGCGGCAGAGGAGAACATTTATTTCAGACACGTGATCAACCACATGCTAAGCAAATAATCTGAGCATAGTCAGCATCACAAACTTCACCAAAGCTACGAGACTATAAAAATTCCACATTACAAACTAGGTAGAAAGCATTATAAGAGAAAAAACATTTAAAACATTCGGAAGAAAAGAAATATCAAAAGACGAGCACTCTGCTCTAGCACCGGAATTTTTTCCTGTAGCAATGACGTGTTATTATTGCTCGGATTTTAGAAATTTGGCCATCACCCTCCTGAAGGCTGGTATGTTTATGGGAACAAGAAACCGTTTGCTCAGTTTGGCGTATTCAGAGCCAGCTCGGCACACGAAGTTGGCCCGTACTGCTGATCTAGCCACATAGAACTTCAGCTTAACAGCAGTGCCTCTTGTACTGGAAGTCATAGCTGTGAAGAACCTACTCCCGCTCAGGTGTACCAGGCCGTGCCTGATTTTGAAGACCACGGGAAGATCGAATTGTTTCCTGCGTAGGAGAGATGATTTCGAACCAAGAGTCCTACGTCTTGCAGAGCTTATTGGGGTAGATCGGTAGTCGGATCTTCTAGACCTAATATGGAGTTTCCTTGAAAGCTGTCCTGAACTCTCGCGAGAACGTTAATGCCAGGGGTGTGCGGAATTTTATTTTCAAAAAAGCGGAAAGCGGAAGACGGAACGGAAATGGCCAAAAATGGCCGGAAACCGGAATGCGGAAAACGGAAGCCGGAAATAGCACAAAAATCGCTAAATTATCGGAATTTAGCCAAAACTGGACCCCAAAAAGTTTTCATTTCTGTTTCTAAAGGTACCCATTGAGTGCTCGTTTTGTTTGCCCAAGAATGTGTCTACTATTTTGGTGAAGGTGTTCAACGTTTGGTGATAGCTTCAAAGTAAATGGTGGAAATTCATCTTTATAAACTTCATTGTAAGCCGAAGACAAGTACGTAGAGAAAGACATGCTTTTTGGCGTGATAGACAAGAATGCTTTCAAATTAGAATTGAAATCCTAAAACGAGCTTGTTATGGTGGAGAAGCAGTAGTTTTTCATGATTTTGGGGAGAGAGGCTTTTTCGCAGACCGTTTATAACGAAACCAGCAATAGAAAACAACCTCTCACACTCGGACGATGTGGCATGTGCCGACAAATACTTCATTGCAAGCTTTCCTAGGAGGGGGGGGGGAGTGTACTTCACTACATTGGTTTCATTCTATCAGGGGCCGTATGCTCGTCTCATTAAGAGCACATGAAACACGGGCCGACTCCAATCATACTAGCTGGCTCCTCCCCTTGCCCCATCCCCCAGCAATCTCGGGTGAGACAAGCATACGGCCCCAGAATTCGAATGGATCGCATCGACGTCAGTACAATAACTTCAGTCTTTATTTTGTTAGCTTGCACAGTGGAGCTCTTTGATTTCTTCTTCCGTTTCCGTGTTCCGCCCAAAAACAAAGCGGAACACGAAACGGAATGGGAAGGGCCAAAAACGGACGGAAACCGGAATTCGGAACACGGAAACGGAAGTTCCGCACACCCCTGGTTAATGTCCTTTATTATGGCTGGACTGAACAACGGGGTTCCGTACTCCAGAACAGGGCGCACATAAGTCTCGTAAGCTCTGAGGGTGGTATGCTCATTATTGGTGCTAAGAAAAAAAAAGAAACAAAATTTGTGTCTTTCTATATGATAACGGAAGTTGATGTGAACGTGCCCATTCGACGACCTTTGTTATGGCGTCTTGAACCCTATCAGCAAGCACAGAGTCGGACATTCCTGTAAATTTCGAGATCGTCGGCAAAACTCTGCAACCGAGTTGAGCACAGAACTTGGTTGTGAGCGAGAAATGTGTAAACAACAACTTTGTTTTGAGTTTTATTCCGAGAGAGACGTTATGAATACCTTTTCAGATCGCAGTCACATTCGGGGTTGGATATATGGCAAATGTCTACAGCAACAATCAGATCCCGCTTATTACTGTGTGTACAGTTGCCGGATTTCTTAGTTTAATTGTGAGTTGGTTGTATGCCCTTTTTTGTGATAATAGAAGTACGTTTTCTTTCTGAATAATCTGGAGAGATTACTGTTTAAAAAAATTTCCAATGTTGAAACTTCGTCATGAAAATTCACCGTGAAGAATTTGCCATATTTTCTCGCAGAGTTTAGTTCTTCGTTGCTGGTACAGTGCGTTATTAAGCTTCCGCATTGACACGATGACGACAGTGTGGCGCAATGCTGCGCCACTCTCAAGCGGCCGCGTGGGACCGTGTGGCGCAATGCTGCGCCGCAGTCTTGTGTAGCATGGTCCATGAAAATGATTCCTAGCTTCTGATTTACTGGAATTTTTGATTGGGCACTAGTTTTCTTTACAAGTAAAAACAAATAGTTGTTATTGCAGGAAACAATTGAATGCAAACAAATACTGTTTACTGAAACAAACACATAAATACAAACAAATATGGATCATTAGAACAAACAAATAATGAACAATAAACAAATAACAATTTCTTTTTAACCTGAATTAGGAAAAAGGACATTCTAAAAGCTTCCAGCTGTTATTTTTCTATTTTCATTGCAAAAAAAGGAATAGTCACAATCGCCGATATTACAGGACTGTATATGTAGTCTTCGAGATTTACTATTCACTTCCATTTTGAAAAAAATTCGCCGCTCATGCCACAGCCTCGGCGCGCTAGAAAATCGGTTGGTCCCACGCGCCGGACACGCGAAAAAGGCGCTGTCGTCAACGTGTTAAATTTGTGCGGAGTATTTTCAAAAAAAAAACTTGGTCTTTTTACAGTTAGCCACTGTTGTTTGGAAGCGTGCAAAAACTCTGTGGAATAACCGAAACTCTTCACTTGGGCAGCGGTGCGTTTTGGATCTTCCATATATTCTACTCGTTTTTTTTACGTAACGTGATTAGTTCTCGTACGTGATTTACGTCCTCGTTCCAGATTTCAAATCGCCGAGATGACACGAACATCACCTATTTATTTATTTATTTCGGTCGACGAGGCGATATGCATCACTATTATGTCCATCATCGGATTTTTGATGCTAGATCGAGACAACACCGATGTGATCGCTACTTCCGATGTACTCGTGCATGTGATTGATGTGGTGAGTCATTCAAATAGTAGTCAACGTCATGTGAAGATACGTGAAATACCCAAGAGACGTTCATGGTTGGCAGCAAAACTGCGCTGTAGAGGTGAGCGCAAGGCAGAGACGTAGAGGACTCGATATGTGTGTGCCGCAGGCGCGAGATTTTTATCTACCAAAAGTTGCTGCGAGGCATAGCAGCGTTCGGGAATGATGTGCATCTCACTGTGACGTTGGACTTTCTCTCAAAAACTGTCAGGTAAAAATTGTTTAGTAAAAACTGTAAATTTTCAGGTCGGCGCCTGGCGAATCATCTTCATAAATCTGGCACTTATTTATTACAGTTTTTCGCTGAAAAAGACGCGATTAACGGTGCTGACGCATATGACGAAAACGCAGCACCAAACGACCGCCGATCATTTTAAAGAGCTCAAAGAGATGTGGAAATGAACATCCCATCGGATGACCAACTGTACATAGTTTCTTCAAAGAAAGCTAATAAACCATGCTTATTTGTTCGTTTGTTTTTATTAAACATGGTGTGGACACCACAGGAAATATTCTTTTTCGTAAAACTTTCATACGCACTTGTCAATATAAATGTAAAACATCAAATATAAACAGAAAGAAACAGGAAAACAAAGCCCATCAATGAGAGCAGATTTGTTTCAGAAGCGTTGCAAAAGTCCTCGTTGCAGCAACACCATCGGTCAGGTTCGGTGGAGTCATGCAGTGGAAAGCACCTGATAAACTATGATTATTGCCTGACTAACATGACAGCAGTTCACCTGTGTAGGTTTCGAACATTCTCAGTACAGTATGAAGGGTTCTCGAGCGGAGTTCAATAAGATTCTTCTAGAAAATGATAGAAAATCGGTTTTCGAAGCACATTTTCAAGCAGTATCGTGCTCAGGCCCAAACCCTTCCACAGAGTTAACGTATCAGAGCTGGACATTGGTCTCGAGAAAAATTCCTTGATGGCAGGGAACGAGTCTGAATCAGCAACTTCGGACGATGTTCAGAATGTGCCCTTTGCAAGAGGCGCGGCGATTATTTCGTAACCCGTTATTTACGCAGGGTTACGAAATATGGACGCTGCACCAAAAGGTGTTGGGTGATGTAGGTGCCCTTAGTTAATGCCTCGGTGGAGAGAGACACATGCGCTTGATAAAGAGGTTTATTGAGGACTGTCGTGTCGGGGCACCAGCCACACCAGTTCTCCCTTGGTCCCGCCCCATTGCGGGTGGGCCAAGGGGTTCTAGCATGTGCCGGGGTGGATATCGTGTCTCGCTACGCGTGACCTCCGTTGTTCAATTTCGACGATGTGCAAATAAATGAAGTTCATCTAGGTGTCAATTGCGTGAATTCAAACGACAACTTGCGAATGACACATTCAGTTCCCTGTGTCATCAAACCTGCATTGATAGCGTTTGAATATTTCGTAACCCTGCGTAAATGATCATTACCATCTTAAGCTGGCCCTGAACGCTATAGAAGGTCAAAAAACTAGGAAAAAGTAGAAATGTGTGGAGGACTGAAGATTGATGTGCACTCACCCGTCTTCCTCATCCGGACAAAGCACAACGTCAGCACATCCTCGAGTCACCGTGCTACCGTTGGACCACTTGACACACCACAGCTGTACTGGGTGACAGAGCTGTTCCTGAATAGAGCTTGGAATGTTGCGAATCATCTTTCTCTTGTCAAATCCAGATCGTTTTGTCGATCCTAGACCTGTCGTCGCTACGACGACCACCACGCCTCCCTCACCCCGCCCCTCATGGGGTCAGGGTGCGCCTCCTCAATCAATAACTAGTCCACCACCCATCAATAACCAATTCCATAACTCGTCCAACACCTATCAATAAACGGTGACGCATTTTTGTGCTCTGCCTACATCCTCATCTGGTTCAGAATTCCACTGAACCACCATCCTTACACAGTCTACATATCGGACAGATTAAGTCCCGTAGTCTCAGCAACCACAAGGCCATTCTTTCAGTACTGGATAACTTTACTCTCTGCGCGCCTGCTACAAAATAAGCTCATTGATCAAATCATTTCTAGTGAACAGCTTTGTAGCCTAATCAAAACACGGAATTGCTGCAACAATTGATATTCCCGTTAAGAAAGCTTTCAAAGGGAAAGGAACACGATGCAAGGCTATGTGAGCACATTGTAAATGATTATTCTAGACTTAAGTGCACTGTTGAAGATCTTAAATGCTAAATAAATAGCAGAAACCGTTCACCTGTAAGCCGGAATCATAGCATCGTAACAGAGAATCGGTTAGTGTCGTCAACGCAAGCAGCACTAAAAACCGTAGGTAGCGCATGGAACGTGGTGCCGGGAATCACCGCCGTCAGTAGCGGAGACATGAAGTGTTATTTTAGTGCTTGGAGATAAGAGCGAGTCCATAAAACTGCGCGTTTCGCTACCTTTCAGAGATTGTCGCCAGCATGATTGAATGGAGTAGACTACGTAAAATTGAGTTTTTTCTAGACGTGCTGAGATGATTCTGTTAGGTTGTGCTAAAAAGTTGATCGACCTCAGCTAGGATTCGTTGGTTCATCCATCGTACTCATCAGACCTCTCGTCAAAGTATTACCATATTTTGACAGAGCTCAACAAGGTCATCAAGGCAGGGCGCCCAAGAGTTGGTTTGGGGACTTTCTCGGACTGTTAGACTCCCATCTTTCCGTCTCTGATAATATTAACATTCACCGTTAGATGTTCGTTTTATGTTAATCACAAACTTATATGTTCCATTTGTGTTATCCTTGGTTCATTGGTTTTTATTGTATATCGCATGAGGCATTCATGTAATAGAGAAGAAGAAGAAGATGCCAGAACTGACTTCCACAATTCGACGCTTACGGAAGTTCGTATTTCGGTGCTATGTGGGTTGGGGGGTACTGTGTGGTGGTCTGTAATATCGCGTCGATTCTGTGCTGGTTAACACGTCAAGGTGTGAACAATTCTGAAGAGTTTACATGTCAAACATGTCAAAGCCGACCGAGTTGATCGTAAACAATGGCAGATATAACAATACGTTAAAGTCGACGTAAAGTTGCGAACCACCGCCCTACACCCCTCAACCCACATAGCGCCCGAATTACTATCGTAAGTGCATTCATTATCTCACTTGCTGTTGCAATAGATGTGGCGATTCTTATGTTGCGTATAAGTTTCGATTCTGTTTTGTGAAATTCTGCATGCACACTCTTCATCGTGTTAACACGATTGAACCAACAACTATTTTATCAACACATTATTATCACAATCGTACATTGCAGTCTGTGTATCAATCGGTATCGATGGTGTTGCATAGATGATTCTGTCGAAGAGGCTACCAGTGCTGGAACGAGGATGAGAAGATCATGGAAAGTTCGACAACGCCATACCGCCGCCGCAGGCAATCTCGTCATCTGCGACCTGGTCCGGCGAAGCTCATGAACTTGCTTGCCTGAAAAACTCTCATTGGCTACTCGTTCGGATTTTGATTTTTCTCCGAGGGGAACCATTGAAATTCATCCAATTTAGAGGGGCAAAGAGACAAGGAGTGGCTCATCCAGCACAATTGCTCAAAAGCAGAAGCGGATTACTCGTCAGTTCCGAAGTTACTTATCGTTCACATCTAATATCAATGTTGCTTGACTTAATGTGTAACTTCTTGTTGAGAACAACGAACTCCGAGAGAAGGATATGCTACGGGTCAGATATTCTATCATTTGGCCTGTTGACTGAACGTAGGAGTGTCCTTACAAAAGACGCCCCCCACTTTTGTCAAACGAAGGAAGATGTGGATAGTGGACATCCCAGCGAATAAGATATCCTACCTTACTAATGAATAGGCGAAACCACGATGTCTTTCTGTCAACTATAGGGTCCCGCCGCGATTCCCCGTTACCGTACTCGCAGTGACGTATTTCATCAGTTTCCCGCCGTCTTTTGTCGCATGCTTTTTGTTCTTCGTTTTATTTGTTATTATAAATGTTTTATATATGTTTCCTACTATTCATTAGTTCAATTGGCGGCCTGCAGGCCGCTGAATGGCTGGTAATCAAATACCTGTTGCTTGGCCATGAGAATATCGGACAGATCACAGCCTTGTGAGAGTCCCGCGTTAATCAAACACATGCGGCTTCGCTTCTCTGTTCGTCCGTAACTGAAAAAAAACGTCCGTTAAGTTATTAACAAATAGAAAAAACCTCCAGCAGTAACTTACCCCCAGTCACCGGCCAATAGCTGATCTCTGTCTTGCGACGGATCCACCAACACGTCCTCGTACCGGAACAATCGCGCTTCCAACGCCACAACGCACACCAAGAACAAGGCGCACAGCGACACACAGGAATTCATTTGGATTACCTGGAACTGGAAGGATTACGGTAGAGATGAGCCCCACTGTCCCGACGCGTTCGATCAGCGACAGAAACAACAAGCAAGCAAAATGACAACGATGAGGCGCTATAATAGAAAACAAAATAATAAATAACAGAAGTCACAGAAATGTCACAAGAGAACTGATGCCCTACAGAGGCGGTGCCTACCAAATAACCGCGAAGAAGAAAAAAGGAAGACCCACCTACGCACATACGAAAATAAGTTATATATCGTTGACTCAGCTAGCTGAATGGACTGGAGGAATTGATGCGTGTTTTTGTTTTAATAGTCGCTTCAATACGCGAGCCCTCCGACCACGAATAGCCATCCACGAATGAACTTTTAATCGTACAACAAAACGGAAACTTCTATGCTATTCGTTTGGAAATGAAAGTCTAGTTGAATTGTAAGTCGACAATGGTGCACTTTGGTCAACAAAAGAGAGAAGGACAATGACGACACGAGCTCCCCAAGGATCCATTTTTCAGGGAATTATCAATCTGCTTAACTTTTGCTCTCATTTGAAATTACAATTAAACTTTTATTTTGTCACTCCTTTCTTTGTTTTGCTCTTTCCCCGACGAAAATCTGTCAGCGTTGCTCATTTTGTGTGATCAATTTGCTATTACTTCCTTCGGTCAACAAAAGGAAAAGGCGAGTTTTCAGGCAAAGCATATTTTACCACCTAAATCAGGTGAGGTATCAAACCTAGAGATACAGAGGGGAGGAATTTTCTTGATTTTGTACCACACTACGGACCACATAACAAGAGAATTATTTTAAGAAAAAGAAGACGTATCTGACTTCGGCATGACAAAAGGATTACTTTGGAAGAAAAGAAGAAGAGGGAAAGAGGATTAAATAGGCTTTAAATGGTCGTTACGTCGACTGACGCAACGAAACATTTTCCGAGATTTACTGAGCTAGCTGATACTCAGGAAGTTGGCAATAGTTGTAGAGATTTTGTGGAAAATAATACAAATACAGTATAACATGTGACAACAATTGCACTATCGGCATTTTAGTTGACATTGGAAATAAGCCTTCTATCATAATTTGAGAGAGTCGACTCAATCCGCCTGACTCGTACAGCCTCTTTTTTCTTCTCGCCTATTCGTGCACGCGTTTACTTGAAAATTCTGAGCTCTGGCTTTTTGCGTTCTTTTCGCTTCCACTCTAACCGACGAAGTCCTTAGTGCTGTCGTAATAACATGCCATAAAAGTCGAAACCCCGTTTATGTTTAGCTCACATGCACTTGAAGTGTTTTACCCCATTACTTGAAAGCGAAACACGCTTTACGAAGGCTACAAGTGCGAAGTGCGTTAACCAGGGGAGTGCGGATTTTTTGTTTTGTTTTTGAAAAAGTGGAGCACGGAAGACGGAAATAGTGCGAAAATCACTCACTGATCACTCAAATAGCAATATACGAATTATTCTTATACCGTAGTCGAGTAACTTCATTATGACTTCGACATCTCACCTCTCAATTGTGATATACAGGATGCAGCTGAGGATGAATTTTTTTGTCTTCTTACAACCTCTTTTCCATTGCTGTCGATGAGACAAACAGTTACAGGTGAGAAGAACAAAGGCCTTTTTGAAACCCCGGTGACCCTTATGAACCGTAGAATAATTTCGGAAGTCAGAAAGGGAACGACCGCCTTTGAGTTGTTTGCCTCAAACTTGGGTAATTAAACCCGAGTTTGAGGCAAACAGGGCCCAGATTCATCAATGGTAAACCCCCGATAAACCCCGAGATGTAACTCGAACGTACCCCACCTTTGTCTACCTATCCTAAACTTCCTATGTTAAACGCAATCTCTCATCGACTCTGCCGTCTGGTCCTGGCTGCGCCGCGGTTTCGGAAACCGCGCGTCCGTTCATGAATCTGGGCCCAGGTTAATTTCGGGAAGGTAAATATTGCCCCACCAGTTTCTCCGCTCCTTTTCGGCCTTTCTATGGCCCTTAGCTATTCACTCATTGTCAGGTCACTTTGTCCGAGTTTTCCTGTCAATATGTGAAGTTTTGCGGTTCGACTTTTAGAGTAAGAAAGTTGCATTGAAAGAAAAAAATTTCTTCGAAAGGATAAAAATGAATTGGAGATCTTCCAGATTTGAAGTTGTTTTGGAATTTTTTTCTTTTCTGCTGGACCCAAATGGCAGGTTGCGTGTCCAATAACCAGTTCTGCGGCCGGGGGCCATTTATTTCTTTTCTCTTTTTCTCTAGCGGATTTTTTAGCGGCTGGATAGCAATGCCAGAATCCTGCTTTCGAATGAGCTTTTCTATGCATTCACGTTTGAGAATGTCGAACAATACTTTGAAAAAGCTCAATCTCCTACCAATTCCATCGGATTTATTGTTACAGAAACGTCGAGCATTTTTAATTTCAACGGAATATTGAACAATTTCTGACAGGTGCCAGTCTGAATTAATTCAAGAGAAGAAGATTAACGCCGATATTATATGCCGATATTCTATTTATATGTTATTTATTTTTCATTGGGAGGTATTTGTTGATGATTTCCTTGGTTTGTTTCGGCTTCTTATGAGTCTTTCAAAAACCAGATCGGAGCTGGACCCAAATGGCGGGTTGCGGGTCCGACAGCTGTAGCCGGAGGCCATTTGGCAGAATATGGGCAGGTGAGATAGGAAATTGTTGACCAGAAAGCCAGATATTTTGAGCTTTCCACTTTGAATTACTGCTGTGGTTGCGCACGCGACGAGCAATATAGATGCCAGGGGCAACACATAATTTCAGCAATATTAATTAACAACAGTTGTGCGTTACAAGGCCACACATCCATCATATCTCTGTGATTCTGAATGGAAGACGAAAGCATGGCGCATCCTCGAGGGGTCGCCCACATTATCACTTCGTGTCAACTAAAACAGAGGTATAGCAGCAGTAGCAGAAGTAGCAGATCATCGATTGAAACAAAATCTTTGAGCAGTAGCAAAAACCCCGCCAAAAAAAGCTTCATAGTCACATAGTTCATAGCTTCATAGTAGTGGATGTTTTAAAATAATCGGCACTATTCCACTTGTTGGACACCAGTCATAAAAATTTTTTCCTTCGTCAGATTTCGCTGAAACTTTGCATAGGGGGGTTATTTGGGGTCCTGAACACGATTGTGCAATCCGATTTTCATCTGGTGGTCGGAGATCAAACTCACTTTGATTCTTCCACCGATTTCGCTGAAACTTTGCATAGGGGGTTACTTGGGGTTCTGAACACGATGGTGCAGTCCATTTTCCAAATAGTCGCCGAATAAGGTAGTTATAGGTGAGTACCTACCGACCCTACCTGGTGAGGCTCACCTATAACTACCGTATTCGGCCGCCATCTGGAAAACGAATTGCACCATTGTTTAGGACATCTTACGGTACAAAGTGAACCAAAGTTATAGCAGCAGTAGCAGAAGTAGCAGATCAACGATTGAAACAAAATTTTTGAGCAGTAGCAAAAAACCCTGTCAAAAATCTTCATAGTCACATGGACGTTTTAAAATAATCCGTAAAATTCAATAAAGTTAAAACACACCTCTAATTAATCTTTGCCACAGGCTGTAATTAAGCAACTCGGTCTAATGAGGTCGACCTTGTTTACTGCTCGACCAGGAACCAAAGTAGGGGCGATTTTACCCCAGGGAGACATGGGGAAGCAAACAGGAACCAAACATGGGAGAGCAAACCGAAGACGGGAAACAAAATGGCTTCCGAGACGGACGTCGTCTAGCTCAGTATTCGTGACCATCGAGCCCAATTGCTATTCGTGTTAATCATGTGACAGACGAGGTTTGACTGAGAAAAATCCTTACTATATAATAAGCGAAACCCAGTTGTTTATTTGAATGGATGGACGGATGTCATTTCATTTTTCGAATGACTGCTGGTGGCGGCGATTGGTGATGTCTTAACCACTGATTATCACTGAAGCCATTTTGACAATCACATTCTATGATAGCGCACTTACACTTCGTGTACCCTAAATTGTTTGCCGATGTCAGCCTTATTTCATTTGAAATGGATGGATTTAAAGGGGCGGGGTATGAGGTAGCGAAAGTGGGATAAATTAATGAAGTAAGTAAAAAGTCGAAGAAGATGTTAAAACTGCGTCAAAATTGGAACACTGTCGAAATTTCAATTGATCGAAGTGTTACTTAATTCGGCAAACAGTATAGATTTATGTATTTATATATTTATGTATGTATTTATTTGTTTATTTATTTAACAGACGTTTGGCGACCGATAGGCCGATGAACGGCTGGTCAATCAATATTCACCACAGCTACTCACGGTATAATTCGTAAACTCCCGACGGAATGAGGGGTCACTATACCCAGCCGCTGTTTGTTCCGGGTAAAACATGAGTAAATCTGGCCATCCTTAGTTCACTCTCCTAGCGAACCTCTAGCTGACTGCCATTAAGCCGAAGGCTACAAAGATTATTGAGTGTAGCTATCTCCCTCGTCAACTACACGTGTTCCCTTTCCTGTTTTTTGTGCGGTTTCTTCCGGCAGGTGATTGAGGTTGTTTCAGCACTGGTCCGCTAAATAACGTTGGCTCAACATTATTATTACACACGTGTTTCATGTGAAAGAAAAAAGAACAAACATCAATAAGCATTCAGTGATAACTAGAAGAAAATGTCATTAGAAGCTAAAACAAAGAATAGTGCAATAGAGCAACTATCCCTCAACTAGAAGCTGGTTAACTAGTTTCTTGAACTGTGCGGGTATGGTGATATGTTTGGATCTCCTATTATATTCCGATGTGGCCCGATTACAAAAGAAATGCAGTCTAAGATTTGTTTTCGCCATGGGCACGGCAATTTTAAAAATGCCGTTTCTTCAATTTCCTGCTACATCATGTCAGTTAATTGGTTGTCGTATGTATTCTATCAATATCAATTCCTTGATATCACTATTCAATGTTTGCAGGTTTAAAATTTCATACGAATATACAATTTTCTACAATCGATATAATTTATTCATCTATAGTGGATGTTATTTGGAGTACAGGTTGGTTTATTTTTACTTTTACTTATACAATTTTTAAGACCATCCCTCCTTACTGATGAGTTCCGGGAATGGTCTAATCTTTAAGCCAAAATCCGTTTAAAGGTAGGAACAAAACGGATATTGATCATTTTCCTCTTTTGTAATTACTAGATTATCGGACGAGTTAGAAAAGAGGTTGGAAATTTTCTTCAATTTCCTGCTTCTCTTCTTCTATCGATCCCGGCATGGGCAAACCAACACTTCCATTCTAATGCGTTATGGCATTCACAAAACTCAAAATATTGGAGTGACCATACGGGAGGGTATTAGTGATGGAGCTTCTCTTTTTATTGTTACTAATACCCCTTTCTATGATATCCCATTGTCGGTTTTTTTCGTATCTAAGCAGCATGTTGTTTAACTAGTACATTTTTCTTTCAATAGCGCATCCATGTTTAAGGATGTAACGATAAATAAATAAATAAATGAATAAATAACAACACATCACCAATCGCTGAGGAACGGGTCCCAATTAAGTAGGTAGGAATGGCAGGTGTTCCTTGCGGGACCTATTTAAACGTCTTCCGCGCGAAGAATTCTGATTCGCGTGACATCTACCGCCTCATTCACAATGCAGTTTATGAGCTACACCATTCCCGATCCGCGTGGTGCAGTGGTAGGAGGCGCTACTGACACACGCTCGGTCGAGCGATCCATCCCGGCCTGGTCTTCCATCCCTCCGGGATCCAGACTTGTCCTCTGGTCTGGTCTGGTCCCTCTTCCGGGATCGTCCATTCATGAATAAATTGTTAACCAGACTTGTCTGGGAAGGTAAAGACACTGACCTGGTATAGCGGCTGGCCCCCGCAAGTCATTCTATAGGCCAAATACGCATTCACCATGCCTCTACGATTCTGATTTTGTAACACGAATGTGGCAGCGCGTCTTTCGGGACTGATCAACGTTGGCACCTTTACCTTTACCTTTACCTTTACCTTTTGCCATTCACGAGACCATGCAGTCTCCCTCCATTCCTATTGGGCTAACTATGCCCTGGCGAGTCCTGCAGATAGAACAATATAGTCGATTCGTCAATGTTTTCGCAATTCCACGAAAAACTTCGCGTTTCCACTTGAAAAGTTCTTTGTTGGATTGCTGATTTGGTGAGAATTCGAACAACAGGAGGACGACGAATCTTTGCTTGAATAACAACCTAACAAAATTTTCGTACGCCTACAAAGGTCTTTGTCCTAGCAATGCAAATCCATTTCCGCTTTATATTCCTAATAATAACCGATCTTTGTCAAAATGTTGGGCCAAATAGAGATTTGAGTTCTTAAGCAGCTGTCTCAAGAGTAAATCCATATCCGGGTTGTGTGTCTGTAAAACCAAAGTAGCACAATAACGGGAGGTTGGACGAGTTTTCCACCTCTCCCTGCGACACGGGGGCAAGCGTGGTACAGTGGTAGGAGGCGCTGCTGTAACCAGCACGGTGGAGCGATTGATCCCGGCACGGGCTAACCAAGCCTTCCATCCCTCCGGGGTCGGGTAAATTGTTACCAGACTAGAGACGTCTTGGTGTAGCGGCTGGCCCCCGCAGGTCATTGTATAGGCTAAATACGCATTCACTATGCCTCTACGACTTGAATGGAACACGAATGTGGAAGCACGTCCTCAGGGGACTGATCAACGCCGGCACCCTTACCTTTACCTTCACCTTTACCCTGCGACACAGCTGTTGGATGACTGTATTTTTCGTGTTGGGACCAGCAATGACGATTAGGTCGTCGGACCGCTGAATGTAAGATGGGTACGCAAATATCTCATTTTTGCAGCAGCAAGGAATGACTCGGTTAAACTGAATCTCAGAATTTTCCTAAAATTGAGCATAGCCGAAGCACGTGCGTACACTAAAGATGTCAGCAAGAAACCGGCGTATTTCCATCGATAACTCTAAGCCTTTAAAATCGACGATAAAAACCACCTTCACCACAGGGGTGCATTGAGCGTAGCAGCCTTTGTTGTCGTATAATTGTGGCGGTGGCAGGGTGAAAAGAAGGAAATTCATACTCGACAAGGCGTCGAAGTACGAAAAATTTAAGCACCTCGATTACTTCCCGAAATTTCTGAGAACGATCGGAATGTGAGACAGCAATGTACATACCGAATAAACAAAATTTAAACGTATAAAATCAGACTTTAAAGAAATTCCTCTTAAGGGAGACGTTCTTGGCCACAACGGGAAATGACGAGGCCCCGGGGTTGTTACTCAGCTACTAACGCCCCAGAGAAATACCCGTAAAAGCGATTCAATTAACGGCTTACAGAGTGCTCAGGGAACACGACCTGTTTCATCGTTACCCATGTAGAAAACAGCTTTCCCTGAGGTGTTTTCCAGTGGGGTTCCCGCTTAACACCCTATAAGGCATAATTGGCCGACATAAAGGACTAATGGTCGGTAGCTGGTCGGACGATAATGAGGCGAATTCAGCTGGAATTCGTTAAGGTTGGCAGCCTGATTGTTAAGGAAAACCGGTTTGTCGTCCTATTTTCCTGATTTTCTAGTCCCCTTTCCCCAAAATCTACAGCATTGTGGTCCCACTAGACTCAAGCCTTTTCAAAACAACATGGGTACAGAGCGATGGGTTAACTGAGGAAACTGAAAAAGAACTGAAGATTTGTTGAGGAAACCGAGGGTATGAAACTACGGCAGCTCAGCCAAAGAGCCTTGAAGCTTCTCGTAGATGAAGCCGGCCTTCTGCAGCTCCTACGGGCGCCGCCCACGCGCCCCGACGGTAGCCTGAGGGGGTTGGATTCATTTTCCTAATGTGCGGTATAAGTGAGATGACGAACTAACAGATGTACATAGCTAACCATCAAGCCGCACTATGCAACTTTCCGACTAAACATCGAACACTCACTTTCTCAACACTGCAAAGGATACCCAGAGGATATGGTTACCATCACGGGTATCGTCGGTAATAATCCCCTAGGGCCATAAATTACCCGGTTATTCAGCTTTGTTCCACGCTACCAGATACCCATCGTCTCTTGCAAATTGCCAGCTCAGCGCAGGTTCTTTCTCGAAGTCCCGAAAGGTTATTATGGGTATAGGTAACACCCAGTGACCCATACCCACCGAGAAGTGCGCCAGGTCAACGAAATTCTGACCTGTTAGGATCAACACCAACAGTACCTACTTAAACATTCTGGAAATGACAGTAATCCGTTGAGGTTCTGTAAATTGGTATATTTGTGAGACTGGGTAACCATTTGATCAAATCTAAGTGAAACTGAATTCCGAGTGGAAAATAGTTGACAGGCGGAACATCGGTAAAGGAAAGAAACCGATCTTTGTTAATGTTCCCCACAATGCGAGAAAATGTTCAATTTCTATTTTTTATTATTTTATTTTTAATAAGAATTCAATTTCAAAAATTCCAATTTCACGCCTTTCATTGAAGTCCTCGCTGAAAATCCTTGCACAAAGGGATAGATAGATAAGTAAATGATTCTGATGGGTAGCCTGAACGATTACCGTAACCGTCAGAGCATCGTAAACCTATACTTCAGTCTTCAGCTTTTTGTAGAGGAACACGTGATATCATTTCTGTCAACTCGTGTTTATCATCACGAACCGGTTGCAAGTTTTTCAGTTTTCGCCATTTTTTGGAAATAACTCTGTAAGACAGTTTTGTTTTCAAATAGAGTGAGTTTACCTTCATTTTCGCCCGACTTTCTAAACCCCTCTGGAAGGAAGAACTTCATTTTCAGAAACAACCACCCATTTAAACTGATCTGAACTGTATAACCACACCCGACTACTGATTCTCCCTCCGTTCGAGAGACACCTGGGACACCTACACACACTCGCATATACCCACAATCCTCAAGACAACACCAGAGGGCTTGTTTTGGCTGGGGAAGGTGATAAGGTATCCAGAGACCCTTAGGGTGACGGTGCTTCTACTGATGACGATGGCGGGGGAAGTAGTAGCGTTGGTAGAGTCCGGACTACTAGCGCATCCTTACCTGGTCAGGAGATCGATCCTCGTCCCGGCTAACCAAGCCTCCCATACCTCCGGGGGCGGGTAAATTGCTACCAGACTTGTCTGGGTGGGTTAAGACATTGACTTGGCAAAGCGGCTAACCCCCGCAAGTCATTGTATAGGCCAAATACGCTTTCACCGTTGAGACGATCGCGAATGGAATTCAAATTCATGGCGCGTCCTTAGGGGACTGAGCAACGCCGATACCTTTACCTTCACATTACGGTTCCATTTACCTGTTTAGCATGTGGAAATGATGCTGTATTTTACAGTAATTTTTAGATTCTGACATCACAGACAAACTGCCGAATGAAATGATGAAATATAATACTTACGGACCAGTTCATAGGGCACTGACAGGTGAAACCTCTGGCGCAGGACTGATCAACGCCCATACCATTACCTTTTACCTTTCAAGTTGTACTAAGGAAAGGTCGAGAGCACTCGGTCTCGACTAGAGCCACTGTAGGGTCAAGAGCTCGAAACTGGAGAACGCTGGAATCAAAATAGACTGGTCTGCAGGCTTTTCTGCTAAATAGGCCAGCTACCCAACGAATTGAAGCACCTGGGAGAGTGCGGAGAAGCTATTAGCCCTTTTTTTGCTTCCATATTGCTACTTTGTCATTTTCCACATTGTTTGTGCCTACTGCCGCACTACGCCATAAGAACTTCGAAATCATGCCGAAAAAAGAATGATGCACTTTTGAAAAGGTGGACTGCAGAATTTCTCAGAGCCCTGGCGTTCATTTATGGAATGGAAAGAGGAAAAGGGCATTTTGAGCTCTTTTGCATTTTCTAACCGAAAAAAGTATCTAGTCTAGGCGAAAAGTCTATATTAAATTTCACAAAGTAGATGATTTTTACAATGGTCCGGATGACTTTCTCTATTCCTGGCTTCTATTAGGCTGGAAGGAAATATTAATTCTGTAAGAAAGTTCGTGCCGTTTTTTTCAAACGACTATTATTAGTTGGGTTCGAAAGCTTTCGCAGAGGGCGATACAGCATTCTGATAAATTGAGAATTAATAAATTGCTTTGCTCCTTCAAGTAGTTCGTGTTTTTTCCAATATTAGGAATTTGTGATACAGCATTCAAAGTAGAATCATTTGCTCCTCCAAGCAGTGTATTAGGAATTTTTGATAACTTTGAATTTCATTGTTTTTTTTTGGCTAGCAAAGTGAAAAGCGAAAAAGTGAAAAAAATAACCTAATAGATTACATTACCGTAGTCGATACCCAGACACTGACACCTATATTCCAATGAATTTTCTCGGAAGCAATTTGATCTTTCCACTTTTTGCTCCCACAGGAATAAGGAATTCTTAAAACGGTTTTTGACCATTTAATTATTTAAAAAACTGATGGCGTCTGCCCCTACGATACCCAGTTTGACTATTAGAGCGATCTTCTAAGAACGAGGTATATGAAAGTTCAATCAAGCAGCTAGAATGGCACAATTATTTCAATGAATTCAATGTATTCGTTATTCATTGTTTAAATATGTTACCACTAATTACCACCATTAGGGTTAGCAAAGCTTTTGATATCAAAAATTGAAATTTTGCAGAAAAATGCTGTTTTGTTTTGAGATGACGTCAGTTCTTCCTTAATGGCCAATGACGTTGCTCGTCATTCTGATTGACTATGGAAGTGAGACGAAAATTCTCAATGTTGTTCAGTTTCGCAGGATGCGCCATGCACTCTACCCTTGTTGGGGATCGTAGAGTCAATGGGAAGGTGTACTTCGTTACCATGACATCTTACAATGGCCACATGACTCAGCATCGCAACAAACTCTGTATTGAATTTGAAAAGGTATAACGGTATTCCTATCATGTAAATCGTTTTAGTTTTCTACTAATCACTAGTATTTTTCATAGTTTGTGTTATTTAGCGTTTTCTAGTTTGTATGTCCCACTAAACTTCCACAAATAGCACGCCTAAGAATAAATCGAATCGAATATTGAAACGAAAATCGAATAAATAAATAAATAAATAGTGGCGTCTTAGCGTTGATAACTTCCGTGGGAACGCGCCACGCACTCGTCATCCAACCAAAATCGCTGAGGCAAGACAAATTTGACCCATACAATAACTTGCAGGGTCAGCAGCTGTACAAGTGAAAGTCTTCACCTTCCCGGAGAAATTTGGTACCAAGTTACCCAAACGCGGAGGGATGGAAGGCTTGTTTAGTCCGGGCCGGGATCGATCGCTCGACCGTGTGGGTGTCAGTAGCACCTCTTACCACTGCACCACGCGGGCCTAGTATTCGCTACCTAATTCTTAAGGCTCGAAAGCTTTTCTAAAAGGGAATCGGCAGAAAATCAGTCATCAAACAAGACATAGAGCAGTGGACGGGTAGTATCCTATCATTTTACGAAATATTTTCCGAGTATGCAAAAAATATTCAACTACTCTCATCAGTAGGTAGAAGTAGAGACGGCTGGTTGGTTCAGGATGAGCGAGTTTGGTAAAACGCCCATTCGAGGAGCTCGTCACAACACTTCATCGTCGCTGTTCTCCTTGGGAAACGAGCCGGAACAAAAATATTTTGAAAATACGATGGGAGCCCGAAAACCGCCACGAATTTTTGATTCGTTGCGGTTTGCCATTTTCAGGAGGACCTCTGAGTGTGTTTACAATCTATCTAGAAAGCTGACATGTGTTTGGCAAGAAAATGATTTCAATAGGTAAAAGTAGTCGGAAAGAGATAAGGATGAAGAGAGAAAGAGAACGAAGATGAAAACCTGATAGAAGTCTTCTTAAGAAACCTATTCAAATTCTGACAAAAATAGCGAGGAAAGACAGCTGCCAATAAAGGTGCACTTTGAAAAAGTAAAATAATTGACGTAGTTGTCGAAATGTCGAATCCTTCGTCAATCCGGAGATGGCTGTACTTCTCGAGAAGTTTGCTATTTTTGACTAATGAAAAACAAGTCCACAGACAGAGGATATTGTGAAAGAACTTGATGATTGATTTGGAAGAGAAACGTTTTCTGAATACTCGAAAACCTATTTTATTTTCGTCTTTGTTCTAGGAGAAAAGAATTTCAACGAAGGAACTTTAAAGAAAAACGGTAAGAAGAGAGAGACCAGGGCCCAGATTCATCATTGGTACACCCCGATAAACCCCGAGATATACCTCGAACGGCGCGCACCTTTGTCTACTTATCCTAAACTTTCTATGTTAAACGCAACCTCTCATCGACTCAGCCGTCTGGTTCTGCCTGCGCCGCGGTTTCGGAGACCGCTTGTCCATTCGTGAATTTGGGCCCAGAAATTTTGATTAATTGTTCTAGATTGTTTTGAACCTAAATCTACAAATTGTAAAAGAATCTAAATCTACTTGGCCAGTGTCCTAGGTAGATGGATACTAACTGCCACAACGTCAATGTAATGCAACACCAATGCAAACATTTGCTTTAGAAATTGTCCTGATTTTTTACTTTTCGAAAAAAAAAATGGAACACAATTGACTGAGCCTGAACAACGGAAGCTAAATTTTCTGAATCCGCCGATCAATTTCGTTTTTTTACAGAGATTCTTTACTGAACTTGGATCTTACTTTCTACTTAGGATGAAGATGAATTTCTCGATTTCGCTTCTACCAACTTGATCGATTATTTATTTATTTATTTATTTACTTATTTATTTATTTATATATTTATCATTTAACTAGGCACATTGGCGTGCTAAAAATACAAGTCAAAGTGATTAGTAGAACAGTCATGGATTTGCTGAGGAAGAAACTTGACCAAAACAAGGAAAAAAATCAGATTGTTAGTAGAACATTCATAGTAATTCACAATAAAAATCCTATTAGTAACATATTATATGAACCACACCAAGTGGGCTATTATGACAATCTTTGTTGGGTACCACATTGGAATTACAATAAATTAGCTGAAAAGATAAGTTTGTAAATAAGTGAATCAAATGTGTACGTTTTTAAGTGGCAAAGAGGCTCATTCAGTGAGCAGTAATACGCCTCCATTGATTTTTTTCTAGATGTTCGTTTTTGACATCATTGTTCAGTTGTTGAAGTGTCATTGAAAATAGCAACTAGGGAATTCTGCCCGACAATTTCATCTGAATCGGCGGCGGTTAGGCGAAAAGCTGTTCAAAAATCACTCTCTGCGCCTCAGGGTTCGTTTATTGTCGTCACAATTTCTTCTTTTCTCAAATTTATGCTAACATTTCCCCTTCAAAGCTTCTCTGATTCACTATTTTGATCTTTGTATTGAATTCCTGACTCAAGGCTAATTCATTATTCTTCGATGGAGATTCAAACAAAGTCAGGAAAAAATTGAAAAAAAAGAACAACTTGGTGAGCTAAGGAGAAGGAATAGAGCAGGCTGGTGTAGTGGCTCGCATCATAGTGCCACGGGTGGGCGTGGCTCAGGGGTTCGGATCCGCCCGAATGTTGTGGAACGTCTGCAAAAATGACGACAACATAATTAAGAATTGTAGGAGAAGAGCGATTATTTGCTTTTCTTGCCTTTTTATTTTTTCTCTGCTTTTTTATGTAGGAGAAAGCTATTTTTTATATTTCTTATTTTTTAGTAATATTTTGTTGTTGCCGGAATTTTGATATTTCTTCTCATTAACCCAGAGGTTATCAGGTTAGGGTGATCAAAATTTTATTATCCCCTTTTTGAAAGGACAAGTGAATAATCAGATACCAAGGCGACGTAAGTCAGACAAGTGGACACCTTTCCCGGAAGCTATAAAAAGTCCATTAATAATAATGTGTTCGGTAAACGGCAACGCTATCACCTGGATAATGGCGTGATCGATCTCCACCCGAGGCCAAACAAGCCTTCTAGGGATCTTTTCAAGGGATCGCACACCTGCCATGGTCCTTTCTCTGATCTTCAAAGCGAGTTACAGGGACCGCGACTCATTCTAGAGATCAACGGAAGGGCCTCGACGATTTTGGATAGAATTCGAAGGCACGGCGCATCCCAGGAGAACAACGCAACGCAGTGAGCACTACCTTTCACCGCAAAGTGAGAATAAGACCTTACCCTCCATCAGAAATTAATAATGAACATTTTCTTCTGGATTTCGAGGATTTTTAAAAAGCTGCAGATGGTTGTGTTCCCCCTTTTCGATATGAACTTAACTACAGCACCGTCGGTATTTTTCGTCAAAACGCGATTTAAACTATATAAATCGTTTTTACTGAACTTAATATTTTAACTCATTTGTTTTTTTGAATTAAAACCACATAGACTGAACCCAGCGATTAAAGTTAAACATCTAATCCCTTTTGATTTTCATGCTCGATTTTCAAGACGACCCATTTCCGGTGATTCTTGATCCTTTGGCGGCGTTTCAAAAAAGAAAATATATGGAAGAAATTTGAGACGATCGTTTAAAAAAGTTTTATAAAGATTATATGACGACTTTAACGGTGCTAAAAATTTCGCCTAAATTTCTGTGAACTCAAAGAGGATGAACGACGGAGTAGACGAATAAAAGAGATGGAGATGTTTACATAGCTTTCTCCGAGAGCAACTGACCTGAACTTGGCCAAAGTGTCTGTTTGCATGCGTTGCCCTGTTCCCCTTCCTCCTCCATAAACTATGTTTTCCCACAAATTGCTCGTCAGTACACTTGTATGAGTGAGGAGTCTTTTATATTTGGAGATGCTAGGTTATTCCCAAAACACTGGCATCGGACGGGAAAAGGAGTCTTTCTCTCCCTGCCACTCTTTCTCTCTCTCCCTCTCTCTCTCTCTCTGAAAGAGAAGCCTGTTTGAAGAAACAGTCTCCATAAATATTTTGAAACCCGATGAATTTTAAAAAGTGCGGACTTTGTGGACAAATAGCCACTGATTCTTGATCATTTGGCGGTGCCCAAACGAGAAAATACTTGGAAAATTCGTTCGTTGTACATAAATAGGTGACGATTTTCGCAAATTTTCTCCAAAATCGTCGCCTATTTATACGTAACAATGCTTTTTTAGCATCCGCAGCTGTGACTTCAATTTCGTGGCTGAAGGAGGAGCATAAATCGGTACAGGGCAATTCCAGTGTTTATGGAGACAAAGTACACCAATAAACCACAACCCACATTTTCACGTTGACTGACGAATTTGAATTTGCGTCGGTGGATGCGTAATTGAAAGCGTATGGCATAGACATTTTCTTTTTTTCTGTGATATTGGACAACTCGAATCGCTCAGGGACCCGCAAACCGGGTAAGAATCACCTTTAGAACAGTTTGTAAAAGAAAAAGGTAAAGTGGTCGGCGTTGATCAAGCTGAGGATTGCGCCATGAAGGTGTGCACCAAACGACAGCGCTCCAGCTGCTGATTTCGAATATGTGTTTGCTTTTTCGAATAACTAAGTTTCGCAGAAGTTAATGGAAAGAGACGCTTCCCGACGCAAAAAATCGTCGCAAGTTGTCTTTATCGATTTTTCCGCCCCTTCACCAAAAACTCCATACGATTCTATACTCTCCAAGGGTTTAGAAGGTGACGGTTAACCATTCGGTGTTTCCGTTCACAAGAAAGTCGTCATGGCCTTGATCAATGGATACTTAGAGGGAATGAATATTGGAATTTGAAATTTGCCGTCAGTTCTGCCAGTTTTCAGAGAGTTTTTTGAACGAAGTCGTCAGCGTTTAGTTGACGGCAGGAATTTTTCATGAGCTTTCATGGCATGTTGCACCTAAATGTTTCGACGAGTTCAAACACTTTCCGTGATGAATTTTTGAACAAATTTCAACGCTAACTTTAAAATGTTACCAAACAAGAAGGGCGCTAATATCCTTACTATATAATAAGTGAAACCCAGTTGTTTATTTGGATAGATAGATGGATGTATGGATGTCAATTCGTTTTTCAAATGATTGGTGGTGGTTTTATCAGTGCTTATCACTGGAATCGTTTTGAAAATCACGTTCTATGATAAAAATCACACTTCATTCGAGGATGGTTCATATGAAAATTCATATTTGGCTCAATCTTGGTCTAGGTAGGTTGCTTGCACGCTGATGGCGATTCGGTGCTATGTGGGTTTGGGGGGTGCAGCTTTCTGGTCTGTAATATTGCGTCGATTCTATGCCGATTAACATGTTGCGGTGTGAACAATTCTGAAGAGTTTACATGTCAAACATATCAAAACCGACCGAGTTGATCGTAAACAATGGCAGATATAACAATGATAACACGTTAAAGTCGACGTAAAGTTGCGGAGAATCACGGTGCACCCACTAAGACATAGCGCCGGCGATTCTAGGTGCCATGTGTTTTGGGGGAAGAGCCTTTGTTATACCGACGCTCATGGTGAGGGTCAGCTGCTTGCGAGCGGTGAGCGCCCAGCCGCTGAGCACGCGACGCACGCGCGCGCCCGAAGCATACAGAGCAGCCCTCGACCGACCCCCAGCGAAAGCGACAATCGCAGTGCAATGCGCAGCGACTAGCGACGACGCGCGTGAGCGTCTGCATAACAACCCATGAACGTCACCACGCCAGCGTCAACGTGATAACTCGTACAAACGTGTCTGGCCGCACGGTGTCTGATACTGAATGGGACGAGTTGCGCTGGCAGACGCTGGGGGTGAGCGTCGGTATACCAAAGGCCTAACACATAGCGCCTGCGATTCTGGATGCCATGTGTTTTGGGAGAAGAGGGTGATTGCAGCTAGAGAAAAAGTTTCTCTCTCAGATTGGTGTTAGAGTATGAAGAATTTGGAAACACACATTTAAATTTGAGAAGAATTCGACCTCTTTCAGCACTCCACCAAGTAGAGTAAGAAAGTGGAACGTTTTTGGAACAGGCGGAACGGGACCCCCACCCACCCCGGAGCTCCTCCTTTATCCTGACGAAGCCACGCGGTGACTACTCACAATGCACACTATTTCATCCACAAATCAGTAACTGCGCAGAGAGGCAGAGAGAAGCGAAATAGTCTGCGTCTTGAGTAGAGTGTGCGCAGCGCCAGAGACGCAGAGTCATTTGCGTCTCTGCCCGTGGCACACTATTTCGCAGTGACATTATCGCGGTAGTCCGTTCCGCCTGTTTCATTATCACGCTAGTGAGTAAGAACAACAATTTTACTTTTCTACGGACTGTTTGAGTCAGAATGAAAAGAGGAATTCCTTCGACCACTGGAGTGGAATCTGTTGAAGAGTGACGAGATTTCAAATTTACGAAAGGTGGCTTAGCTTGACAAGCAATATAGATTAGAGTGTTTATTTTTCATTTAACGAAGTTGGCGAAAAGACGTTTGGCGGCCGATAGGCCGATGAACGGCTAGTAGAACTATAACGGTTTATATTCCAATAGAAAACTTAGATGGAGGAAATAGTTAGAACAAGAGCTCCAAGTACAAAGAAGCACGATTTTCATTTCCTAACAAAGGCATAAAGGAAGCCGTTGTGCCCGCAGGGGAGAGGAATGGAGAGGAGGGGAAGATGTGAACGCCATTTTTAACTCACCTCCTTCCCGAAAAGCATCACCGGACGTTATAAATGCGTGAAAAAACTACTCAGCAGAATGCGTAAGGTAAAGACCACCCCCTCCCCCTTCCTACCCTCTCAAAGCAGCCCACGCGCGCGAGGCTACGTCAGCGGTGGATTTTGGAATTTTAAATTTAAATTAATCCTGTGAATCCAAAAACGTAAAAATTATCGCTTTCGGAGAGACAGTGGAGAAGACAGATTTTACCAAAGCCTGACAGCGCTGTTTTATTGACTTCGGATCTATCCTTTCTCGTTTCATAAGCAAAAAGCGATTTTTTTCTGTAATGTGTTATAACTGTATCGATTCCGATTGTATTGCAATAATTCTGGTTGTACTGTACATCCATGTGCATTTAAGGGTAAATAAATAAATAAATATTAAAATTGAGATTTGCACCTAAATATGGCTCGGTAGTGTAGTGGTCTAGCATCTGGTGGCCAACATACCCTGAGGAGGCCTGAGATGCAGGATCGCATCCCACCTGAGCCGCGATTTTTGTAGTGATCCTAGTACCATCACTACAATATTTACCTCAACTACAATTAGCAGGAACCGGCGGACGGTATACACCAGGCTTGTTACGGTGTTTGACTGAAAAATCAACAGAAAAATTCAAGTCGCGAGTCAGGAGGCCGGTATCACTAAACGACAATCTGGTCCAATATTGAAGTTGTTTAAAGGGGTAAGGTATAAGGTAAAACAATCCTGTATAAGAAACAGTTCTAAGGCTGAGGCTGACTAGATGTTGATCTGCGCTGGGTATCAGGAACCCAGGGACACAGGTAAACAGTTAAAGAAGTTGGACAGGTGCTCGACCGCATCGGTCTCATCCAGCGCCAGTCCTTTCTCACCATATATAAACCGTTTTCCGTAGACAAATTAGGAACCAATCACTGATCTTCATGACATCATGGCGGTGACAGTTTCAACGGCGAAATGATCGCTCCAAATGACGTGCATTCGCAAGTTTTTTCCCAACATCATCGTCATCTTCACGCCCAAACACAGGCACTTATGTTTTTCTCTGGTGCAGATCGACGAGCGTAAGGGCGTATCAACTGATCAGATCAGGTTGATGAACAGTTTATCAGAAAATCACATCACCTCAGAGAATGTAGTTCAAGAAAAAATGTACCGTAATCCAGCGACAATGTACGTGATGACTCAGCCCTATCTGATTGGTTCGGTGTTGTTACCCGTCATGATACTATCATCGTCTTTCATTTTCTACGCCTGTTCAGATACTTCAAAGAAATGAAAACAGCGTGTATGTGGAATAGTGGTAAGAGGTGCTACTTCTACTCGCATGGTCAAGCGATCAGTCCCCGCCGATTCTAACCAAACCACTAATCCCTTTATTCTTTATACTCTAGCAGATTTCTTAGCCGCATCATTCAACATCAAGGGTGTGCGGAAATTTTTTTTTTTGAAAAAAAGCGGAAGACGGAAGACGGAACGGAAATGGCCAAAAATGGCCGGAAACCGAAATACGGAACACGGAAGCCGGAAATAGTGCAAAAATCACTAAATTATTGGAATTTAGCCAAAACTGGACAACAAAAGTTTTTTAATTCTGTTTTCAAAGGTACCCATAGAGTACTCCTTTTGCTTCCACTAGGATGTGTCTATTATTTTGATGAATGTGTTCACGTTTGGTGATAACTTCAAGGTAAACGGTGGAAATTCATCTTTATAAACTTCATTATAAGCCGAAGGCAAGCATGTAGAGAAAGACAGACTTTTTTGGCGTTATAGACAAGAATGCCTTCAAAAGAGAATTAAAAACTTAATACGAGAATGTTACGGTTGAGAAACAGCAGTTTTTTCGTGATTTTGGGAGAGAGGCTTTTTCTCAGATCGTTTACAATGAAACCAGCAGAAGAAAACAATCTCTCGCACTCGGACGATGTGGCAGGTGCCGACAAATACTTCATTGCAATTTTTCTTGGGAGGGGGGAGGAGTGTACTTCGTTGCATTGGTTTCATTTTACCAGAATTCGAATGGATCGCATCGACGTCAGCACAATAACTTCAGTATCCATTTTGTTAGCTTGCACAGTAGAGGTCTTCGATTTATTCTTCCGTTTTCGTGTTCTGCCCAAAAACAAAGCGGAACACGAAACGGAACGGAAGGGCCAAAAACGGCCGGAAACCGGAATTCGGAACACGGAAACGGAAGATCCGCACACCCCTGTTCATCATCCATTCCACGTGGATCATATCCTTTGCCTTTCGTTACGATAGTAAGCAATATCGTCTAGCCATCGTGTACTCGGTCTCCCCTTGCTTCTTTTTCCAGATGGCAACCACTTTGTCGTTTCTCGAGCCCAGGAGGTGCACCAGTTCAATGAACGTTTGTAGGCTGTTATATATTGAAAAACCGCTCTGGAGGTCTATTCGGCCAGAGCCTGATATCCTCGTTTCAGATAGACCCACTACATCAAACTTTAGTGATTCCATCGTAGATTCAAAATGGGTCAAACGCACCTCACTTGAGATTGATCTTACGTTGAGTGAGCAGATGCGGAGGAAATCTGTTGATGTTCTTTCCATACAGTCTACGCTCGGCAACTGCGTATTGGACTGGGTATCCTTATCTTGGAACGGCCAGCTGGTGAGGTCGACCACTCCCTGTGACTGCTCGAGGAAGACTCACCTAAATCTCCTCTGAAAAATAAGAAAACAGAACTATATGCTCGTTTCGTGCCTTCCCTTAGACAAACAGCTATCCGTATCCTTAGGGTTTTTAGCGAGTTCTTAAAAGTATACCTTGATCTGATGTATTCTACCACTTCATTCTAAGCGAAACTGAATCGTGAGAGGGTACAAAACGCAATTCAACACATTACAACACCACCAAGAGAACAAATAGATCGGACCAATCCATGATATTTATCTATATAACAGCACTATTCAGCGTTAAAGGGAACAAGAAGAACCTCCACGACTTAGAGAATCTCGAACTCATTGGAAATCTCACTAAATTAACCCCTTGGAAAATTTAAAGACGGACAACATGAACGACTTGGATTTTTGAAAATGGATAAAGATCCAGAAGAGAGGAACATCCGCCGAGATAAAGTCAACAACGTTCGGATCTGCCGCAAGCCAGACTGATATCTAACCAATATATCACATATAAGGAAACTCTAGTCAATAAATAATATTATGAGAGCGTAGCGACAACGGTTCTATAGTTTAGAGTTTAATCCAATCTCGAATAGCTTCCAAGCCAACAGTCGCTCCGTCGACAGCGCAGCATTCCACAAACTCCACAGGCCTTAAATAGGACAAGATTAGTATGATAAATCTGGTAAATGGAACTTGATGAGAATTGAAGACGATTGATAAAGGGCAATTCTGTATTTTATGTCCTAAAAGTGCTTATAAGGCGTTTACCGAATACGCTAGATGATTCATCACTATCTTTAAGAGATCTAATGAGGAAAGGCATAAAGAAACACGACAAAAGGACAGGTCACCTTTATAGAACTAGGACGACTATTTAAGAAGGGTAACACCAATTCTCAAAAATTAAACGCTTGTTGGAAATGAAATTCCAACAGTTTACTGACCAGGCCTATGCCGAAAATATTGCCTGATAAGTCGACCCCTCAATACGATTCCTTCAATGGAATCACTTTTGTTCTACGTGGAATAAATTATCACCAACCACATTCGTTATCTTTTTGACTGACACTGTCACCTTATCAAAAAGACCTTTTCAATGGCAACTCTCATAATTGTTTCGACAACAACTGAAATGATGCAATAAACACATGTCACTTCTACGAAATAAAAACAAAAAATGCGAAAAAAAAAACAAAAAAAAATACAGTTGGTGAAGCTTACTTCGGCAAATCATCCCACGAGAAGCTGGCACCGGTATCCGTCAGGGTTCTGCTTGAAGAGGTCCCGTCGGTGGTGGTGAGCGCAGCAGCACGTGATTTATTGATTAAGCCAATCTCTTTCTCCAAAGACAAACGAATCACCTAAAAAATAAATGAATACAAAAGGACCATTGACTAACCAATTACAATTGTACCGACCTGACTGCTTTTCGCTAGACCATGGTCTTGCTTGTTGCAGGCTACGAGGATTGGGACCTAGAACGGAGAATATTCCAAAAAATGAAAAAAGAAAGAGAAATAAAAAAGAAGATGAGTTGAACTAAAGGTTCAACAAAATGATAGAATAGAGGAATGTCGTTCACCTTCTTCCCACTTTCCAGAGCAACATCATAGAACAACTCAGCAACATCCCGGCTTCTTTTCGTGAACGTTGACGAATCAATGATAAAGGTTATTCCACGCAGAGTTGCGCGATCCTAAACTCTGCTTATTTATACATTTTTGAAGATTGTAAGAAGTCCGGTATTTGAAGCAAAACCAAGGCTGGTATCAGAGTTTAATCGGGCTAACGTTTCGGCGTCCGAGCCTTCTTCAGGGCTTGGAACGAGTCGAGTTCAACTTGAGAAACTACTCACTCAACACCGCATCAAATTCTCCGAAAAAGAAAGAGCAAGCTGAATGACCATCGAACAAACTAAAAGAGTCAGAAAAGGCTAATCTCTAACAGGTGGACTAGAGAGGTTAGAGGTTAGCCTTTTCCGACCCTGTTCATTTGCTCGATGGTCACTCATTTTGTTCTTTTTTTTTCAGAGAATTTGATGCGGTGCTGAGTGAGTAGTTTATCAAATTGAACTCGACTTGTTCCAGGCTCTGAAGAAGGCGAGGACGCCAAAACATTAGCCCGAATAAACCGTTACATCCATCTTGCTTTTGCTTCAAGTACCGGACTTCCTACACTGACCACACTGCCATGATTCATCGAGAGCCGGTCGTTGGATTTATAAGGATTATTTATTGTCCTTCAAAGATTTAACGCAATCTATATATCACTCACCTTCTTGAGCCATTTCTCCATTAACTGCTTTCGTAGCCGCTCGGCTCCCGGGTAATCTACTACCTTCAGATGTTTGCCCCTCACATCGACGTCCAGTACGTTTTCTTGGAATGATGTGTAGGTGACTGGTTCACAATCTGAAAAATGTAAAGGTAAACCCCTGAATATATTAGGTGAAATTAATAGGATAAGTTATCAACAAGAGGAGGAACTAATGAGTTGAAAATCATCCAATTTCCTTCAAATTTTCTCTCCTAAATTTGAACGTTTTACGCAGTCAGCCCTTGTCGTAAAAAACTACACTACACGAAAGTTCACGAAAAAAGTCAAAAACTTATCTAAGAGGTTCACAACCTAACAATTTAATGCCAGAAAATATATTAGAAAGAAACGATTCATGAAATGCTCACTTTTATTTGCAATTTTTCCAAAAATGTGAGTTTTCCCGGAGTCACTGAGTCCAACGAGGAGAAACGTGTCGGCCTTGCTGCGAAGAGATCTGAAAGCTCTCATCACTGATTCCCCAGAAGATGTTAACAAAAAGTAAAAAATATATACAAGCAAAGCTAACTCCTCAAGGATAATAAAGAAGGGTAGCTAGTGATTTTGTCGATGAAGAATTCAACTTTTCTGGAGATACTTTCTCTTCAACTTCCTAATAGGGTACGATCAGGTCAGAACTTCGGCTTGCTACGAAAACTCCTCTAAAAACGTTAGTATTAGGTCGTCGGAAAAGTTTCCCGCCACTTTTGCCAATGTTTTCAAAATTGTTCCTCTCCTTTATTCCACTCGACATCCGACAAATTTATGCATGATTACCATCAACAACATCTTGTTATTTATCAGATAAAATTGGAACTCTCCTCCTCCAGAATTTCTAGAGTTTTGATGAAAAGAATTCGGCGAGCCACGTTTTGAGCTACTCTCACTCGTCGAGCTGGTTCTCTAGTAATTGAATGGAAAACGAATGGAACAAATATTATTTTGTTGGGGCAAGTTTCGACGAATGTCTTGGATGGGTCATAGGAAATGTCGGATATTTTTGAAATTTTTAAAAGGTGTCCTTCTCAATAGGTGAATTCGCGTCATGGTGACTGAAGAATGTTTTCCCATGTTTTCCACTAACGGCTGCTCCGTCGCCATCGAAGTGGCGATGTTAGACATCGTTGGTGACAGTAGCATCTGCAGGTAGCAGCTCCTATCGAATGCCTCATTTGCAGTTCAGCTGCAGACCGATCATCTACTATTTCGGGTGCAGTTGCGGTTTTGAAATTTGCGCTGGTTTGCTGCAAGTGAACAGCAGGAGATTTGGCGTGTGATTAGTGTACGCTACCCGCTCCTTGATGCCATTAACCAAATTGCCGGGCGAATGAAAATTTCTTCGGAAGTTGAGATGGTCGTGCATGCACCCTTCACCATCTGTAGATGGTGGCCGCTAAAGCATGCTCAACTTTGTCAACTATTTCCTTGTCTTTTTAAAGCCTCGGAAACGGACAGCCTATGAGGGTATATGGCTCTCGAGTTCTTCTACCAACTCACGGCTACTACGCCGGCCATCCTCTGAAGCCAGTTCCAGAAAACCCACTTAAGCAACAGCAACTACCCTCCCCCACTACTGTTGTTCTTTGAAGCCAAAATGGGGCTTCCTGAACATACGAAACCAAACTTCTACAACATTAAGAAAGACAATTGAAGGATCTACCATGGTGCATAAGCCATTAACTGAGCTTTCTTCAACGCGTTGTTTTATGAGCTCGTGAAGAAAAGGCAGCTTAAGGTACCTACAATCAATATCGGCTTTCTCTGCAATACCTGTAGTGCTGAACCAGGACAACTGTGGTATATGTAGCTCATAAATCAGCCTACATAACGGTCATAAAGGTGAGATCCCGAAACCCGTCTTAAAATTTTGGTGAGCGGTCAAACTGAGTGGCGGGAAACTTTTCCGACGACCTAATAGAATTAGTATCAATTTCACGCTGGGTTCAATTTGTGATCAATCCATTTGCTCTCGGCATGTATTATTAACACGTTGACGACAGTGTGACGCAATGGTGCGCCACAGTCTTGTCTCGAATTTTTCTCGATACATTTCAGAATTTCGATAGATGTTTTTGTGCCACTTTCTACTAGACCTTTGCACATTGTTATAGGAAGCATGGTCCATGAAAATGATTCTTAGCTCCTGATTTACTGGAATTTTTGATTGTGCACTAGTTTTCTTTACAAGTAAAAACAAATAATGGTTATTGCAAGAAACAAATAAATGCAAACAAATACTGTTTACTTGAGCAAACACATAAATACAAACAAATATTGATTATTAGAATAAAAAAAATAATGAACGATAAACAAATAACAATTGCCTTTTAACCTGGATAGGGAAAAAGGACATTCTAAAAGCTTCCAGCTGTTATTTTTCTATTTTCATGGCCAAAAAAGGATAGTCACAATCCCCGATATTACAGAACGGTATATGTAGTCTCTGAGATTTACTATTCACTTCCGTTTTGAAAAAATTCGCCGTATGCCGGCATCATGCCACAGCCTCGGCGCACTAGAAAATCGGTTGGTCCCACGCGCCGGACACGCGAAAAAGGCGCTGTCGTCAATGTGTTGACGAACATTGAGAACTTCGCTTTCTAGGTTACTGATTAACAAAATTTTACTTAATAAAAAGATAAAACCAAAAAATAGTCGAAAATGGCAGAAAAAACCGCGAAGAAAGCACTCACCGGAAGATGAAGAAAACTATCGTTACGAACACAACAACCACCGCCACCAGAATAGCTAGGAGATTCGGATCAGCAAAAGCTGGCCTTACCGTAACCTCAAGATCCTCCGGCTCTATGTGCTCCATCTGCTAGAAATAAAGGTAAGAATAAACAATAAAACACATAAACGGGCCTTATCGATATCGATAAGTGGAAAAAACCACCGTCCTCACAGGCAACAAAGCATATACACGAATTTTTATTCGTTTCATCTGACCAAGTGCAACCTATTATCAATTTTCTATGTTGTACATCTGTTTGACCCGTTTCGATAGGTCATTTTTTCCTTTGATACGTCGAGATTCTTCGAACAGACAGCTTCGACCTACTGAAAACAAAGGGTTTTTCATGAAAAAATAATTAACACGTTAACGACCGCGTGACACAATGCTGCGTCACACGTATTAGGCCGCGTGGGACCGTGTGACGCAATGCTCCGTCACAGTTTTGAAATTTACTTTTCTGACTTATCCCGATTTTTTGGGAAATATTCGTCTGGCCACTATATACCTCATGATTAGAAATCATTCTAAACCTCGTGGTCCGTGAAAACAATTCTTAGCTTCTGATTTACTGGAATTTTTGATTGTGCACTAGTTTTCTCTACAAGTAAAAACAAATAATGGTTATTGCAAGAAACAAATAAATGCAAACAAGTACTGATTACTGAAATAAACACATAAATACAAACAAATATTGATTACTAGAACAAACAAATAATGAACAAGAAACAAATAACAATTTCCTTTCAACATGGATAGGGAAAAAGGGCATTCTAAAAGCTTCCAGCTGTTATTTTTCTATTTTCATTGCAAAAAAGGTACAGTCACAATCCCCGATATTACAGGACTGTATATGTAGTCTTTGAGATCTACTATTCACTTCCATTTTGAAAAAAAATTCGCCGTATGCCGGCATCATGCCACAGCCTCGGCGCGCTAGAAAATCGGTTGGTCCCACGCGCCAGACACGCGAAAAAGGCGCTGTCGTCAACGTGTTAAATAAGTCAAATGTAAAATATAATAAAATACCACTCACAAGCAGGATCGTGAAATATTCCGGCAAACTTCTCCGCAGCTCGTTCCCGTACCCAAACTCTCGTCGTGCCGGTGATTACGCTAGCCAACTGTACAATCACGTACCTGGCAAAGGTTGGAAGGAGGATAGAAGATGAGAATGAAAAAGAGAAAATATAAAAATTTTTAAAAAAATTAAAGAATCTAGTTTGACCGTACTTTGACTTGGCTCCCATGTCTACGTGTTGTGGATGACCAGGTAGCAGATGATGGTGGACGTAGACTCCACCTTATTCAGCGAAAAAATTATTTCTTGACACTGAATTTTTTTCAGACTCCAAAGTTAAAAATAATCGCTATCAAATTCGTGAATAGCACAATCAATGAAAGAAACTCAAGAACAAAAATTAGAAAAACTTGTTGTCGTACTCGCTGAATAAAAAGGAAGAACACAGGGAAAAACACAAATAAGGAGCCGCTTCAGTTAATTATATTTTCATTATATCGCTAATATGGATACTGTACCCTGTTACTGCACCGTTATTGCCGTACAATGACGTTGTTATGAAAAAAAAGCCCGGAACTAATTCCGACGGATATGCTTGTTCTCCCCATAGCTTCTTATAAATAAAAATTAATGCTCGCAAAGCACTGTAGAAACGGCAGAAACCGCGTTATTATTAAAGAAGAACTTGATCCAATCAATATAGCAAAAGATCTGAATCTAATTCCTGGATCAAAACAAATAAAAATTGAAAAAAAAGAAATATCCACGGGAGGACGTGGAGCAGCTGGTCGTAAAATGCAGGGCAGTGTCTGCAGCTGCAGCCACCACGACTGAATTGACGCCCGCTCTCAAAACCACGTTTTAATTTATATACGAAAGTGATTTGTATTTTAAACTTGTTTCTCGTTGTTTTATCTTCTAGAAGATTAGGTACTTCAATCGATCTCCTGAAATTTCTTGAGAAATCAATTAGCGATTATTTCTTGGCTGGTAAAATGCGTGACGGTAACACTTCCGATTGATAAACTGTCGTATTAACACTGCGGTTGATTATTTATTATTATAATTTTCGTAAAATCTACATTCCATACTTTTAAGTCGCCCTCTCCTCAACGAAATCCTGTCGAGGCGACAATCGTGGCTTATACGGAGCTGATCGGGAATAGGGACCACCATTTCCAAAGCTCGTATGTTTGTTTTGTTTTGAATCTTGGTTTTTAGATTTAATCGTTTATTTATTTATTTGCACAATGCGTTATGACCCGCTGGAGAAAAATTATATGGAATTTCTGACAAATGTAGTTGTAACAATCTCTGAAAGCTCATAAACAACAGGCGCAGTTTAATGCTCTTAAAAAACCAAAATATGCTAAGGAAAACTCAAAAATAGCTATAATAAACTAAAATAAGGGATTGAAATGAAAAAGAAACAAATGAAAAATAGGAATGGATGTATATTTGTTGGATAGTCAGTGAATAAATACGGTTTGAATGTAAGCCATTACCACTTATCTGAACTGCCAAAAACGCTACCCATTAACTATATATCCTTCTTTGTTTTTCATTTCATTTTTCCTTTTCTATTTTTTATTCAATCAAATTCCTTTCCCCGTACAGCTGCACTTTTGTTCTGCTATTTATTCCTAGGATTGTTTTTGGATTCAGGTGAGGTATTCATTGCTTTGATAGTATTAGGCCCTTGTTATACATTCGCTCGCGGTGAGCGTCAGCGGCTTGCGAGCGGTGATCGCGTGCACCGCTAACCTCAGACGCTGAGCACGCGACGCACGCACGCACGCGCCCGAAGCATACAGAGCAATGCGCGAGGTGATCGCCCCACCCCCAGCGAAAGCGTCAATCGCAGTGCAATGCGCAGCGACGAGAGCGTGGAAGGTTCGCTAGCGGGTGCATAACAGCCCGTGAGCGTCACCACGCCAGCGTCAACGGGATAACTCGTACAAACGTGTCTGGCCCCACGGTGTCTGAAACTGAATGGACGAGTTACGCTGGGGGGTGAGCGAAGGTATAACAAGGGCCTTAGAGCCTCCTCCCAAATCGCGGCATTGGTGGAACTCGAACCAGCATCTTAGGCCTGTCCAATTATTCTGGTGCTTAACCCACTACGCCACCGAGCCGATCGTACTTGCTACCTTTCAGCTTGATCGGATCATTGCCGATAGCAAGGGTAACGACTGGGTTAAAATACAGCTAGAGCCTTTTCATGTTTTTTTTTTGTTAAAATATGTGAACATTTTGTTCGGACATACATTTTTATGTGTTCTGTGAGAATCCGGCGGAAGCGTCTATCGCACCTCTTCCATGAAGCTAGTCCAACTTGCTGGTTAGGGCAAGGACAGGTCTTCTTGTCATGAAAACCTGTTCCAGGTAATCTTTGATGAGAAAAACTGCTCCTATTGTCCTCAGGTTCTTTTATTGTTCGTTCGTTGACTCATCTACACAATAAGCACTGTTGTTCCGGTGCCTGTTCTTTGTAGTACCCTTGGCACTTCTGGTAGATTCATCATTGAAAGTATCGTTCTGCTTTGAAATTTCCATTTTGTGCTAAAAAATCTCATTTGAATTGCAACTCTTCATAAAACCAGAGCCCACATTCATCATTGGTAAACTCCCGATAAACCCCGATATATACCCCGTTCGGCGTGCAAACCGAGATTCTTGAACGCGCTAAGGGATTTATCGGGATTTATCGCGGGTCTATCGCGCTTCGCTATGAGGCAGGGTTTGGGAAACCTCGACGGTATCAAGCGGGTTTATCGCCGACGAGGTTTTGGAGACCGCTCGTTCGTTCATGAATCTGGGCCCAGGGTTGCATTCCGTGGAGTAAGGTAAACGTTAGGTTGGTACGCGGAGGGTAAGAGTATACCTGTCACCATGCCTCATTTGGAGGTACTGTTATGTCCAGAATCCGATTTAATTCACCATCTTGGGTGGCCTGCCGGTCCTGTGAGAGATCTTTCTTTCATTGGTCATTTTTCTTACAGCCTTGGTATAGCGGCTTCACTGAAATTGCTCGGCTAGGTATTTTTATCAGCGTCTACCCGTTCACCTTACCCAGGAGATTCACGCAGGAGATTAGCCTTCCTTACTCTTGGAGGCGTAGGTGTCTCTGGGAACGTATCGGCGCATATCGTCGTTGCATCTCCGGTCGCGCTCCCTGGCCGTTCGATTTTTGTAACGTTACCCTTCGTTCGAGGGTAGCGATTCTGGCGATTTTATTTATATTTTCATGTTTGAATATTTTCATGTCAATTTCAAACTTGAAACTTGTTGAAATCCATAGTGCAGTGTTTAGGTCCAGACAATCGGTTCGATTTCGGGAATTGTTACCTTTGACGATTCTGCCATTTTATTTATTTACTTGACAAGGGCCAACACCGTGTAAAATTACCGAACGGCATAATACATTACATTATAAAAACACCATAAAACACAACAATCAGAGCACTCTTATGGCATGTTTAAGCTGACGACTTGACTAAGAGTTTTGTGACCAACCTCTTCAAAAAAAAGTTATTTTATCTTGTCGGAAACAAGAATGCAGATGAAGCGTAGCCGTTGTTTTCTCCGCTCTTTAGAATTCATCGGCTATTGATTGCTTTTTGAAACATTAGCCATTCTGGACTGTAGTGAGCCGAGTGGAAGATTCTTCACAATTTCTCTCTAGACATTCCACTGCTCCTAGCATTGATAACTGTATTGCTATGGATTTTTTGTTTACTCTAGCCATTCATGACAAGATAAGCTTTGCCTAGCTGATGTTTTTGCCTTTTCGAGACATTGAAGTCGCGTGAACATTTCCGGTTGTAGAAAGCAGTAAAAAGCCTTGAAAGGCGTCAAACTAAAGGATTATGAAACCCGACTACAGTAAAAGTTCCGAGATGTTATGAATTATGTTGATTCTGATCTTGATGTTAATTTATTTAAAATGCCCCAATGGCGCACAACTCAGAAACCGAATTTGAAACACATGTAGAATTGTTGACATCAGTGCTTGTATTTACAACGACAACAACATCAACTAAATAATAGGAAAACAAAACAGAATCTGTCGTGAAACGGTTATTGTCCAGAGCAAGAAAATTTTTAGAAAAAACGACTAACAAGAGCATCTCAACTGCATATCCTTCTAGCCCTAGGGTGAGTGTGGATGTTTTTCGAACTCGAGTCATAATCTGTGTACCCACATTTCCTGGACCTACTTTTTCCGTTCCCTGACTAAGCCTCTGCTTACTATATCGTCCAAAAACTTCAAATTAATATTGATGAAGAAATCTCTGAAGACTCGAGTATCATTATGTCGTTGCGATGTAAGAGTAAAAGGTAAAGGTAAAGGTGCCGGCGTTGATCAATCCCCTGAGGGCGCGCCGCCGCATTCGTGTTCCATTCAAATCGTAGAGGCATAGCGAATGCGTATTTGGCCTGTACAGTGACCTGCGGGGGCCAGCCGCTATACCAGGTCAGTGTCTTTACCTTCCCAGACAAGTCTGGTACCAATTTACCCAACTCCGGAGGGATGGAAGGCTTGGTCAGCCCGGGCCGGGATCGATCGCTCGACCGTGCAGGTGACACCAACGCCTCTTACCACTGTACCACGCGGGTTCCCTATTCTTCTTTCTTTCATTAACTCTGTACGATTCGCTTCTACTTTCTGTGCGATGTGAGAGTGTAAAGAATAAAGAAAGAAGAAGAAATCTCCGTCATATCTCCGTTAATAATGTAGAAATATCGGAATTTCAAACTGAAACTTCTTCCATGTTGGTAAGTCGTTCCCTATTAAGAAACCTCTTCTTTCTTTCATTAACCATATATGATTTGCCTTTACTTTCTGTGTATGAAAAACTACTCTCCGACATCAGGCCCAGGTGCATTACATTTGGATGTGTCGGAAACATTCCATGTGTACTTGTCACATGCAGATGTTCTCCATGCTGCTCGCCATGTTCCGTTGCCAGTATTGAATCATGAATTCCACACAATTTCAGCCGACTATGGAGGGTATCGGTTTCCTGACCGTCCTTTCGGGTTCCATGTTTCTTGGGAGTTATTTCGCTGGTTCGGTGCCGATGATGTTTAGCATGTCCGAGGTGAGTGGATCTCTCTTTTCCTGATTCTTTTGAAGCGTCTAGTTGGGTATACCGCTTGTTTTGTTCTATTTCTTTCTCGAATTTGTTCTTTTTTCGAAATATCATATCTTTATATCAGTATATAGATAATTATCATTTTACAATCAATGAACTTTAGTCAAGAATGCGCATGGTTAGCATATTTGGTGCTGGACTTCTTCTAGGAACTGCCTTATCGGTAATCATTCCTGAAGGAGTTGAGTCGCTCTATAATGCCCAAGAAGGTTGGTCCTCTCAATTCCGCAATTTTTGTATTTTAATGTTTTTTCTTTAGAAAGAGCTTCTCTGGAATTTCACGGAATAGTCAACCCAGGAAAAGCGAAATCAATCCTAGAGGGTTCCAAACAGGATAAAAACGAGTTACCAGGCATCGTTCCGAAGAATGTCGAAGAGAAAATGAAAGCAGAAGATCTTCGGTTTGTGTTTATTCTGTTTTTTTTGAATTGTTTTCAGTGATTGTTCTTATTTTTATGTGAGTTTAAAGGGATGGGAAGACAAGGAAGAAAAGAGACATATCAGATGCTTCTTCCGATTTGAACGGTGTCACGCTCAACAGAGAGAAAAGGGAACAGCGTGAGTGTAGTTTATATATTATTTCCTTTTAAATTATGTTAATTTCTTGAGACCTACTTTATTTATTTATTTCCACCACTTTCGCTATTGAATGCCAAATTATTTCGTCGCCCATTGGCTACATATGCCGCCTTGTCCCGCTAGTCCTGCTTTTCTAAGTGTTACTGTAATTGTGTTTACCCATTGGAGTAGTGTTAAAGGTCGCTACTTCAACCCGCAGGGTCGAGCGATCGATCCTCACCGAGGTAACCAAGTCCTCCAAATCTCCGCGGATGGCGAATTTGGCGCACAATAATTTGTGTGGGACTAGTTGCTGAGCGAGTTACTGTTTTCGCCTTCCGAGATAAGTCTGGTACGAATTTACCCAACCCCTGAGTGATGGATGGCGTGGGTACTCTGTGCGTGGATCGATCGCTTGACCGTTTGAGTGTCAATTGGGACTCTTACCCTCTCCACCACGAACCTCTTAGCCAAGAGTATGTAAGGTACAGGGAACCAGGTAAATTTTATTTTCTAGTAATCTGATGCCACCATCATAGGTGTCCCAAAGAATTCTGAAGGGGGTTTGAACATCCAAAATGATTTCTGTAAAAATTGGAAGTTTAGCGAGCGACGTTAGAGTGGAGGAGCACCATTCGCACGAGGGTCACAGCGCTCATCAGAAAATCGGTTTCTCTCTCGTTTTCGGCTTCATATTCATGCTTCTCGTCGACCAGATAAGCAACGCCGCGTGGTCAGCAAGTGAGTCCGTCCCGCTTTTCTTTTTTTGCTACGATTTATTATTGATTTTTTGTTTAAGATGATCGATCCGGCCGTAATCGAATGGGTGTCTCGGCCACCATTGGGCTTGTTGTGCATGCAGCAGGTAGGCGACGTCTTCTTTTTTTTCAGAGTTCTGTATCAATCACTTGGTGACATTCAGCTTTTGTGTTATCTTTTTGCTCTGTTCCGTCACGTACTCACTGATTTGATAAGTGTTATCAGTTGTGGATCGAAGTCGAAACTTTGGCCCTGGTGCGATTTTTGAATAATCCAGAATGATTGTGTTATCAATGTTGAAATTGGTAAAATAGGATAGTAGTTTTCGAATTTTTTTCACGTTTCCATTGAATTTTCCTTTTCAGCCGATGGAATCGCCTTGGGAAGCGCCTCGACGACGAACAAATCAGATGTGCAGCTGATTGTGTTTGTGGCTATTATGCTGCATAAGGTATTTATGAATCAATCGATTGAATTGAATTTGATTTCTGTTGCTTATATTTAGGCACCTGCAGCGTTTGGTCTGATTTCCTTCCTGCTGATGGAAGGAATCGATGTGCGAAATGCTCGAAAGCACTTGTTGGTGTTCAGCTGTGCGGCGCCGTTCTCGGCGATCACCACCTTCGTCATACTTCACAATGTTAGTTAAATAGTCAGCTATATAAATAAAATAAGAAAACGTGACATTCAGAATAGATGGTCCCTTTCAGCTTGGCGGTGATTCCTGGCTATCATCCGATTCATCAACCGGGGTGCTGATGCTTTTCTCGGCGGGTACATTCCTCTTCGTCGCCACGGTACACGTTCTGCCAGAGCTGGTTAGTTTTATTACTTTGTTTTTTTTTTAAATTACTTCACTACCTTTCTTATTACTTACGATTTTCTTCACTATGTTTTTTTTCTAATTTTCTAATGTTCAGGCCTCTCGAACAAGGCCCTCTAAAGAGTATACGCTAGTTGTGGATGCACAGTCTCCCTCTACGGCGGGCCATTCGCATTCGAGTAAGTCTCATATTTATCCCGAATTTTTATATTATATTATATTTTCGAGTTTTCTGTGTATTTTCGCCATCGGATGTGCTTAGTGTTCGACGATTTCAGCTCAAGGGTCCTGAGCAACGGAAATAAAAATAGGTTTGCCGGTGACTTAGGTGGTTTGGGCTTGATTTGAAAAATGTTTCCAAAAAAGATTTGCCGGGCCTTCAAAAAGTCAGTAGAAGAAGCCGTTGTTGGATATAATCACAGCAATAATCGCGACTCAGACTGAAGCCGAACCAGTCTTGAAGTCTATCCAGGGCCCAGATTCATGAACGAACGAGCGGTCTCCGAAACCTCGTCAGCGATAATCCCGCTCAATACCGTCGAGGTCTCCCAAACCCTTCCTCATAGCGAAGCGCGATAGACCCGCGATAAATCCCAATTAACCCCGGCGCGCGTTCACGAATCTCGGTTTGCACGCCGTTCGGGGTATATCTCGGGGTCTATCGGGAGTTTACCAATGATGAATCTGGGCGCAGGACACTACGTTGCTAGACCGCTGCTGTACAAAGCGGCGCGCTCCCATTCTCAACTTCTCAAGACTGAAGGAATGAAAATTATCAAAAAGTGCTGGAAAATTTTTCAAAAAATGCAAAAAAAGGAAGACCTAGAAGGTTCTTCGCGATTCTTGTTAAAAATACTCCTTTCAATCCCAGATGAATTTGTAGTGGAAGCTCTGCGTTTCATGTGTATGAACACTAGATTTCGTAGATTCTAAGCACCCAGTTGGGTCCGAATTTTTTTAAACGTTTTTTCGAGTATTTGTCGCATCCTTTTCACCTTTTCCCGTTGCAGAAGGGTGGAATTAGCTTATAGAAAAAAAACTTGCTGTGGTGGTTGTTCTTGTCGTGGACGCGATCTTCTGCAGTGTTAATTTTGTGATAACGTTTGCATCGAAACTGACCAGCCGAGTTGCAGACGGAGATCAGACTGATAGAGTGATGAGCAAGGGGATCAATTATCGATTTCCCCTTCCCATAAACTGATCTTTTTTCGGGTTGAAGCTCAGGACTGAGATTGGCAATATATTTATTGAAAAGACTAACGTTTCGGCGTGTATCGCCTTCTTCAGAGTCTGAAAAAGTCCAACTATACCTCGAACTACTAGATCGAACGTCGACGAAGAAGGCAATATACGCCGAAACGTTAGTCTGTTCAATAAATATGTGTGCTAATCTCGGTCCTGAGCTCCAACCCGAAGCCTACAAGCGCTCTTCATCATGCCGAGATTTACAGAGAGTCAGACATGGCAATAGATCACTTTTCATTGCAGATGGCACAAGCTTCACCATCAAAGAGCTGGTTGCGATCATTGGAGGAGCGGTGATTCCAGCGCTACTATCGTCGGGACATTCACACGAGGTGTGAGTGGAGTCACATCTGTCTTTGAAAACATCAGAGAATCGAGTTCTGTAGCCGATTCAAAACTAGAATGCTCTTTCCGTGGAGCTTCCGATCAGACGATCATCTCATCTTGCACGCTTTTCCCTTAGAACGGATCCTCTTTTCATGTTCATGATGTCTGTTCGTTATATTCTCAGTTTGTTAGCCTTAATCTATCATCTATGTACAGAATTTCCCGTCGTCGTTGTTTCGCTCTGTTTGGTGCAAATGTTCTATTAGGTTGATCGAAGAGTCTTTATAGTATGTATTTTGTTTATTTATATTTCAATTCAAAATACAAGTCACTACCGTGGCATCCACCTATTGGACAGGTATACGATCCCCACTTTGGCCAACATGGAGGGAGGGGGGTCAATGTTATTGAACCGTCTTGGTCTTGGACCCTTTTGTATACTTAATTGGCTGTGAAAATCCTTGTTGGGTATAGCGCTTGGTAATAAGGAAGGGTTTACTCTTGCGGACGGGGTACGATTTTGCCAGCCTAGGTTACCTAAGAGGTCATGACTCTTCGATCAACCTAACCTATTCCGATTTGGTGCGACCTGCCCACTTTGTCTGTCCTATTCGACATCGAGAGCTGCTGTGATTTTGGGTATGGGTAGCAGATGTAGACCGTTTCATCATCAGATTTCATCTGTTCTGTATTCCGTATTCAGCTGCCTCAGCTGGTCAAGAGTTTGAATTATTTAGAACGAGTTTATTGTATTACTATGGTCAATTGCGCAAAGAAAATCTGACGCTGTAAAGAATGAAAACTGTGATTGCATACGCTATAGTTGATTATTCGGCCTACCTGCCTTCGTCGGAGCCTGGAAAACCGAAAACGTATGAAATTAGCCCACCAAAGACTATTTCAAATTGCAAAGTAGCTACAATATTTTGAAGTATTCTGTGCCGAATGAATGATAATATACTTGACCTTGTCCTCGCTATATAATAAGCGAAACCCAGTTGTTTATTTGGATGGATGGATGGATGGATGTCAATTCATTTTTCAAATGATTAGTGGTGGTGGCGGTTGGTGGTGGCTTTATCACCGCTTATCACTGAAATCATGTTGAAAATCGCATTCTGTGATGGCGCACTTACACTTCATGTCCACTACATCGTTTACCGAGATCGGTCTTATTTCATTCGAAATGGATTGAGATAAGGGGGGCGGGGTATGCGTGAGTGTAAGTGGCATAAGTTGGGAAGTAAGTAAAACTCGGTGAAGATGTTGAAACTCAAAACTTGGAACACTGTTGAAATTTTAGTTGATCGAAGTGTGCCTTGGCTCGGCAAGCAGTATAGATTTATTTATTTATTTATTTATTTAACCAAGATGAAGAGCAGACGTTTGACGACCGACAGGCCGATGAAGGGCTGGTAGCACAATAATATATACCGCTCTCTAGGAACAGCCGTGCATGGTAACACTCGCAATCGTAATTGCTGTTTGCACTGATTGGTGCTCGGGATGCAGTCTACCGGTAGAACCAGTTGGGTACAGATTCGTCATTGGTAAACCCGCAATAAACTCCGAGATATAGCCCAGACGGCGCCCACCTTTGTCTTCTTATCCTAAACTTCCTATGTTAAATGCAATCTCTCATTCACTGTGCCGGCTGGTTCTGGCTGCGCCGCGGTTTCAGAGACCGCTCCTCCGTTCATGAATCTAGGCCGTGGAAGCAGAACAAGCTCTGGTAACCAATCAGTGAAAGAAACCATTCAACAGAGGTAAGTAGGCTCACCTATAAGTCGAGAAAACAAGTCGGGGGTCGCCTCTAGTCCGTGTGAGGGGTCGAAGGCTCAGAAGGCGTGCTGTTGCTCTGACGTGCAGATGCAGTAGATCAGAATCCACAGAGGTCAAGGAAACGAGCGAGCTCGATAGTAATAACATGGTCGTTCGTTAGATTTGAGCATTTTTGTGCAATTACACAAAGCCTCCAAAGTCACGGTCGAGTGGTTGATTCCCGCCTGCTTAATTAAGCCTTCTATCCCTTCGGGGTCCGGTAAATTGGTACCGAACTTGTCTAGGAAGGTGAAGACACTGAGTTGGTATAGCGGTTGGCCTATTCTATAGACCAAATGCACAGTCATCATGCCTCTACGATTCTAAATGGAACACGAATGCGGCGACGCGTCCTTAGGAGATTGATCTGCACCGGTCCCTTTGATTTTATCTTTACCTTTACCCTAAAATCGCATTACAGTAACACTTACGAGAGTGGGAGTTTTCGACAAGTTGATATGTGCAAGCAACGGGCTACCAAGTAATTTAGCATTCAATTGCGAAAGTGATGGAAATAAATATTAGGTTGTTGCAAAAGTATTTTCCGTTTCGGTGTATGTTGACCTCCGTTCTACTTCAGGACAACGCTCGGCCTCATTCTTCCGAAGCCGAAAGTCACCCGGCAAAAATTAAAGGAGTTGGGCATCGAGGTTCTCCCTCGTCCTCCTTAGACGTCCGTTTCGGAAATGACTTTTGCAACAACCTAATAAATTAGTTTTCAAGAAAATATATTTATTAAAAACGCATCCCGAGAGACGTGGCGGGTATCGATACTTTCAGCAAATCGATGTGTTCCTTCGCTCTGATCGATAGTGGTTTGTTACGGCCAAGAAGTCATTCGCAAAAATCGCGGCTCAGGTGGAATCTGAACCTGCGTTACGCTGAGGCGAATTTCGCCCAAGAGTTTTCAACGACCCGTTTGGTTTCGGGCTGTGTAGGAGTTGTGGTTGCTGAACTGTAGAATCTTGTTTATTTAGAACGAGTTTATTGTATCATCATCATCATTTGCGCAAAGACAAAAAATATATCGCTGAAAAGTATGAAAACCGTAATCCCATAGTTCGGTTTGGTATGCGAAACCGAAACACACAACGTTGTTGTACGACACATGCACACATACACGAAAAACACGACTAATCTACTGGGCTCTTCTGCTCGGGGCGACGACACACACACTTGGAGGGAGATGTGATATGATTACAAGTAGAATTTTGGCAGATAATTTTTGAATTAGCGTAGAAAACCTCTGTGGTGTGTGAAGCGCGCCGGATGAGCCACGGTGCTGCTGCTGCTACTACTTATTAACTTGCTGATTTTTCTCGATGGTGGGCGGAGACTTTCGTGATTCAATAATAATATTAGTGATATTAGAGACATTTTCAGTGGGAGGGGTAGATGTACGCAAGAGAACGAGGGAGAGAGGTCACACACGCACGGTAAACTATATATCACTCACAGACAGCATGGTAATCAGCATCGGAACAGACAAAAAAAGATGAAAAAACGCGCGCAGAGAAAAGTATAAACGTAGGATAAGAGAGAAAAATAGACAGAGAGAAACATGGTATATGAGAGTGTCGGACATTAGACGACATCTCTACATGCACTTATTGACGGGAGATCGAACAGTAACAACAAAAGGGTCCGAAGAGGTGTGGTGGCGCCGTCTGACCGCAAGAAGCTCGTGATGGGTGACGACCGGTGCTTGAACGAGTCCAGAACGGTTAGAACAGCGCGTATATACACGGGCCGAGAAGTGGTGTTCTTCTTCATCTACTTCTTGTTCTTCTGATGGTGATTGGGCAGCAACTGGACAGCCTCGACAGATGGCTAGTTGACCATCATGTTCGGCGTGGTGGCCACCGACGACGACGAGGCATTCGAGGTTGTCGTCGATGCCGGAGAAGACTGTTGAGCTTGTTGCTGAAAATTTGAAATGAATTAGGCTACGTTAATACTTTCTAAGGTTACAATCCTACAATATAATAAGCGAAACCCAAGCGATGTTTGTCATGGGTGGCTCACATGGGTCCCGCCGCGACTGCCCGTTACTGTACTCCCAGGGACGCATTTCATCAGTTCAGCTCGCCGGCTTTTGCTACATGCTATTTGTTCATCGTTTTATTTTGAATCTTTTTTGTTTTATTTCAAATCTTTATTTCAGTTCATGTATTTTTGTTTTTAGTGAGTATTTAGCAGCCGTTTCTGGGCCGGCAGGCCGCTGAATGGCTGGTTATACTAATAGTCCCAAAGGCAAGTCCCACGGGCTCCAAGGTGGCGATCACCAAGAAAAGGACAAATTCTGATACCTACAGAGCCGTCTAGCCACCTATCCTTTGAGAAAAATCAGAATAAAACCAAATATCAAGGTTTCCAGGGAACATTTCCCCCTCTGAGGACCTTCATTCGGCGACCAAAACGGAACATTTTGTTCTACTAACAAGCACGACTACTGCAGTGCTAGAATGCGCTAATCCGCAATGCCGACCGATCGATACTCGCCCGGGTTAACCATGCCTGGGTTAACTATACACTTTTTATACCTAATATAGATGATATATATTTATCTACAACGAATATCAAGGTTTCCAGGGAACATTTCCCCCTCTGGGGACATTCATTCGGCGACCAAAACGGAACATTTTGTTCTACTAACAAACGCGACTGCTGCAGTGCTAGGAGGCGCTACTCCTATTCGCAAGGTCGACCGATCGATCTTCGCCCGGGTTAACTATACCTTCCATCCCTCCTTGGCCGGGTAAACTGATACCTGACTTGTCTGGGAAGGTAAAGACACTTACTTGGTATAGCGGCTGGCTCCTGGTCATTGTATAGGCCAAATACCAACTCATCATGCCTTCACGGTTTTGAACGGAGGACAAGGGCATGGCGCGTCCTTACGGGACTTACAGGCGCCGATCAATTTATTTTTACCGTCAATCCTCTTTTCATTTCTCATGCACCTGAAGCTACCAGAAGGAGGATGTAAGGTGCCCCTATTGATGAGGTCCGTTCACACTTGGCAGCGACATCGCAGGCTGAGATTCGCTGTGGGACCACGACGCGTGGCGGCGCGAGCGGTCGCGATAACAAGAGACATTTTTTGCGACTGGAACCTCTGTTTTACAGTAAAAAACACAAAATTTTTATTTTTCGTCGTCGCTACACTCTACCACGTCCGAGTGTGAACGGTCCGAACCACCCTGCTCGCCATCAGTGATAAGCTAATCTTCCCTGATAACGGCAAACAACCAACTGTGCTACCGGGTGAATTTCACTCACTGACCTGTGCATTTTGTTGCGTCTGATTCGCGTTGACGCCTGGGGCGCTGAGACCGGCGGCTTCTCGCTGACGCTTGAACTCCTCATATTCGTCGCCTAGTATGGTAGCGATTTCGCTTTGCATGAACGCCCACGGCATCACACTGCTCACCAGCGGACACTTTTCGCCGGACGGACAATAGAGGTCCTGAATTTGATGGGAATTTTCGTAGAAACTTCTAGAAACATCTAGAGGTTACCGTAAACCCAAAACCACCAACCTGTCCAGTGCACTGCTTCTTGATCGAGTTACGTGAGCAAGGGAAGCAGAACTTGTGCGCCTGAACGCTTGGGCACTGCACAAAGTGGGTGTCCTCGAGCCTTTGATTGCACAACGTGCAGCGGAGAACTCGTTCCCTGAAAATCAGGCCATTTTTTCAAAAACTCAATAGTTGCCTAACTAGTATATTTTAGTAGAAAACTTTGGCAATTACCATCAACTCCAAAACGGCGGTTTCCGGCGCAAAATTGCGCCGCTTCTCGTCCGCGAGACAGAAGTATAAATAGAGATTTACACCCTTCAGGTACAGTATAGAAAAAGCGGAGTGTTTTCGTTAGGAGCTATACCCAAGTAATTTTAGATAGTTTGGTTAGGCGTTTGTGTCCGTATCCTTGGGTATGGTGTTTACGGTATAGAAAGCAGCGCGACAGAAGTAAAAACGATACCTCAGTCGTACCTTGGCTACCCGTTTCGACCATTTATCTTTACGTTTATTCATCTTTACCCGAACAGCATTTAACTTTACCCAAACACTTTTTATCTTTACGTTTTCAGCGTGATCGATGAAAAAACTTACCCAGTGGTTGGAAACCGTCGCCGTTCTGCGTTGATATCAGGATGATCCGGGCTGTGGGTGGATGTGGGTGAGACGGATGTCGTCTGGGCATCACCTGAAGAAATGAAAATAGGGTAAATTAGCAAAAGAAGTTTTCCAACTAGAAAACATGCGATCTGGTCTGTAAAGGTAATGGTAAAGATGTCGGCATTTGATAAAACCCTTGAGGACGCGCCACGCCCTCGCATTCCATTCAGAATCGTAGAGGCATGGTGAATGCGTATTTGGCCTGTAGAATGACTTGGGGGCAGCCGGTTTCCAAGTTTATTTATTTATCTATTACGGCAATATGAGATAGCCGCGGGAAAAATAAAAATACAACTTTGAACTGCTGACAGCCGAGGATTAGCAGCAATATTGTTGATCAAACTCAAACAAATTTATACAAAATAGCAAGAATCCTATCTAGGTCAACAATACTAACTATAAAACGAGGCGGCGACCAGTGACTTCTAATACAGCTTTTTTGGCGAATCGTTTGAAGCTTTTAAAGTTCTCAGCAGAGTGGTGAATTTTATTTTTTAGGCTTAAATATTTCGACCCAGCTTGTACGAATGGGCTCGTGCGGCGGTTCTGGGTTTTTCGTATTTTATTGTCTAGTTACTTCCTTCTGTTTTGGATGGGGCAATGTCATAAAATGCCTACAAATGAATAAATAATTTTCAAGAAAGGAAAGAAATTTTGCGAATGACTTTTTGGCCATAACAGACCACTATTGCTCAGGATGAAGGAACACATCGATGGGCTGAAAGGATCGAAACCCGCGACGTCTCTCGGGATGCGTTTTAAATTATCTTATTTTCCTAAAACTATTTATTTATTTAAAATAATTATGACATTTTCCCTTTAAAAATTTGTCTTTACCATCCCAGACATGTTCAGTACCAATTTACACGACACAGCAGGGATGGAAAGCTCTTGGTTAGCCCGCGGGGGGATCGATCGCTTGATCGTGCCGATGCCAGTACCGCCTCCTAACCCTGTACCAAACCCATCCCATTGACTAGGGTAAAAGGTAAAGGTAAAGGTTAAGGTGCCGGCGTTGATCAGTCCCCGAAGGATGCGCCGCCTCATTCGCGTTCAATTCAGAATCGTAGAGGCTTGGTGAAGGCGTATTCGGCCTATACAACTGTTTTACCTTCCCAGACAAATCTGGTACCAGTTTACCGACCCCAGAGGGATGGAAGGCTTGGTTAGCCCGGGTGGGGATCGATTACTTGATCGTGCCGATGTCAGTAGCGCCTCTTAACCCTGTACCACACGCATCCCATTGACCAGGGTAACGAACCTAAACCCGGATATCGATAGTTCCGCGTTACCCCAATCCACCGTGACGTGATGATGATGAGGTTTGTGTGTGTCTGTTGGTGAACGTGGCGCTCGCTCGGCTCGTCGGGGTTAAGAGTCAAGCGGAGAGGTTGTGCAAGCACTTTGACCGGTTCCGCGATTGTGCTTGCGTTACGCCGCTCGTATTCAACTGTCTCGCACGGGATTTCGAGCGGGACGTGTGTCAACAGCCGCGCGATGAGCGACGCGGTCGTGGAATTTCCGTAACATCAACGACGTTGGTTGACCTGTGCGCACCCATCGCCGCCGCGCGGCGACGACGACGACAAAAACCGGTTCGCCTTCGGGTAAACACCGGACGACCTCAGCCGAGAGCGCTCCTCGCGCCGTCGATGTCGGTGACGATGATCGCCTACCCGGACTGGCACAAATTGGTCCTATCAGCTTTTACCGCATAAAAATTGATGAAATACGCGTCAGAACTGCAGATGGAACTCCCAAGGCGCGTTTATGCTCGGATGCAAAGCAGCGCGATGCAGCAGAGGGTAGGGACGCAGAGGATGTGCGCGTCAATGGGATCACATGGATTGATAGATTAACAGATTAATAAAACTTTTTTACTATCGTTAGGGCAAAGACGAGATGGAATTTATATGTACAATACAATACACAAATCTTCTGTTAACCCTCAAACATCCTTGACTTGCCAGGGTATCGGATACCTAAGACACGACCTCCCTCTAGCAACTCCCTGACCAATCCCGTGACTCAGCAATTTCCCTAGAGCCGTGAGCCTCCCTCGGAGTATCGGATACCAGAGGCTTTGTTATTTACAAATTCAGCATGAAAAGGGGCACATGGTACAGTGGTAAAGAGCGCTACTAACACCCGCACGGTCGAGCGATCGATCTTCACACGGGCTCACCAGGTTTACCACCCCTTCGGGGTCGGGAAAATTGGTACCAGATTTGTCTGAGAACGTAAAGACATTGATTTGGCTTCGGATACATCGCAGCAGTATTCATTGCTAGCACCCTGACCGAGACCGTAACCAAGCCATTTACCCACAAGTCGTAAGCCATCCCGAGGTATCGGGTACCCCAGAGGTTATTCGCGAATCGGTATGAAACGGGTCGATGGACCACAGAGAACTCTCGGCTGTGGTCGAGTAAACTGTTTCTAGCCTACCCCCGGTAAGCCGTTTCGAGGTATCGGGTGCCCTAGGGGTTACTCGCAAATCGGTATGAAACGGGTCAATTAATCTCACAGAACTCTCGGCTATGGTCCAATGAATCGTTTCTAGCGTACTCCAGGGCCCAGATTCATGAACGGACGAGCGGTCTCCGAAACCGCGGCACAACCAGAACCAGACGGCAGAGTTAGATAGAGATACCGTGTTAAAAGGCGCTACTGAGATCAGCACGATCAAGCGATCGCTCCCCGCCCGGGCTAACCAAGCCTTCCATCCCTTTCGGGGTCGGGTAAATTGGTAGTAAATTTGTCTGGGAAGGTAAAGTCGAATTTTTTAAAGAAAAAATGTCATAATTTTTTAATAAATAAATAGCGGTCGAGTTTCTAGCGTACCCAAGGTCCCCGCGGTTTAGGCCGCTCTAAATCTCCCTTTCCACGCATTCATAACCCGGGTATGCGCCTCACTGCACCGATAACCGGCTCGTCGGGGTCGTACTACTTTGAACCGGCGAGGACGATGTGTGTACGATGACCTTGTACGACGAGCTCGTCCGTCGCGACCTATGGTCCGAGGTCACGACCTTAACACCACACCACACGCGACTGGTACGATCCACACCGAGACAAGATCTGCGGATACGATAGGCTCTCAGCCGATTCTCTGAGGAGATAGAGCGAAGCGTTTCGGTGGAAAAAAAAGATCTGCTACTGCTGCTCCAGCCAGCCCGTTCACGGTCATCTTCTATGTCGACGGTGTGTGACTGTGTCGGTCGGGTATGATTCATCGAATTCATCAGAGTGATGTCATTCCAGCGGCGATGAACGCTGCTGATAGCGCAGTCCGACATCTCGCTCGAGAAAAGTCCTGATAGTCTGATCAAGCCTCCGCGATTCCCAGTGGAAAACGAGTACATGGCGCAACCTTAGAGGTCGGAGCAGCGTCGAGTACATTACACTACCTTAGGGGTGTTCTGCTCCTGTAGGACAGGAATATGACGTCGTTATCATGAAGGAAAGGTATCCAGACATCCTAGCTGCGGATACCCAGAGGCAGGTATGGTATAGGTTCTTAGATACCCTGCCGATTTTTTGAGGACTCTGCTGGGTTATCCAAATCGTCATAGGAATCGCTGTAGTAATGTAAATTATCCGCAGAAGGCCCATTCGTACCCGGCAGCAAGCAGCAGCACAAGTCATTATCGTGAAGGGAAGGTATCCAGACATCCTAGCTGCGCATACCCAAAGGCAGGTATAGTATAGGTTCATAGATACCCTGCCGGTTTTTTGTGGATCCTGCTGGTATACAATACCTGCCATACCATACCTCCTCTGGATATCCGCAGCTAGAATGTCTGGGAACCTTCCCTTCACGATAAACCATGGGGTTCATAGATACCCTGCCGGTTTTTTGAAGATTCTGCTGGGAAAGACTTTATGGTCGGGGGTACCTAAAGGGTCAGGAATCCCTGTTGTAGTGTAGTTTATCCGCAGAAGGCCCATTTATACCCAGCGACAAGCAGCACAGTAACGATAAAGTGTGGGGTAGAGGGTAGAGACGCAGAGGACGCAGCAAGGCAGCTGGCAGTCATATGTGCCGCGTACGGTAATGGATGAGAGATTCTGGGTATCATAAAAGGTTTGGGATAAGCAGACATGTCCCGTTCAAAAGGCTCAGGGTTTATCGAGGGTTTATCAGATGCGTCAGTGATCTGCTGCCGAGTATGAACACGCCTCTAGACGACTAAACATCCTCCACAGCTTTCCAATCCAAAAATCAGTCCACGAGTGTCCCAAATCGAGCCCAGAAATTCCACCGGTTTTTCATCCACTGACCTCGTATCGCGGCAGTCCGTCAGAGATCGGTGGTCGGGTGGGAGTTCGTTTTTGCGGCCGGTACTTAGCCCCATTAGAGACGGGGGCGCTTAGTGGGGTCAACCAGTCCCACCGCCGCCCCGTCAACGAGTCAGCAGAATTCCACAATTGCGCAACGACGACGAGGATTTCGCGCAATACCGCGACCGGTGGTGGTGTCTACGGTGGCCGTCGGATAACTAGGCCGTCGGCCAAAAACACACGAGCGGCGATCGCCGCGCCCGACAAACCTGAAAATGGACAGTCCGACGGGCTATTGGAGACAATGGGGTCACGACGAGCGCGTGATTCTTCGCGTCATTTCAGCGGCGGCGGAAGGACGGAAGGAAGGAAGACATCCGACCGGCCGGTCGCTCCGTTGAAGTGCGACCACCGGTTAGCCAGAGATAAACCACTGATCATTTGATACTTGCTACTGAGCCTCTGAAGTCTTCACAGGGCTAGTTGGGTATGCGCCATGTACACGACTTCCAGCGAAGATCACACAGCGAAAACTAACTGAATTCGCCGCGCAAACACAATGAACACACGATGACCTTCGCGAAAACCTGTTGATGAACAAGTCAGTCAGTCAGATCGTTGCTTCCCATATCAGTCCACCACCACCGCCAGTAGCGGTTACTAACCAATGACCTCGCATGGGAGCAGGAATAGGTTGATAGGGGTCAACTGGAGCAGATCTAAGCTCAACGGGAAAAAATTAAGGAACGTGAATGTACAATTCCGATTAGGAGCGAAGTGCACGGCGCGATCCTCTGGAGGGCTCCTAGTACTCGTTCACGTCAGTTTCTGTCAGCGCCAACAACGATAAGGTCGTCGATAAGTTGCGAGTAAAATGCGGACACCAACGAACCAATCCTTTCAGTTACCTCAAGGATTTCGAATGGAAGACGGAGGCACGGCGCGTCCTTAGGGGACTTGGGCTTTGTGCGGGTGAGGGTCGATTAACTTGTGCACTGAATCTGTACAGCCGTTGACCCCGTTATTCATTGTTTTACCCAATTTTCCTTTCAGTTACCTTAACGATTTCGAATGGAAGACGGAGGCACGGCGCGTCCTTAGGGGACATGGGCTTTGTGCAAGTGCCCTATGGCCCAAGGGAGGTCCTTAGCCTATAAGGTAGGCCATTAGGGTGGTAACGAGGTTTTAAGCCGTCTGACGTTCGTTTCTTCTTTCATATTTAATCATTTATTAACTAGGCGCGCCTAAAGTGAACGAGGTAAATAAAACTTCAAAAAGTTAAAGGTGTGATTAGTCCCCTAAGGAAGCGCCACGCATTCGTATTCCATTCAAAATCGTAGAAGCATGATGAATGCGTGATTGGCCTATGTATACAACCAGCACTCCAGTGGCCTGTCGGCCGACTCAAATGAAACTAAATTCTGGAAATTTCGGCATTATTCCACTTAATCAGTCACAATCTTTAAGGCAGATTTTTATGAAGCAATTTCATCAGCTCCCTTGTCGCTTTGGTGCATTTGGTGTGCGGTAACAGACTATCGTGGCGGGACCCATATGAGCCACCCATGACAGACATCACACGGATTTCATTTATTATATAGTAGGATGACTTGAGGGAGCCAGCCGCTATACCAAGTCAGTGTCCTTACCCTCCCAGACGATTCTGGTTCCAATTTACCCGAACCTAGAGGAATGGAAGACCTAGATACCCTGGTTAGTAATCCCATTCTGACTACAGCGATGGTGTGGATTTGCAGTCGGCTCAAACGGGGACGGATGGTGGCCCTTCGGTTGAATACAAATCAGCTGCCGAGAGGACCACCACAGCCGAGCCCGCGCCTCCCGCTCCCACACATCGCCCAGCCGCTCATTTACTATTCAGTTCTATGCTGATTAATGCAGAGGATTAGCCAACGGCAAAACGACCTTATGCAGCAGCAGTGGACGTGGGTATGTATATGCTGCACCCTGACGACCATTTAGCGAGTCAGAAAAAAACAAAAAACGGACGAAAAACATCAAAAAAATATAAAAATGCCTGAAATCAGAGTTCACTCTGGTCTGGCTAGTCTCCTGTACCCAATTTTTTATAGAAAAAAAAGGCGCTAGAGCAAACTCGTAATGGAACCCACCGACTAGCCAAAAATAAAGTGTCGGTGCCCAAAAATATACAATAAGCCAATACATACTTGATCACGGACAATTCCGACGGTTTTTTTTTATGAAAATGAAGTGTCGGTGCCAGAATTTTTTATAATGATAATAATAAAAATATAATAAAAGCTTCTAAATTGGGATCTAGTCAACATGTACCTGGTCACGGACCATTCCGACAATTTTTTATTCGAAGTTGAGAGACGCGATCTACCACCCAGGAGGATATGGCATCTACTACCTAACCCCTGCCCCAATTCAAACATTTTTCTTACCCTCAGGGGTTTCCGTCGACATTTTCATTTTTTGCAACCAAAGTGATTTCTGATAATCACCTTGATGATAACTGGACTTCGTTACTCTGATCGTAGAGATGATATCGACTTACAGAGGATTGCGCCGTGCATTTCACCCCTAATCGAAATCACACTCGATCACTACCTTGTCGATAACTCGACTTCGTTACTCTAGTTGACGATGCGAGTTCGACCTCCAGAGGATTGCGCCGTGCATTTCACCCCTAATCGAAATCGTACTCGATCACTACCTTCGACTAGGGGATCTATACTATTTTCAGGTGAAAAGCAACATTTTTCAAACCAAATTCAACGTTTCTCAACCATCATCGTGGATACCCCGTCCAGGTGACCTACACCTGATCGCCGTTCGAGGTGCTCCCCTTCTTCCTCCACTTCTTCCATAGCCCCGAAACACATTCAGAGGATCGTCCCTTGGTGTCGGGTTTTTGTCGTCGTCTACCGGGGCGGCTACCGTCGTCGGCGGGTCGCGTGCGCGCGCGGATATTCTCGGTGTCGGTACCCGTTGGCACGAGAGGTCGTCGGGGTTACAGAACGGGGTAAACGTGGAGATTCGACGCGGAAACACCGGCGGAGAGATCCCGCGGAGCACGGAGAGACACAGCCGGGCCGCAAACCGGTTCTGACGGTCGGCGCGGACGCGGCGGAAAACCCGGTTTTCTCCGATCTTGCGCAACACACAAGCGCTCGCCCCGCACTTTAGCGGTCGAGACGCGCCCGACGACGACACGACGAGAGTCGAATGAAAAATGCAAATATGCAAAGTGCAAGAAGCGGAAGAGGACCGGGAAGAAGGAGGAAGAAGAAGTTCACGCAAACAGGTCACGTTTAGTACCTCAGCTGATCGCGGCCACACTTCCGGTACTGGGAGTAGCTTACGCGGCACGCGATAGGAGCACCTACGTCAGAGCAAAAGAAAAGCGTCGATTATTTTCAAGAACGAAAAATTCGAAAAAAAAAACTCGTAAAGTGAATCAGGTGAAAAGGTGAAAGATGCCAGAACCCCCTGGAACTTTTCTTAAGAACAGAATTTTCGGAAGCTACAAAATTTCTATCGGAATTTCTATGAAATGCCAAGGGCAATTCTTGATTCACAAAACATAACGATGATCGACGACCGCTCGAGGAGGTTACCACTGGGCTAGGCTCGATACCCTACCCTACTAGGTATCCTATTTTGTTATAGTAGCCATCATAGCACATCAAAAACCCCTAGCTAATGGGTAACTTGTACCAGACAAGCTTGGCGACAAATCTGTCCACCAACACGCCTATGAAACCTATAGATAACCTAGCAATCCTTGGCAGAAATCATATTCATGGCTTATCCCTCAGCCGCAATCATGTAGTTACAGGGTTGTTGAATCAGATGCTGAATCAACCTTATACAGTTCTGAGCCCTATGAACACTCTAAAGAGCATTTTTCTTTTTTTTTAAAGTTTCCTTTTTCCATTGGAGTTCTGGGATAGAGGTCCGGTAAGGTATGGGTATAGGTCAGACCAGATCGCGAGAAAGATGATGGGTAAATTTCAGCGAAACTAACCCCTCTGGACTTTGCCGAACAGTTCGGGTTTCACGTCGTCGTCGTGTTCTCGCTTTCGGCTCATCACCGCGTTGAAACCGGCCGGCAGAATTCCGTTCATCAGCTGAGATTGAAATCCCATTTGAACGGCTGAAAAGGCTGAAGAATTTTGTTAGAATAAAAATTGTAAATTTTAATTTTCCTCCTCTAAACAAATAAAAAACAACCACGAACCGGGATGCAACAGTTGAGAGTTGATCGGATTTCGCAGCTGTTGAAGCATGGCGATATCGTCCACGGAGAGACCGGCACCTTGACCTCGGGCCAAGGAGAACAGTCTTTGTTGTTGGGCGAGAACCTTAAAAATATAAATAATTTATTTCATAGAAAAGAGCGCGGGCGCGGTGCAGTGGGAAGAGGCGCTGCTGACACCCGCACGGTCGAGCGATCGATCACCGCCAGGGCTAACCAAGCCTTCCACCCCTTCGCGGTCAGGTAAATTGGTACCAGATTCGTCTGGGGAGGTAACGACATTGATTTGTCTCTACATACATGGCAGTAGTTTCCATTGCCAGCTCCCGCAAAGCCAATGCGAGCCCGTAACCAAGCCATTAACCCACAAGTCGTAAGCCGTCCCAAGGTATCGGTTACCCCAAAGGTTATTCACAAATCGGTATGAACCGGGTCATTCAATCTCATAAGACTCTCGGCTACACGCTATTGCTATTGCCATAGTCAGAATGGGATAACTAACCAGGGTATCCAAACCTTCCATCCCTCTAGGGTCGGGTAAATTCAAACCAGACTTGTCTGGGAAGGTAAAAACACTGGCTTGGACACACTGGATGGCACCGCAAGTCATTGTCTTACCCTTTCAGTTACCTCAATGATTTCAAATGGAAGACGGAGGCACGGCGCGTGCGCCGATACCTTTACCTTTACCTTGCCCTTTCCTAATAAAAAATTTGTCAAATTTCAAGAGTACTTACGTCGGTGATCTGAGCGAGTTGTGACGGGAGTTGAGGAACGTGAGGTTGTGGAGGGACCGGGATCACCCTCTGCGGGCTGAGTCGTCCGGCTGTGGTCGTCGACGGTTGTGGGAGTTCCTTCTGGAAAGTTCTCATTTTTTTCTCGAAAAATTGTCGAAAAAAGTCCAGAAATATTATTTCCCATTTTCCTACTGATCAAAACTTGAGAATAAACTACAAACGGTGGACTTTTTGCCCAGTTTTTCTCACCAGTTCTCTCGAAAAACCACGGAATCACGTGGTCGACTGTTTTTCCACCACCCGGATGTCTCCGGTCGTAACGACATTGTTGTTCAGACCGCTTTTCAACCGTTCGCACGCAATCTTTACCCCATCCCGGTAGTTTTGGGTTTCTCCTTATCTGACGGGTAACCTTTGCCCTTAGGCGCACATGTCAATCGTTTCAATCTGTTGCGCTCTTTGGCCTCTACTAGGAAAAACAAGACACCAATCAATTGTAAAAGCCTTGTTGGGTGCATTATGGGTATTGTAAAAATTAAACCTAAAACCGACCCACAAGTATACCCTACAAGACTGATAGGTCCATCTAAAAATATCTAAAAAATACCGCAAAAAATATAGGGCTTGCACTGGAACCGGGGGGGGGACCGAAAGGATTATACCCATCCAAACGATCCAGAAGAGCCCTAACCAGGAAAGATTGACTTTTTGTTTTGATCCGAGACAACAGAGGGATCGATAAATGCGATCGATAAGAAGTAGAATAACTGGGTATAATGTGTCTAGAAGCAGTAACAGTACACTATCTACCCACCTGTGGTTGTCGAGTAGATGAAACTTCGCTGATAGGGAATCCATGCACTCGCTTCATGTTTCGCGCATGTTCGATCACATTTTCGATCCTAAAAATGATCGTAAAACAGCAGATATTATTTTGATAGTGATGGAATCATCGCAAAAATCGCGGCTCAGGCGGGATTCGAACTCGCGTCTTGGGGTTTCCGAGATACCACCGAGCCCCCGGCTATCCTCCCCATCTCGGCTGGTTACTGGCCCCTTCCTTAGAGCGCTCGTTTCCTTGGGTTAACGATTTTTAAAGACTTCTCTAGATAATGGGAACGTTGCTTATCTCCCCTTAGGGCCCTTACAGACCCGACGACACGACGACGAGCATTCTCGTCCAACGCGGCCTACCGCGCGTTGCAACGCGGTATCGATTAGAACAATGCGGCCGCCGCAAACGTCGTGTTGGACGAGAATGCTCGTCGTCGTGTGTTTCGCTCAATTTCATGCTCAACGGCTAATTCGTCGCTCAAATTGCACGTCGTCGGATCTGTAAGGCCCTTAGAGTCGATCTCCATCCCCAAACCCCCTGAGGGGGTATAATTTTCACTGACGGCCATGTGACACCGCCCGTTCAAGAGAGCAAGGGTCAGTGTAATCGGTTGGTAGCACTTTAGCCCCGTCGTGCTCGGTGTGTCCGTGTGACGGAATCAGGAGTGTGTTGAGGCGCGGCTGATAAGATAACGCCGATGACGCTCGTCGTCTCGGCGGCGTCGCTACGGCAGATAGCGGCAACATTGGCGGCAACGCCTGCGGCAACATACCTGTCGGCACCTTCGTAGTTCACACAACCGCGACACACCGGCTCCACATAGTCGGTGCACATAGCCCATGGCCATCGCGGTAAATCGCACAGGTAGCAGTGCTGTCGCTGAGCGACTTTAGCGGCGTTCGGTAGCCCGGCTTGAGACTGCCCGTTCATCGTTGCGAGCATGCTGAAAGCAATGACGGATGCATGGCTTATTCGACAACAACACGAAAAATCAATCGTAGAATTTGTCAACAAAACGACGAACGTCGAATGAGATAAGGAGACTTCATCGATACAAAGTACAAAGTACGACATCAAGTCGAAAACGCGGTTTGAGAAAAAAGAAGGGCAAATTTTCCCCGTCAGAGTGATTGTTCCTCCTCGCGAGCGGTTGCGATGCGTCTCAGTGCGGAGTTCTTTCGCGGCATATTAAAATTTTTGCAGTTTCCCGTAGTGGAATGCTTTCAGCCACTCCAAAAAAGCGTCTGTACCAAACGAGTCGCGCGACATGCGCGACGCCGCACTAGCACGCGACGCTTACGCTCGCGAGGACGAAACCTTTGACGCTGTTTCAGAGAGCTCTAGAAATTTCACAAAAAGTGATATAGATATAGTCCAAATGTTATGCGAAGATGGAAAGTTCTGGCCGATAGAGGATCCACATTCAATCTAGCAAAAATGAAGCGGTCCTTTAAGGGCAGAAGGTAAATAAATAGCTCGGAATACTGTAAAATTTTCCAAAAATTGAAAAACAAGTCAAATAAACAAAATGCCGCAAAGAACTAGGGTCCGCTCTGAAGAAGCAGGAGAACACCAAGCAGACTCTACCCGAGCTCTGACCTAGAATGATTGACTTTTTGTTTTGATCGTTTGACAACGGAAATGGTCCATTGGACTCGGTGACTAAGACGATAAGAAAAGGATGAGTAGGGGAAAGAAGAAGAAGAGGAGGAAGAGGAAAAATAGAGGGTAGAATGTAGCCAATGTCTCCGGGCCCAATAGAAAAGGAAAAAGGCGCCCCGGGATGGAGAGAAGAACAGAAGAAATGAATGTGTGGACGAAAGGGGCGCAGTGACGATGACGCTGTGTCGCTTTGCGTCTGACTCAGGCGCTGAATCTGACGATGACGAAGCGCCCAGAAATAACGCCCCAACAACGGCAACGTCGGCTTTTGCGAGTAAAATGCGAGCACCAACCAGCCCATGGGCTTTGTACTAACCCTTAGGGCCCTAGGGAAGATCCTATCCCTAGGAGCGAAAGGTAAAGGTGTCCACAATGATAGGTCCACTAAGGAGAGAGTATACTCGTTTTAGAAGATTCCACTAAGGAGAATTATTGAGATTTGCTAAATATTTGCTGAGATTTGCTAATTATTTGCTTCTGATCAGTCCAATCGCCGTCAAATATCAACCCATTGATCTACGGTCATGTCATTCTGTTTTTCTCTTTGTTACTATCAGAGTTGTTGCGTTTTGGTTACTGACTACAAATAAATAAATAAATAAATAAATAAATAAATAAATAAATAAATAAAGGATTCGTGTTCCGTTCAGAATCGTAGAGGCATGGTGCTATACCAAGTCAGTGTCTCTACCTTCCTAGTCAAGTCTGGTATCAATTTACCCGGCCCCGGAGGGATAGAAGGCTTGTTTAGCCTGGGCCGGGATCGATCCCTCGACTATGCGGGTGTCAGTAGCGCCTGTTACCATTGTGCCGAAAGACGTCAGAACGACAAACAACCATGGAAACACTACAGACTAGAAGAAAAATTTGGATGGGATTCGAACTATATGGATATTAACACGAAGTCAGGTAAAGGTAAAAGGTATAGGTAAAGGTGTCGGCGTCGGTACCAATTTATAATTAGACTTTGGTATTTATGGTGGGTTATATTCGATAGACAGGTTAGTAAAATTTGCTTTAAGGACCATCCTTCCTTACTGAGGAGTGCCGGGGATGGTCTAATATTTCTTATAACCTGCTCGTCAATGGGTAGGCACGAAATGAGCATGTTAGTGCCATTTTTAATATTATTAGTTTTTTATCTATTAGTTTTGTTACCTTTATTTACTTTTTGGTACTTTTCCTCTTAATGCCCAATTATCATTTCATACCCAACCGTATCATATCATGCTCGTATCTTAATGTACCCCCTTGGAGCGGTCTTATCATATCGTTACTTACTTTCGCACATGTTATTAGATGGTTAGCAAAACAGTCAAACAGGACGGAACCGTCCGTGGAGGGTTTTTCAGCAAAATTCAATATTTTCTATGAATTTTTGGCTTTTACCAGCCGCAAACTCCGAAAAAACGCAACGAATTCAATTGGTACTGTGAACGTGCGCATTTGGAAGTGATTTAAGCCGTCGGAATGAACGGAACCACCACGGCGGCGGTCGTCGAGGTAAATTCCTTCTCGAGAAGTCGGCATGCATCTCATCAGAATCTCATTTGGCCGTGCATATAATTTGGCCGTTAACATACGGAATGCGCAATGAGATCCTCGGTAGTGGTGGCGTGGCGGCGGCTCAATGAGAAAATGGACCCACTGAGTGCCACCACCACCAGCACCACCGAAGAGCGAAAGACGAAGAGACAATGACTAACTGGCGGCAGAGAGGAAATTCCAGTCAAAAAAGTATGAGGAATGGGTAAATATCATAACCTAAACGATATTTAAGCTTTGGAATGATATTGAGCAACAGTATGGTTATAATTATTAAATTATCAGTCGTACCCAGCTGCTACTCACTTCCAAAAAGAAAAAACTACGATTCGTTCCGTTTTGAATATTAGGAATGTAAGGAATGTCCCTTTCCCCTGCTTGAGCTACTGACTGCTGAACTTTGTTTTGTTTTAATTTGATTTAATTTTTTTCTTTTTGTTTCGATCGAGTTTTCCCTGTTCGTTGTATCACTAACCATTTTTAGCATGTCTGTCAAAAGGTGTGTAAATAAATAGAAAAATAGCGGCATAAAAATGCAGTATTTTGGATAATTTTCCTTAGAAGACTTTCCTATCGCCCCTTTGGAGTCTAGGATCGACTGGGCATTACGTCAACTATGACCTGTTGGACCCTTTAGAACCCTCCTCCTCCGATCGACCCCAAACTGAAAAGTGGGAAATGCAGCTACTAACCTTGGCCATAATTACCTTCTTAATTGCCTAACTACCAGATTAGGCAAGGCGTAAAGATGAATAAGTTTCCTGAGAAAACCTCTTCATCACTCCAGGATCCACGAAAAATCTAACAAAAAATGATGGAAAATTAGGAAATCTTCAGACCGATGAGACCCCTAATGAGATGTCTCTGATCCTCTGGACTCAGTAGAGCAATTCTAACGATAAGAGGGATCTACCACCCTGGGTATGACACTATTACCCGCTTGGATACCTAATTACCCAGGTTGAAGGACGGTTCCGCGACTCAGGTTCTTCGAGTACCTGAGCAATCACTACATCTATTTATATACAAAATTCAGTAAATTTAACAAGAAAACTCATGTGGAGGGTATAAAAACAATCGGAAGCCTACGAGATTCCTTCAGTAATAAACAGCCATCGTATCAAGACAAATGAAAGACACAAATCTGAGCTAAAAATGCTCCAAATCCTGGCACAATATGAGACAAAACAACAAATATTTCTCGGCGAGAATATCTGAAGAGCAAAGGATTCAAAGAAAATGAAATAACCCGCATAAAATCCAAAATCCTTCAGCCACCCAGCCACGACCGGCCAGCCGTCGATCACTGGCCGAGGTGACCGCCCGCGACGAGGAGGAGGCGAAAAATCGTCGCTCGAATCGCCAGAAAACACGAGGAAAATAGTAAAATCAGGTCGACGACGACGACCCGACGATGAGTAACCCCCGCCACACACAAACGACACACACACACATACAGCAGTCGCCGCCGTTGATCGGTCTGCTGACTGGCTGGGGTTGATTTGGGTCGCGATGGCCTAGCGATTAGCAGCTGCGATGTATGACTGACCACCAAGGCCTCGTCTCCGGCGCGAGACGACCCCTCATCGCATCGTCGTTCTCTTCTGGGCCCAGATTCATGAACGGACGAGCGGTCTCCGAAACCGCGGCGCAGTCAGAACCAGATGGCAGAGTCGATGAGAGATTGCGTTCAACACAGGAAGTTTAGGATAAGTAGACAAAGGTGGGCGCCGTTCGGGCTATATCTCGGGGTTTATCGGGAGTTTACCAATGATGAATCTGGGCCCTGGTACCGATGGAGGAGGAGACGGTACCGTTGAGAAGGTTGAAAAGTAGTTGCTATGTCGGACTCATCATGAATTCACAAGGTTAGCCAGTGATGGGTAAGGGTAAATTGACCGACACTGATCTGAACGGTCACTCTCCATCTGGTGGAGTAGGTAAAGTAGTTGGTAATATGGAGGAGGTTGAGGAGTTGGAGGAGCGGAGGAGGAAGTGGTGGAGATGAGGTTCGAAGAGGAAGAGAAAGAGGTGGTGTAGGAGGAGGAGGATTCAGTGGCGTTGAGAAGGGGGTAAGGTTTGAGGTAAAAGTAAGTTGCCGACAATGATCTGTATCGTCGTTCTTCTTTGGTGGGGCAGGAGGATGAGAAGGAGGAAGAGGAGCTGGAGGACCTGGAGAAGGAAGAGGAGTTGGAGGACCTGGAGGAGGAAGAGGAGCTGGAGGACCCGGTGAAGGAAGAGGAGTTGGAGGACCTGGAGGAGAAAGAGGAGCTCGAGGATATGGAGAAGGAAGAGGAGTTGGAGGACCTGGAGGAGGAAGAGGAGTTGGAGGATCTGGAGGAGGAAGAGGAGCTGGAGGACATGGAGAAGGAAGAGGAGTTGGACGACCTGGAGGAGAAAGAGGAGCTCGAGGACCTGGAGAAGGAAGAGGAGTTGGAGGACCTGGAGGAGGAAGAGGAGCTGGAGGACATGGAGGAGGAAGAGGAGCTGGAGGACCTGGAGGGGGGAGGTTAGTGCCGGTCTGGGTAATGGTATAGGTTAAGGTCAACGATTATCTCCTCAGGCTCATGCTTCTACTTAGAATCAGCCAGGGTTTTGCGGTGCAGTGAAACCTCGAACTTCATAGGTAAAGGAGAGGTAAAGTTCTCGACGATGATCAGTCCCGTAAGGACGCGCCACGCACTCTTCTTCCATTCAGGATCATGAACGCATGGTGGTTGCGTATTTGGACCATACAATGGCTTGTCCCAGTCACTCCACCAAGTCTTTATCTTTACCCTCCTAGACATGTTTAGTACTAATTTACCCGACTCGAAAGGGACATATGGATTGGTTATCCTGGCAGAGATCGATCTCTCGGTCATGTGGCTGGGAGTAGCGGATATAACCGCTCTGCCTTATCCTAGTGAGCAAATGTTGTGGGAATATTCTTGAGGATTAAGAGAAAAGTAGCAAAGGAGAACTCTAGGAACCAAGCGATAAAAAGTGGTAAAAAGGGAAAATAAAGGTGTAAAAGCGGGGTAACCAAGCGGTGCAGGGCTAGGGTAAGGGTTAGGGGAGTTCAGTACCAAATGTTGTTTCGCGGCGCCTCGGGTGTAGAGGGTGCGCTGTGCTCTCCTCTTATCAGGCTCTTATCAGTTAGGGAATTCCACGCCTTCACGACGACGACATCGCAGCCCCCCATGTGTCTGATAACGAGTCCACATTGTTGTCGAGAAGCTCGCGTGACGCCGGCCACTTGTTGCCTCTGCAACACTGAGAAATCATCTTCAGTCTCAGATGATGAAAGTTCACTGACCGATCTGATCGATCCGATCGATCCGAGCGATCTGAGCGATCTTCGCCGTCGACGAGGAAGAAAACATTGGCAGCTTTCGATCGTTTTCAATTGCGGAGGAGTGGGAGCGAAGAAATAATCGTTATCAATTTGATATGAGGTTTAAAAGTGATCGAAAAACGCGTCGAACTGATCAGAGACGATGTGGAATACGCCATGCACTCGTAATCAATCCCAATTTGCCCTGACTGGCTAAGTAGGTCACCGAGTTTTCGAGGAAAGGTGGGCCAAGATGGTTGACTGCGATTTCTTAAATAAAGTAAAGGAAAAGAAAAATAAATCAAGGAAAAAGCGCTATGGGGCACACCCATCCAGGGAGCTACCTATTTAGAATCTTACCGAGGCGATTGGGTATAATTTTTGAGTTCCGAACCTCGTGCAAGTAATTTCAAGGACCGATCGCGTGAGCGTACGGCTGATAAGGACACTTGTCGCAATACCGTGCACAAATCATAAATATAATGAAGATAATTTTTCAGAGCAAATTTTAAAGTAAACTACATACAAAGAATACAGTAAAGCGGTTTTCTTGCTACAAACTATAGAAGAAATATATTTTACGAAAATAGGAAGATATGGTAAATGTTTCTTATATTCAGACTAGGAAAAATTTTCATTCAAGTAAGATTTTTCGGGTTGAAATTCACACCGAAAAATGGCAAAAAGCAAAGTGTCGTTATCAAGAGTCCCAAAGAGATTTATTTAGGAATTATTTTATAATATTTTTCTGAAAAAATAAATTTCTCGTCGAAGTATGCATAATTTCCGTAGATATTCCGGACGATGACGCATAGCTAGTCGACGAGAGTGCTGACGAAGTGCTTAGTGGCGTCGAAGAAATGCAATCTATTCGCTCTGTACGTTGCAAAGAGCCGAGAGTCCGTCAGGATCAATTTTTATCGATTTTTCGACACCCCAATCGATAGAGAAAGCCGTCACCGAGGGACGATCTTTTCTAGGGACCCCGTGGACAATTTTAACAGAGAAAAAGCTGGAAAGAAAGTGACAGTGACGGCGATTTGAGCACAAAAGCGCTGATCGCGTGACATCTGCTCGAACAACATGTAGCGTGTGCCGCCGTAGCGTCGCTTATCACCACCAGCGCTGATTATCAGCGCAGGTCGGCGCATTTTTGGCGACGAGTTCGAAAAAACGAAAGATAATAGAGCAAAGGATGCTGGGGTGATGGGAGCTGGCCGGATGGGTCCCGATAAGGGGACCCAAGGAGCAGGAGAGGTCGTGGGCCGAACCGAGGGTAGCCCGAGTTCCGACGGTCAGGTGTTGACCGATCGCCGGCGGAAGACGATCGCGGGGGAGGGACCATCGAAGCCGACCACCCGAGTGACCAAACAAATGCCAACAAATACGGAAGTTCCGCTAGTCAACAGCTGTCAACTGCGCCCCGCGCAGGGGACCCACGATCCGATAGAAAATAAAAGCTATAAGGCAAGGTAATAGGTGCTGATCAGCCCTCTGCGGTCGCGCCGTGCATTCGTCTTCCATTCAGACTGAGGCCTTACCACTTGTCTCCGCTTACCCTACTCCTGTTCTCTGTTCTGTCACCCCGACCACAATCCCCACTAAAATGGCGGTCAGACCTGTTCGGGAAGGTGAACATCAACAGACTAATTGCCGACAAGGACTTGAATTCCGGCTGAAATAGGTGTGGATTGTGGAGCGAGTTCTTACCCAACAACTACTTCATTTGAAGAGGAAGTTCCCTTTCAGGAGATTCAGATCTCAAAAACAATCAGATAAAATTTAGCTACAAAGATTGACAGAGCTCTGGAAAAGACTAGAAGAACAACTAGCTGAGAGATTCAAACCCCGTCGGCGATGAATCCGCTCGACACCGTTGAGTCTCGCGAGTGGCTATAGACAAACCCCCGAAAACAAATCTCGGTTTGCACGCAGATACATAAGTTTCGGTGTTTAGTATTATTCACGTGTTTCATTTGGCGCATCTAACAGTGTAAATAAAATAAAATAAAATAAAATAAAGAATAGGCTACTTACACCTTGCAACTCTAAGGAGAATCTGCATCCAGAGGTTGTTTAATCGAAATAAAGACAATCAATAAAAAATAAGGTGGAGTAAATTGTTACCCATTCATACTTGGCGGCAAAGCAGCGCAGCAAGTATAGGGCTAAAGATGATAGGCGACGTTATTGGGCATTCTCCCACGACAACGAGATTCCTAGCACTTCCATGGAAAAAGCTCTCTAGAAGCCGCATTTGTAGCTGAGCGACAACGCCGGGCTGCTGCCGAGTGTAAACAGACGCCTTGCAGCAAACTCTATTCTCACTAATTAATTGTTCTAGGCACATTCATGTTTTGTATGTTGATGTTGCTGTTTTACACTTTCCTACGTCTGTCTTAAACAGTGTACACAAATAAATAAAAATAAATAAATAAATAAAAATAAACGGTCCTTCATGAGAGAATTGCAGAGTATACTGAGGCCGACTTGCCGGCGGTACCACCAGCGACGGATGTGAGAGCAGAAACTCTTGGTGATACGCGCACGAAAGGGATGCAGACGGGGGTCGGGCGGGGTTGGAGGGGAGAAGGTATAGGGGAGGGGTATAGGGGAGGGGTAAGAGGAGGAGGGATGGAGCTGGAGCTGGTGGTGGCATCCCGACCCCGATCGAAGTTCGCAAACATGTGACAAGTTCGAGTTGCCGAAGCTGCTTCGCTGCTCCCCGGCTGCTCTCTGCCGCCTCCCCATCCCCAGGTCGGGCGGGGTGGGGGGGGGCAACTGTAGAAAGTTAGCGGGGCCGGTATTTCACTGGAAACCTGGGTAACAAGCTGAAGCCTCCACCGCCGAGGCTGCAGCAGCAAATAGTGATGTGCCGGGTGAGAGAAAGATGGGGGTATGGGCGCCGTTCGGGGTCGGCGGTTCAGAGGTCCCGCCGCGTTCAAAAACCAGTCGCGCAGAAAGGGTGTTGCGACGTGGGAATTTACCCTGGGTAAATTTGCACACCCGCAGATCGACGCTGCAGCGATGGCAACGATGAAGAAGATTTTATCGATGGTACAATGGCAAAAGCCGTACACGGCTCTTGCAATCGATCCTCGTCCGAGGGTAATCAAACCTTAAACCCTACAGGTTCCGGTAAATTGGTACTAGACTTGCCTGGAAAGGTAAAGACACTGACTTAGTATAGTGGTTGGCTCCCGGTAAGTTTTTCTACAGGACGAATACGCATTCGCCATGCCTCTACGATTCTGAGAGTAAGACAAGTGCATGGCGCGTCCTTTGGAAACTGATCAAACTTTACCTATCTGCTATCTATGAGGTAGGGAGGTTCCGTTGGACCAGAAAACCCTCTGTCATACCTCACCCTGGATAGAATCCAGAGAAATCGACCACTTTACCTCAATGGTAACCTTAACCTTTACCCATCATAGTCTGCCTCCTCATCCTACACGCAAGGATACCCTTATGCGGGTATTGTTAGATTTTTAACAGGGAGTTGCCGGGAAGGAGCGGATGATTTAGGCCAGGGGAATGCGCCATGCATTCCACTAGCGTTAGAAAACACATTTGTTCATTACCTTCTCAGGAGCTCTCATTCTTTACCGCAGTTGACGAGGCGAGCTTGGGCTTCAGAAAAATTGGGCCGACTAACCCTGGGTAAAACCAACATGGGTAGTTTCTAGTTTCAGCTTTTCGTTACCCTAATGAACCGATTGATACCACTCTCCTTACCCTCGAGGGAAAAAACTGGTTCGACGGAGTAACTCCAGCAATAACTGTCAATTTTGTGATCGCTGTGTGTGACCAGCAAACGGTTCCTCGATTATTGTCGAATTGTCTCGTAATTTGTCGAGAAATAAACGACGAATGAAAAATAAAACAACTCGTCGTCTGGAGTGCTTGGAAACCGTCGGAAAAAACGCCTACACACGGCGGTTCCAATTGTTTCCCCGAACGAGAGCGAGTCCGTCGCGGTCACGCCTGCCGGGAGGAGTTTTCTGGTATCTTTGAAGAAGCACCGTCCACGGTGGCAGCAGCGGTGGCGTGGTTAGCTGGGCGAAATTTCACGGCGACGACGGCATCCGTCAGCAGGCAGCTCGTCCGGACGGCCGTCACTCAACGGTCGCTTCGTTGGCTGTTATCAGCGACCAGACCGACCTATCAACTATCAGCAGCAGCAGCAGCAGGAGCCGATATCGCCAAGACCGTGAGACTCGTCACGCGTGCAATCCGCTGCTGCTCTCCCTGTGCTGCAGGTAGGAGTGATTCATCAACGCTCGGCGAAGTAGCTTAGACGCCCTCAGAGGGGTAAAACACACCGCTGTGACGCTGGGTTTCGAACAGGGCCCAGATTCATCATTGGTAACCCCCGATAAACCCCGAGATATACCCCGAACGGCGCGCACCTTTGTCTACTTACTCTAAACTTCCTATGTTAAACGCAATCTCTCATCGACTTTGCCGTCTGGTTCTGGCTGCGCCGCGGTTTCGGAGACCGCTCGTCCGTTCATGAATCTGGGTCCCGGAAGCAGCGTCTAATCAGTTCATTTCTACCTTCTACCTCTCAAAGCCGGGCCAACCAAGCCTTCGTCCCTCCGGGGTCGGGTAAATTGGTACCAGCCTTGTCTAGGAAGAGGACAGGGAAATTGCTGCAGTCTGGACAGTTCCACTACCTCTGGGCACCACCAACTCTCCATCAGCAGTAAGGCCCTATAAGTAAAAAGTAATGGTAAAGGCGTTGATCAGTACTGCGAGGGTGCGCCACGCCTCCGTCTTCTATTCAGAGTCGTGGTAATGGTAAATGCGTATTTGACCTATACAATGACTTGCGGGGACCAACCGCTGTACAAGTCAGTGTCTTCACCTTCCCAGACAAGTCCGGTTCCAATCTACCCAACCTGGAAGGCATGGTTATCCCGGACGGGGATCGATCTCTTGACCGTGATGGTGTCAGTAGCGCCTCTTACCACTCCACCACTCGAAATCAAGAAATCGCTGAAACACATCCGTATCAAAGTTCACGAAGCTTATCAAGCTTCCGGTGAGGTGACTCTTAGTCCAATTCCTGAGCTCTCAGTAGGGACGGTCAAACGGTCTTTCTGGCTTGAGTGACCTTGACGGGACCAAAATCTTTATTTTTTTGAATTCCTAAAAATCCTTATTCGTATGCTGTATATGGACACCGATAATTATGAGTATGGTAAGGAGGACTACCTCCTTTGAAGATTGGAAACGGACTTGACCTCCCGGGCGGGGATTGATCTCCTGACCCTGATGGTGACATACCATTGTATGCGATGAAAGGTAAGGATCCGTTAGTAGTCCGGACATCCCAACGCCACTATTTTCCCCGCCATCGTCACCCTCAGGGTCTCTGGATACCCTTCCACTTTACCCAGGCCGGGCGGGAGAAGGTGGTAGGGTATAAACAGGCGCCATTGGTGTTGTACTTGAAGATTGTGTGTATATGCGAGTGTGTGTAGGTGTGTCAGGTGTGTGTATGTATGGGGGCAGAGGAGGAGAGGAGATACTGGTTCCACTTCTCGCTTTCGCCTGCCTCTATTTTCTACACTACCAGTTTTGCCAGGAACGGGTTGCCAAATGGCCCGAGTCACCCTCACATCACAAAACGACGCGCTACAGCAGCACACGAGGAACCCCAGGTGATGGTGAAGAACACGATGGAGAACACCTCTGACACAAGAAAATATCACACCGTCAACCTTCCCTAAACAGCCGCCGAAGCCTCGGCGAAAAGGCGCCGGTGCCGTCGTTTTTCCAACCGGGTTTTTCGGGGCGTTTTTCTCGAAACACCCAGAGTTCTTATCGTCCGAGGTTGCAGCACGCCTTGGCTGATAGTGGGAGAAGAAATCAAGAAATCGGTGAAACGCATCCGTATCAAAGTTCACGAAGCTTCTATCAAGCTTCCGATAAAGGTGACTTTTAGTCCAATTCCTGAGCTCTCAGTAGGGACGGTCAAACGGTCCTTCTGGCCTGGGTGATCTTAATGGGACCACTGATTTTCCTAAAAATCCGTATTTATGTCGACTAGAACAGGGTTCAGGAAGGCTGTTCTCTCCGTAGAATGGACTTCCCTCATTCAATCTCGCCCTATCGCCACCAGTGACCATGTGATAGCCAGCTCATCCGTCTAAGTACAAAAATTTGGAATTGAGCGCAAAAAATAATGCAGTTCTAAAAAGCATGATTACAAAAAGATGAGCAAGTGAGAATGAAAAATGATTTTCCATGAAGAAAAACGAGTTGAAAGATTATCAAATTGGATAAGGACAGGGTCAAAGATTGGAAAGGGAAGAAACAGGACACCAATTCAGTGGAAAATATTTGAAATTATATTAAAAAAAAGAATAATAACCTACTCCTTCTCTCCATCCTCTCACAAGGTTCACGCTGTACCAGAACATTGCTAATATGACAGCGATTTATGAAAGTGCCGAGAGCTCCAGTCATAGAGTACAGTTCCTCAGAATTGAAAACTACTGAATTTTTGAAATTTCTTAAAGAAAAATCTTTAAAAAAATAAAACAGCAGAAATTTAAATAGAATTCCAAGGACCTGATTGACTCTTTATTTCTTCATTTTTACGATCTTCCTATTCCAAATCATCATCGATGACTAATTTATACAAGTTTATTTGTCAACATTGTCAAATTGAACATTAAGGCACAATCTGTTCGAGGCCCATTGGGGATAAAAAGTTTTTGGGTTTCTACTCTCTTCCTTATCGTTGTCAAGATTTTCGTTTCAAAATGTAAAATAGCACTATAACTATAAGACTATAAGAGAGGAAACTGATCAAGGATGTGAACAGGACCAGGAATGAAGATGTTTGGTTCAGCAGTGAGGGAAATGGAAGAAGGAGGAGAGGAAGGAGAATAAAGAACGGCGAGGAGAAGAAGAGGACTAAGGAAATCTTGAAGGATTCCATGAAGCATAGGAAAGCCTGACGTGGGAAAATTGTAAAAAGTTACGTTACACGAATTTCTTAGTTTCTCCAACTCTTTTGCGGCTCAGATGCTCTATATGTCATAGAATCCTCCAAATTTAAACTTTGCGATTAAATTGAAGCACGAGAACACCTTTCACAGGTAAAGAGGACTGCTGATACCCAAACCAGCCGTGAAGGGCCCCAGTGATCCCAGTAACCTTTCAAGAAATTGCGAAAGCGAGAGATAGAGAGCAAGAGAAAGGACAGTTCAACGACCACCACCAGGGATCAACGGGTTCACGTGGCCCCGCAGATGAAGCTTCCGCAGCTTCATCTACGGTCACAACGACAACGACGACGAGGAGGAGAAGGCCGGCCGTGGCCGATGCTGAGACGAGAGGAGAAGAAACCGAGGAGATGCAAATGAACGAGTGCTCGACACGGGATGCGGGCGGTGTTATGACAAAGGTCAAATGTAATAGGGGGAAGTGGCGACCTTGTAGAGACCGGATTCTGACTGGTGCGGACTGGCGCCAACGAGAGCGGCAGTATTAGAGATGCAGAGACAATGGGGTTGACGGCGATGCTGCTACCTGCTGGCTGGCTGGTATCGGACCAGTACGCGCCGTGCACAACGATCAACGCCTGTAAAGGGCTTGCCAAGGTTGACGAGATCGCCAGGTAGAAGAAAACGAAGAGTGGAATGATAGAGAAGAACGACAACAAGAATAAAAAGAAACTGACCACTATGAAAAAGAAGAGAGAGTAGAAGGTTTAGGAAAAGGAGAAGAAGAATGTCAAGGAGAGTAAGAAGTAGGAGAGTGCGAGGTGAATAAAGTAAATGGAAAGAACGAACAAGGGGAGGTGATACTCGATGAGAAGGAAAAGAGAGAGATGATGACAATGATGAAGGAGAGAAAAGCTGCGTAGGAAGTAGGAGGTGAATGGATAAGGAGGTGAGAAGATGAAGTAGGCGCCGTGCACAACGATCAACGCCTGTGAAGTGTTGCCAAAGTGGAGGAGATTGGCTGCTAGAAGAAGACGAAGAGCGGAATGATGAAGAAGAGCGACAACAAAAATGAAAAGATGCTGACCACAATGAAAAAAGAGAGAGTATAAGGTTGAGGAAAAGGAGAACAAGAATGGCAGAGAGTGAGAAGTAGGGGAGTACGAGGTGAATAAAGTGAATTGGAAGAACGAACAAGGGGAGGTGATATTCGATAAGAAGGAAAAGAAGGAGATGATGACAATGATGAAGGAGAGAAGGTTGAGTAGGAAGTAGGAGGTGAAGATGGTACATGGATAAGGAGGTGAAAAGATGAATAAAGAGGAGCAGGAGAAGGAGCAAGAGGAGAAGAGCACAGGGAAGAAGATGGAGATGAAGAAGATTAATAGGATGAAGAAAAAAAGAGGAAGAGGAAGAAGAGGATGACGAAGAAGGTAGAGGCGGAGCAGGAACATGTGGGAAGAGGATGGTTAAAAGAAGAGGAAGGTGCAAAAGGACGAAATGAAGAAGGTGCACAAAGCGAAGGAGGAAGAAGGTGGAGGAAGAGGTAGGGAAAGGGGATGAAGTGAAGAAAGAAGTAAGGAAAGGGGATGAGGTGAAATAAAGAAAAGGTTACAGGAAGAGATAATAGGCTTTAACGAGCCAGTGGTCCACTATGATGACCAAAATGAGAAAGAATGGTGAGGAGGAGGTTGAGATAATTGAGAAGGAGAAAGGAAAAGAGAGTAAATAATAGGTGGAGTACGACGTTTTTTTTTGATAAATTCCTGGAACCATGATGATATTCCATATTCTATCTATAACCTTGCTTTATGCAATCCTCGCTATTTATCGTCTGTAGCGTTTCCTTTTTGTTTGTTTGGTTGTGTTTCTGATGTTTCTATTTTTCTTATCGTTTCTATGTTCTTTCGTATTAGTCTTTGCGCGAATTAACTAACTAATTCTTATTTTTCACTGCCTGCTGGTCACTTATCTCTGTTTGTGTTCCTTCTTTTACCTACGCATGCATTTCCTTTTCTTTCATACCACATGATTATTCAGGTCATAAATGAATGAATGGAGCACGACGTGAAGAAAATGAATGAGGAGGACGAGAAGAAGAGATGTAAGGAGAAGATGGAGTACGGGGGCAAGAAGAAATGAGAGCTAAGGAAAGTGACTGAGGACACGGTCACAGTGGAAAAACTACCGTTACTCGATGAAGGTTCTGGTCCATTCTCGCCCTAAGGACGTTCTTATCCACTTGTTCACCTAGCCGCTACCGACAAGACTGGCCGGTTTGGAAAGTGGTGGAACTAGGAGGTGTTCTTCACGCCTGCCATCACAGCAGCTATTTTCTCGCCATAAGCTTCGGACACACACAGGCACTTTCACACCGGTTTTTCGCCGCCTTTGACACACAATAGCATGCCGTTGATGGATTTCTGAACTCTTCGGCAATGACTACGAGAAAAAGCCTGCCCAATGCGACCGACCGGGTCTCAGCCGTCTACTCATCAACACAACTCATCACCGAAAACTACCAACCGTTACTACCATCGACAACTGAGTGAACGAGAGCGGTTGAACGAACGGTCCCGTGAGGCGAGGTACAGCAAAAAACCCCGTTCGGTTCCGGTTTCATTTAGCAGCACGGGGATTTTTCCAGCATGGGGGTGATCCGGAACAGTGACGCCGACGAGAACACGCTTGCAACAACGATAAAAGAACCGAAACGTTTCCTTGCTCGTTTTCCTCCCCACACTCTATGTAATTTCAATTTTGTCCAAATTTCTATTGACAAAAAAAGCTCCAAGATCGCGCAGAGGATGTATAGTACGCTTTCTAGCTCCATCTGCTCTTCTTCTTTTCCAGCATTTGGTCAGCTTGGAAGAAGGGTCCGGTTTACCAATTCTTTGACGCCATACCGTTCCATCACGTGCGTGGTCTGGATGAATTCTTTCTGCCTTCAGGTCTGCATGTGATAGAGCTCTTGCTGCTGAGCTCGAATATATACTTGTTTTTGCGAATAAATCATTTTTAAAGAAGTTATTAAAGAACGGCGGGTTTCGGCGCTTTAAAGCGCCGCTACCGCCGTTTTATCGTTGCGTCGCGTCAGGTACTGTACACGCAATGTATTTAATCCAGCCAGCGCTATTTCGGACGTTCTCTAGATTTTGTACGTTGCATGTCGAGATCAAGCCCAATCCTGCTCACAGTGCCATCTCTGTCCATCTAGCTCAAACGATACTCGCAAAGCTCGGGTAACCAGCCCGGTCAGCCTTTTACTGAGTCGTTGACCTGTAAGTGAATGGCAGAATACCTATAGGATCACCCGTACCACCTCCCCGTTCCTGTTCCTTCAAAGTTCAAGAGTGATGGACCATCTACACCTCCGACATACACTGTACATGCTCAAACAAGCGGCTTTCGGTAATGGGACACCACCGTAGCCAGCAGTAGCCACGACCGCCAATCTCCTCTACCATCGGCCACCGACGGCGGTGGCTGCTGAGGTGGCTGGCGGTGATGGTTCGTCGTTTCAAACCGCCGTCTGCCGATTGCCGGCCGGCTGTGGCTGGAGGCTGACCTTCGGTCGGTTGGTGCACTCTGAGGAGAATGACCTCCTTCAAGGTGACTCTCTGCCAACAACCCGTTTCACGACGTTGACCCTTCAAACAAGCCACGAAGGATGGATTGACGGACCAGGCCCCGTTGTTGAGTGTCAGGCACAGCTGCGATTGGACCTCAGACGCGATGCATCGTCGATACTGTAGATTCTACAAAGACAGGAGCGAATTATGATGGTAACTTGTATGAGAGCGAAACCACAAAATCGAACGGTGGCCAAGTGCAAGGCGCATCCACAAGGCCATGGCGAGCTTTGAACATCAATCACCAAGGGTGATTTTTTCGACAAATGGTTGCGAGAAGACTGAACGTTTGGCCAAAAACGCTAGGAAATTCGGAAAACTGAACATCAAACGGAAATAGTGCAAAAATCACTAAATTATCGAAATTTGGTCAAAACTGGACCACATAACGTTTTCATTTCTGTTTCTAAAGGGACCCATAGAATGCTCGTTTTGTTTCCACTAGAATGTGTCGAAAAGCGAGTCACGGAAGGCGGCTGAACTTTCCTCAAAGACGATTTGTAGCAACTGTGATCAAGGAAATTGAATGGTATACAGGTATCTTATATATTTCTGCTATTGTAGGCATCATAGCATTTTTCTATGTAACACGACATTATTCTGAGAATCGCCGCTTTTTGTTTAGCGGTTTATGTTAACCGGCACAGTTGAGCGACTTATATATTCGGAGATCCCGTGTTCCGCCCAGATGAAAACGGAACATCGAAACGGAACGGAATTGAAAACGGCGTCTTTCTGTTTCCGACAGACTGCACACTGAACCACCATAAATGGCTAAAGACTGATGCGACAAATGGTTAATGAACGGTAGTTCCTGTCGAGGCAACACACCCTACGAGCAGAGGGAACATTCCCACGGGTCTGTGCCAACTGCCGACTTTTGTGAGTTTGACCTAGTTGATGGTGAGCTCTAGTGCCCCAGGGCCGTATGCTCGTTTTCCCGAGCGGCTCGAAAGTGGACGGAGCTGGGAGGAACGAGCGAGTAAGAGCGGAATCCACCCGTACCGTGGCGCTCTTACTCACCCGTTCCTCCCGAGCCTCGCCCACTCCCGAGCCACTCGGGAAGACGAGCATACGTCCCCTGGGGTCGCCAATGTAGGCGGCCCTCAAGGGTACGTTCATTTACTCGTCTAGCTCTCTCGCTGAGGGTGACTGGTGGTCTGTCTCGGTGAATGCGACCTAGCTCTGCCCATCGGGCTCCGCAATCAGCTGTTCGAAGAACAATTCGGTGAAGGCCAGATACGGTGTCGAGATATCCGCTCCTCTCGACGTCCGTCGTTCGCATTTTCGTGGTGATGGTGTTCCGCGCGCGCGTTGGAGGTGAAACGGTCGCGTCCACACCTCGTCCACGATGACGGCCCAGCTGCGATGTCCTCCATGGAATCTCATTGATGGGGTCGTGGAGTCGCCGTGGAAAAAACCGCCGCGCGTCTCTTCGTCGTTGTCGTGGAAAAATGTGTGCGCCGTGGACGCAAAAATGCGTGCGGCGCGTATTCAGACGTAAGGTCAGACTCGGCCGGTGCCTGGTGCGAGATAGATGTACGACGGTAGGGAAACCGGTTTGTGGGGCGCAAGAGCAATCGAGTCACGCAACACACGCCACCACCTCCTCAACCCCCTCGACGCGATCGGGAAGATGCAGAGAGCAGCTCCGCGGCTCAGCTACGGGACCAGCATCGGAGATGGAACCTTATCTGGGTACCCCCAAGCTTCTTCGCAAGATTGTGGATTCCAATTTGTGAATCCACCTTTCACACTACCAGCTAGGCCTCTCAGAACCTCCTCTTCGAGAGATCGGAGAAGGGCAGACCGACAAAGAGATACCTGGATGAACCACGTGCTTTACGCCAGGACATCCGAAATCGGACCACTCAGAATTTCTCTTTTGTGAGGGCTTAGAGGCAACTGATAAGTGTGGCTGTTGTGGATACACAACCAGTCTAATAGTAGTAGTTAGCCATAGGAAGCCCGTAGTTTAGAGTGAGTGCAATATAAGATAAGTATCTCTCGAGACGGCGTACCCATTGGGTCTCGAAAGTAGCCCAATGGGATTCTTCGGTGGCTACGCCCGCAAATATCCGTATGAATACGATGATTACTGTGATATTGTTGATATTTCGAAGGTACACGTAATGAAATTCTTGTTACGAAAGTATCGAAAGAATTATCCTTTGGTGAAACCACTCAATTGGCTTTGATACGTCATCTGCCGATCCGAGATGAAATTACTTTGAAAGGCCGGGTGCTATTACTTAGCGCGGCACAGTGGGACGTTTAACTAGATCTGATGAGTCGCTCTAACTGCTTCGAGAACAACAGAATCCTCTACCTTTGAAGGGCGTACCCATCGTGCCTTATATACGAAGCCAGTGTCCCCTTATTTGAAATCAGGGGAGCAGCACCTACCGATCCCAAAAGAGATACTGCCTCTGACTGTCTGCCGACCCGCTGTAAACTGCGATGAAATTACGTTCTCGAAAGGCCGGGTGTGATGGGTCCCATCGGGATTACTTAGCGCGGCACAGTCTCCAATCCCAATGGGACCCACCGCCTCACAATGAAACTAACAATAGTGTCACCTTGTAAACTGTCCACATATACGAAGCCAGTGTCCCCTTATTTGAAATCTGATGAGTCCCGACTGTCTGGCGACCCGCTGTGAAATTACGTTCTCGAAAGGCTTGATGGGTCCCATCGGGATTACTTAGCTCTTTGGGACCCACCGCCTCACAATGAAACTAGTAGTGTCTGTCTAATGAGATAGGGACGGAACGAAACGGGCCGCTATATGACAGACTTTTTCCTAAAGTCTTGGGGTGAATGTGTAGCATGTGAAGTCTAAAAACTATCCCAGTTTTTCGTTCAAATTTCCCTGACGGATTAGGGTCGCAGTTAGGTGGAAATCGGACGGATAAATCGCTGATGCCGATCGACTCGTTCACCTCAGCTAGGCCAAAAATCGCTCTCGCTTGGTGAGTGTGTGCGCGCGCCTTGTTATAAGGGAACGAGCTGGTTTTCGTGATATTTCGGTCGAGAGAGGAGAGCGGTTGCGTGGTTGGTGCTGGTGGTGGTGTCAGCCCGACGCGCCTAACTGGTTTTCGTTTTCTATCTCTCACGTTGCCGAAAGCCACCACCACCACCAACACACCGGTGCTGCCGTGTGGTGCACGGCCGAGGCCAATGGCAACTTCTCGCGACGAAAAACTCTCGATCAGGGGCGTCCATAATTTGTGGCACCCGAGTTTTTAGCGGAAAATTTTCTACGCCCAAAATGCTATGGATACACAGCTTAATCTAGAGAAAGTAATAGTTAGCCACGGGAGCCCGTACGTTAGAGTGAGTGCAATATACAGTACCGGACATGTCTTTTGATCACTTCCCGGAAAAGCCGCTTAGGAGCGTTCCAAAGCGCTTTTTTTCGATGACTTTGTTGAGACTCAATTATTTTTAAAAATATGCATATATTTGAGCTCAGCAGCTCGAGCTCTATCGAATGGTATTCAAAGATCGGCACAGATGTAAAATATGGCATCTTTTCCCGACCCCTCAAATCTCGCCTGGTCGTTCCCTCGGGGCATGATTATCGGCCGAAACGGCTCCGTAGACACATCCCAGCGGTAAACTGCAACTGAGCACTTGAAAATCTTATCTGTAACTCCATTCAAGCTGTCGCCTGAAGAATTCGCCCACTGACTTTCAGAAGTAGCCCAATGGGATTGTTTGGTGGCTACGCCCACAAATGACAGGTATAAATAGGATATTTGATGTGGTATACAAGAACTTGAATCATGTTCAGAGGATAAACACGGCAGAAAAAACAAACGTAACTCAATTTCAAATAGTGCAATGTGACAAAAATTACCAGTTCAGTGATGTAGACGAGAGGTCGTGGTTTCGGAAGGAATAGGATTAATTGAAGGATTTTCTAAGCAATAAAATATCAGAAATAGAGATCTGTGATTCACAGCTGTTATAGAGAAACAACTCAGCGAAGAAACGGTCACTGAGTCGGTGAAAATTTGTAAGGCTATGCCGCGCCCACATTTGGACCACTTCTGACCCGCTTTCTCTGGGTAGACAGCTAAGAGCAGGGAAAATGAGAAAATAAAGCGAAACAGTGATCTATGGATATACAGCAGATGTACCTTCAATCTGAATTGGCGTTCAATAACGGAGTTTGTGCAGGTGAGGCCTTTCCGGTCGGCTTTCCTGAAATGAACGATATTTTCTTAATGGTCTACATTCTCTCTAAATGGTCCGACATGAACGACGAGAAAAAAGGAAGGAATAAGAGGAAAAATGAATCACGAAAGTAAAGATGGAAGATTCAGGTGGTCTGCAGTTCACAGTTGGCCGGTTGCAGCTCTCCTTTTTGTCGGTCTTCATCCGAACGTGGCCGACTCAAAATTCAGTACATCGTAAAGAAGATGCTAATTTGCATGGTAATAAAACAGCATTATGTGAGTGTGTATAAGTCGGAGAACGACGTCGACGACGAATTCAAATTCACAGCATTGAATATTCAGCAGACGAACGGCAGAGTCGCCCAAGGCGATGAAGAGACCCTGCGGACGTGTTTGTATGCAGCCAAGATGGACGAGGACGAGCTGCTGCAGCTGCACCCTTTGCACCCAATTTTTGCTCCAGGCTGCCCTAAAGCCTTCGCTCTTCAGGCAGCTTGGAACTGGGGACTATTCGATGACCTTCTTCGTTTGTCTTAAGGCATATTCATACTTGGCAGCGAAGCTGTGTCGCAGTTGGGCGGCTTACCAAGCGGAACCACGACTTCTTCAAACTTGTTTTCAGGTTTTCCTTCGTTAAAATCCGTCCTCATGGTTTCTATTGTCGTCGAAAAATACATTTTAAAAAACTGAACTGTGGCGCCTGCACCAATGCCGCGTTCACTGCGTCTCTACCCTATGTGCCATACCTCTACCACAATGCCTTACTGCCTACTAGTTTAAGGACATCGGAAAAATCGTAAAAAAAGAAAGAAATCGATTTTCTCTTGGATTTCGAGCTCTGAAGAACCGAAACGGAGATATTGAAATTGCCCTGCAGGCTAAATGCAGTCTTGAAGTTGCCCCTCAGACCATCAAAAATGGAGATGCTTCATAATTGGCAGGATTAGCAGGTCTCAAATGACAGCTAGAAATTGGCAGATATAAAATAAATCGAACATTTATAAAAACAGATCAATAAACTAAAATAAGGAGCAAGGAAAAGATAATAAGGAGGAGAGGAAACGGAGGAAGAAGCTCTGTATGATTAGACTCTCTATGTCCCTCTCTGTTCCCTTGAGGTTGATACTTAGAAAAGAGCAAAAAATGTTCAAAAAAAAAGTTTGAAAATGTTCTAAAAATGTAAAAAAATCGAATAGATACTATGTGATTGTTACAGGTTGGGCTCGAACCGGTGACTACGGTAAGCCCGTCTCTCTTCCTGCCTCTAGTGCCCATGGAACCAGTTTCTATTGGAATTTGTTAAACACAATACATAACACAACGCGACCGGTTTCATAAAAGTTGAGTTTAGTACAGCACGGGTGCGGTAAATTTACCGGGTATAATTGATTTCAAGGACCAGAAAAATTTTAAAAAAATTCATGAAGAACGACCACTACCCGGAGTTGGGAGGCTATTTATGTAGGGGCTTAGTCTCTCTAGAGAGAGGCAGCAGGAGGCCCTAAAAGGGGCGGAGCTAGTTGAAGCCACAGAGAGAGTTGTCCATAGAGACAGGAGAAGTGAATATTGAAAGCACTGACCAAGGGATCGTTGGGGACCTAGGATGGGCGGAGCGCTTGCGATGGGGCGCCTAGCCTTCAGAGGATTAAAGCTGAGTGATCTCGAGGACAAGAGTTGTTGTTGAGAAACTGTTCATAAAACAGGAAAAGAAGAGAAAAAGATGAAGCTCCATCGATGACCATGACCAAAATGGCTAGAATAAATGATGACTATATTTGAACATCAATGACTAGTCATCAACGGCACAATTCACAATCCGACGGAGCGTATGCCAAAGTGCGGGAGGAAGCGATATTGTCAAATAATTGATGAAGTAGAATGAACTTCCCTCATTCGTAAAGATGTTAAATCTTTTCAAATGGGTTAGATGAGGGACGTCGATGATGGCAGCACCGACGGTGAAATGCCGACGAGTGGCTGTTCTGATGGTGGCGATAGTTGCGAGGTGGCGCGACGACGATCCAGTTCTCGAGTCTGTTATGTAATCGCGTAGATAACTGGTTATCATTTACATAGTGGCGGGATTAACCCCGCCAGCCCCGGTCGACGACGAGTGCGCCGTGTATGTGCGTGCGTGTGCTATGCCATGTTGTGTGCTGGTGGAAACACTCCTTCGCACAATTCACAATTCGACGGAGCCATCGTGCAGTGGGATTTGCCGAGGTTTTCAGGCTGTCGAAATTGATTGAGGAAAATGAACTAATGAATAGCAGGAAACATATATAAAGCATTTATTTATTTATTTATTTATTTATGTACGGAACGGATATCTACGCCTGCTCAGAGACGTGCTGACCAACGTAGTACATAATATGATGAGAAACGATGTGGAAAAAAACAACAAGACAAGACAACGACACTACGAAATCAGCACAACACAGAACAACCGACTTGACCAACTACTTTACCTTTATCGAAATTACGGTGCAGTTATGAGTTCCAATTGGTTCGACATCATCTGTTCAAATTAGTAATCAATAACCTAGAGGAAGACAATTTAACTTTGTCAATCAGAATCAGGGAAAAAGAGATATTCAGTATGAATAAAGAAAACATATATATAAGTAGTGATAAATAAAAGAACCAAAACGTTTGTTAATCAAGACGGCGAGGAACTGATTAACGTCACCGGGAGTACGGTAACGTGTTGGCCGCGGCGGGACCAATGATGAGTTGACTTTTTTTCTAACAGAACATTGAAGGTAAAATTCACTTATTTATTAGTAGGATAGTAGACTGAAGCCGATTAGCCAAGATTGATACAAGCCTTTGTCAGGGTCTGGAAGAGAAAGAGGAATTTGAGAAATCACTCGTCCAAGAGCAACTTCAAGTTGAAGTGCTGGCGAATCGGAAGGTACTAGGAGAGAAAGATGAATCGCAGATTGGGTAAACACAACCAGACATTGGTAAGTAGACAAATAATCAAAGCCACATACTCCGTGAGATACATTATCGTTAGCTTCGTCAAATATCAACCAGTGTCGTGACATGTCTCGACCGTATTGTCAAGGGTCAGCTTATACCCGTCCATATTTGGTATGGTCATGAAAACATCAGTTCCGCGCATAGGCGTATAGTCGGGTCTATTTTGTTTGTTCACAATGAAAATTATAGAAGAATTTCTGCTTTTCACGTAACAGCATACAGCATTGACAGAACTCGATCAAATTATTTTTTCTTGTTCTATTATTTTTTATTATTTAATTTTTTATTAATTTTTAATTTTAATTAATTAATTTATTTAATTTATTTATTTAATTATTTTTTAAATTTTTTCCTTGTCAACAAAGTTCTAAATATCATTCCTTTCTACTGCCTTAATGATCTTTGGTTATATTTTATTATCTAACATTTATTTTCTTCAAACCTTCTACTGTACCTTCATGTGTTCTATTTTTTAGTTAGGGTTAATTGTTGGACGAGCAGAGTACGCATGCTTTTTACCTCAGGAGAATCGCTAGGTTATTTTAACGTAGCAATCTCTTCTGAGATGGTTTTTTTGGGTTTAGCTTTACTTGTTTTAATGCTGTGTCATGTTTATTTCAAGGTTTTACTTGTTTTGTGATGGTCTCTTTGTTTTCCCCTTCTGTTTAGCATGTCTTCTGACGTATTAAATAAATAAATAAATAAATATAATTAAAAAATAAATAAATAAATAAATATCTTGTTTACTGCCGCAGTAGAGTCTGAAGGGGCCCTAGGGAACTGGTTGCGTCATTCCTACAACGGTAGCCTTTATTCGACGGCACTTGTGCTGCGAAAGGCGAAAGGTGTCCGCCGCAACGATGCCGTGCAGCGGTGGTGTTGTTTCTTTGTCTTCAAACGAAAAACGAAGCGGTTTTCGGCGCGCCAGTTCGAAGAGTTTCCTGGTGGCCCGAGTTTTTCACGACGACGGGCGTCTCCACGACCTCGAAAATCGTGTTCTCACAATGCCATCGCTACCCCCACGCTACTGCCGTACGCGCACCATACCCCTTGAACCGGTGCCGTACGTGAGCTAGGGTTGACTTCCACCTTCAAACGTCATTAATTGGACCGCTGGCGATGGGTGAAATTGTCTGAAGCGGGGTCCGCTGGAAAGATGAGGTACCTGTACAGTAATCGAGCGACACACACATACAGTGGCGTAAGGTACTCCATAGATTTACCAGAAGGCTCGAAGAGGTCAGTAGGTGGTTTCCATCTCAAAGAGAGGTCCGCTAAGAAGAAGAGGTGCCTATTCAGTAATCGAGTAATTCCTATGTAGTGGCGTAAGGTACTCCATAGATTGGCAAGAAGGTTCCAAAAAGCCAGTAGGTGGTTTCCATCACCCAGAGAAACTGTAGAAAAATTCTCTACCATCTACGAAACTATTCTGCTATGTGCCGCTTTTTGTTTAGCGGTTTATAGACGAGAATGAGTTGATTGACTTAGATATTTGGAGATGCTAGTTTATTCGCAAAACACTGACATCGGACGGGAATTGAACCCGCGTCTTTCTGTTTCCGGCGACTGCACTAACCACTGTGCTACCGATGTACTACGTTGCGAATCTCATAGCATCTCTTTCAAGGCAAGCCCGGTCGGGTTGTTGCTATCAGCACTCACCCGCAATCACGGGAATGAGCCGGTAAGCCGATATCGGCAGTTACCAGTTAAGCTGATAGCATTTTTGATATACTACGAAACTATTCTGCTATTTGCCGCTTTTTGTTTAGCGTTTTGTTCAAGAGATGCTATGAGATTCGCAACGTAGTACATCGGTAGCACAGTGGTTAGTGCAGTCTGCCGAAAACAGAAAGACGCGGGTTCAATTCCCGCCCGATGTCAGTGTTTTGCGAATAAACTAGCACCTCCAAATATCTAAGTCAATCTATACCATCTCTTTTTGTGTCTAATAACTTCCTTATCATTGATTAGAACCTTTGAACCGGTGCCGTAGGTGAGCTAGGGTTGAATTCCATCACCCATCGAAATGGGAGAGAAATTCTCTACCATCTCTTTTTGTAACCTATAACTTCCTTATGATCTAACTCGCTGAACTGTACTGAACTACCAACAATAAATCATTTCATGCTTCATGAAATAACAGCATGCTTCATTCTATATTCTGCGTAAATACGATGCTCACGGTGCACACAGGTCACTTCTGAGCTTCTTCCAAAAGCTATTGTATACAATGACAAAGTCTTAAGCATCCTATGTACATCCAGTACCAACTTTACCCAATCAAGCTAGTTAGCGGCACCTATTACCGAATAGCTATGGCTCTCACTTGAATCCCATGGAGTGTCCGAGGTTGCCACCGCCTTACGTCGAACTCGACCAGTGGAACGGTGACGATTGTGAAGCAGGTAACGACGTCGGGTAGTGGTTGAAACTTGTTGGCGAGATTCCGATAATAAGTGCAGAAACACTTGTGCTCGAAAAAGTCATGATCGATGCGGTTTGTTCTGCCATCGTCATCGTCACTGTCATTTACTACCAGCGCACAAACGCTGGTAGAAACTGTTTTAATTCGAGTTGTGAAGCTGGCCAAGATGGTACAGGTTTTATTCAGCTGACGTTTCGGCCTATTCGCCTTCGTCGGAGCCTATAAGACAGGAGAACCGCTCGCGGGAGTGGCCCTCAGGCCATCAGAGCTGGTAGAAACGTTGGAACCAACTCGATTTCTGGTAGAGCAGCGCCGGAGTCGACGGCGGTGAGGCTGTCGATTCCTCACCGTGTCTGGCCCTATACATAGGGAAGTGGAAGTAGGCAACAGCATTTCGACTCGTCCAAGCACCCACGTGACCGTTATGTATACATTTTGATGTGTTTTCTATTTCCAGATTCGAGTAACCGCTCTGGTCCGGCGTTCGTTCTTCTGTCGTCACCAACACTCGCTCATGTGATCCGTTTGGTAGCGCACCGTTCTCGCATGGCACAATGAAAATGCGAAAAAGCGTATAATACGCAATGTGAACCTGATTTGTGTAACACGAATTCATGTAAGGTCAGCGACGGCGCGATGGCAGCCGGCACAGGGCAGGTAAACTGGATTTTGGCGGCCGCCGTGGTATGAGCCCCGAGAGTGTCCCAGAACGCGAGAGCGCAGCCGCGAATGCGATATTCTCGACCGAAACCGATCAAGTTGGCGACAATCGTTTACGGAAACCAATTCGCCGATTACACACTCTCTACTCGACACTTAAACACACTCACAACTGCCAACGTCAGCGATGTTGCAGCGGCCACCGAAGAGGACCGTCCGAAAGCGGTATCGCATCTGTACCACAATGGTTTCTACAGGATGGCCAAAAATATGGGCCGCTTGAAACGGATTTGTAACATCCCTGTAAGACAACCTCATCTTGTCCAAATTTACTGGCAGGTTACTACCAACACTACGGCCGCAGTGCGCTGGGAACCGCTGGACAAGAAACGTCCCGTTGGCCGGCCACCGCAACGGTGGCAGGACTCACTCGCTCACCGCAACAACACCCGAACTCCAAATCCCCGACCGATTAAAGTACTAGCCCACTGGACAACGTTGGCTCAGGACAGAACAAAGTGGAAAAGAAGTTGGGACCCGCGCAAGAAGAATCGTTGCTGAGGAACGGGTCGCAAGTATCGCAAGGAAGTAAGTACTACCAACATTTACAATGAATGAAACTGAAATTGTTCAACTCTGCCTCCTTTCTGACGATTACAGGATCGAAGACGTTCGCAGAACGCATCGACGGTCCGTCGCAGGTAGTCGTTATTAATTTTGTCTCAAGCCTTCACGAGAGACGATGAGAGGCAACCATTGTCGTTAGAACCAAGTCTGTGATCCCATATTGTGTGGCTAGCGAATACAACGTTTGATTGTCAAAACTTCAGTAGATCGATAGAAAACCCTGAGTACTAGAGCTCTGCCACGGAGTCGAAGAAGGCGTCCTTTTTTTTGCTACCCTGTAGAAACACTAACAAGGAGTCCATTCCTGGATGTGCCAACTTTTACAGGATGTAGGATCCCTTGTAGGTAATCGAAAACCATACTTCATTATTCCCCTGACAGTGAGACCCTGCGGCAGCGCTGACGCGACAAGATGTAAAAAGGGAAAGTTGCCGACGTTTCGTGTGCCACTGCACACGAACCACTGCACCTCACGCCTCTGTCATCCAAACACTGTCGCCGCTATCAGAGAAGGTAACCTATTCCACTCATTTTTGTGCTGCAAGTGAAGAAGAGTAGACGTTATGTGTAATGTACTAATCTGATCTGTGAGCGTTCTGTGGGCGAAGGCGCGGTCAGAGATCGAGCAAGATCGAGGAGACGAGTGCGGCGAGCGACTGCGAGCGGCAGTGATAGAATGTGCCGTGTCGCCGGTAGACTTCCGATTCCCAGAACCAACTTCTCACGATAAACTACTATCCGCAGATTCACCAGAAGATCTGTCCTTATCGTACCACCGCGAACTATGTAAGTGTTAAACGGTAACATTCTGCTGTGGCAGTAGACCCAAAGGCTAGCAATAATAAAGAAGGTGCGCCCTTTAGCTGTAGTGGTGGTGGTTAGTTTCCCGTTGGGACAAGCCAGCGATCGAGTTGGGACCGTTATAAGGTGAAACAAGGGGCACGCTAGAACCTACAGCTCCAGAAGTGCCGCAACGATAGAACGTCGGCAACGGCACATTCATGCGCCGAAAGGTGCCGTTTTTGGAGTTCACGCGTGATGACCCGAACAGAGCCTGCTTCAGTTCATTTACGCCGCATGCCCAACGGGGTCTCCGCGTGGTCGTCCGGTCGAAGGCGGAGCCTCGTCGAGCAGTCGTCGGACGAGTAATCGAATGTAGAAGGTATGGAAAAGCGAAGGGTCAAAAAAGTCGGTTGTTAACAAGTTCCACGAACGTGGTAAAGTGGTATATGAAAATATAGTGCTCGAGCTGCTGAGTTCAAATATATGCATATTTTTACAAATCAAGCAATTTTAAAGGAAATATAGAAAGACGGCGGTTTCGGCGCAAAAAAGCGCCGCTAGCGCCGTTTTGTCGTTGCAGCACGTCCGGTACTGTACATAAGTGACGTCACGCGACAATGCGACATTCCTATAGCTCCACTAACACCGGGCAGCAGAACATTACTCAGGTAATATCCGAGCTTGGGTAACCACGTCAAATATGAAACTATTAGGTTAGTATATGGGTTATTTTGATCTCAACGAAATCACAGTCGTACGAAATCCGAAGAACGACAACAAAAGGAGAGGAACACCGAAGGCAAACTGATAAACCGGTATTCGAATAATTTTCACTGCGAAAGAAAAGTAGAAGACACATTAAATGATCTTCAAGACTATTTTTGAGAAAACTCGTTCGGACGGTGACAATCACTGAACAAATTGTTGCAGACTACGGTAATTGTAGCTCTGACTAGGGAGGTCAGTGAGCGTGCCTCAAAAATTCCAAACGAGACCTATACAGTTTTGTAGAGTATCGAGCGGGGATCACGACAATGAAGTTTATCTCTGCTGTGGGCCAATTGGTGGTCCAAAAAGGCAAAAGAACCATCGATCACTCAGCTGTTGCGAAGGGCCAGTGTTGCGTTTAGACCAAAAACGACGGCTGTTACTAGGTTGGTGGACGTTAGCTGATATAATCTATTCTAGTAACAAAAATGAATAATAATCCCTTGAAGAGGCATAGTTATAAAAACCCAACAAAGATGTTGGATTAGACCACCCATACGTCATAATTACACAACGGTTGGAGAAACAAGTTGCTTTGGGAAACATCGAGAAGTGATGAAGAAAGGTCCGAGTACAAGCTTGCAAAATACGCAGGATTAGGCCATGTATGACGAAAAGGACTCAACGCCGGACGGGAGAGGAAATAGTCTTCAAAAAGTTAAAGATATGATAGAGAATGTTTTGCGAATAACCTAGCCTCCAAATATATAAGTCATTCAACTAGCCTATTCCATAAACCGCTAAACAAAAAAGCGTGAAATAGCAGAATAGTTGTGAACAATAGTCGTTAAAAAGATGATTAGTGCAAGAGAATGATATTCTCAATAACAAGGCGGCTGGGCTTCATCCAGTGGAATATAACGAATATAACTTGCTGCCATGTCGCGTTTCATAGGAAGCAAAGGTTTCAAAAAACTGAATTCCAATAATCATCGAGTTGGAACACTTTTCTCCACTTACAAGGCTGGATTGAATGAATATGAATGAATGAATGAATGGATCCGATTTTCGGCGTATGAAAATCAGTAAAATGAGGGAAAGCCGCATTCGGACAGAAAGCGACCAACGTTGTAAGCTGCTGTTGCGAGACGGGACGACGAGAGCGCTATGGGTGAAAGCTGCTTCGCCATGCGCTCGTCGTCTCGTTCACGTCGGAACCCCGTCCGACCACCATCACCGTCGGGCGTTCGTTACGCGTATCGTTGCGATCGCTAAACGATCCCGACTGGACGAGCTACTCGTCGTCGTCGTCGTCGAGAACGAGCTTAATTCGCATCGTTCGTTCTCCCTCCAGCTGCTAGCTGACTGGGAGACCCGTCCGTCGGGTTCCGACGACGTCCCGGGAGCGATGGTGAACGACGCCGGTTCAGCTTTAACGTCCTTACGTAATGTGAGCGCCGGTGGGTTTCTCGACGAGTGGCGTCCGAAACCGAACGAACTTGCAAAAGTCGAATATTGGACGGTGTAATGCGAAGCGTAGATTTAAAAAAAAAAAAGACTGCGCTGTGTCGCGATAAAGTGAGGAAAAGCGGACTACCCTGTCGCACCTAAGAAATTTTTCTCTACAGAACTGGAAAAAGCTCAAAAACGACGAGAACACTACTACACTACAATGACAGAAGTATAGAACGCGAGTAAAGTTTGAAGCCGCGCCCACACTACGAAGTGTATAGACCTATTCGATCTCAATGAATGTTCGAATGCACGGCGCAATCTGAGACCAGGGCCACAGCTTCCAAAATGAGGCCACGCCCACTTTAGGTCCGTCATGGTCCCTCTTCTGCAACACATTCAACAAAAATTGTAGGCACATTCCATTCCATAGCTAATTCGCTATCAGAAACCCTGTTTGTGCTATGCTGCGTCCTCTGCGTCTCTGCCACAATTTGACTACTGCTGCACTGCTTGGCTACCGAGTATGAGTGGGTCTTAAGCGATGAGAATCCGCGATCATCGACAGACCACAGCTTGCGAAACGAGACCACGCCCACTTTAGGTCCCTCGTGATCCCTCTTCTGCAGCACATTCAACAATAATTATAGGCACATTTCATCCCATAGCTATTTCGCTATCAGAAACCCTCTTTGTGACGCATCCTGCCGTACTGCGTCCTCTGCGTCTCTGCCGCAACCTGGCTACTGCCGCACTGCTTGGCTACCGAGTATGAATGGGTCTTAAGCGGTGAGAATCTGCCATCATCGAGAGTAGATTCGTTTTGACCGGTCGGGCTCGGTCGTGATGCCATGACGAGCGAAAACTCGTAAAAAACCGGCGAGTAGGGCAGAAACAGTTGCAGTTCGCCGCTAGATCCTAGTTCTCTTCTTAGCGAGAACAATAAAACACCACATTTTATGGTTTCGCGATGTGTCAACGCAAAGTCGAGACTCCATTTCCGACGACATCGCCGAAAAGGTAGTCATTTTGATTGTTGCGTAAACGGCGCGCGGACATAACGGAAACGGAACCAACTGCACCGCCCATTCGACTTCGGTGGACGTTCAGGTAAAATCTGAGACCACAGGACGTCAGAAGGACACCAGGGCCCGGATTCACGACGGGTATCGGCGCTATATACCCCTAAATATACCCCGAACGGCGCGCAAACCGATATTCGTGAACGCGCGCCGCGGTTTAGATGGGGTTTAGGAGGGGTCTCCGACTTCGCGATGAGGCAGGGTTTCAGAGACCTTGACGCGAGACCTTTGCCTACTTATCCTAAGCTTCCCATGTAAACGTAATCTCTCATCGACTCTGCCGTCTGGTTCTGGCCGAATCGCAACGCACGGGCATTTCTTCTAACTGCGTCGCGGTTCTAAGCTAGAGTCAGACGGCAGAGTCGACGATTGCGGTAGTCGCGCCATAAGCCGTCGAGGTCTCCGAAACCTCGCCCTTCACGAATCAGAAATGGCCGCAGATTCGCGGTATCGAGCGGGTATAGCGCCGACCAGGTAACGGAGACCGCTCGTCCTGTTCATGAATCCGAGCCCAGCTCGCCTTTTTTTTACGATGGTTGTCGAATTCCCAAACGAAAGATGATTTGGAGCCCTTCCAGTAAACGAGCGGATCGGTCCACTCTGGCACCCGGCTGGGACCAGCGGACACATTACTGACGCCGCCTCGGGCAAATCGATGATCAATAGTAGAACAAGTGATGCATGTCTATCCATGTGAAATCCATCGCCGGCGCGAATCCCCGACAGACAAATGCGGTTTTGCATCTACGAGCGGCTATTCCAGTGCGAATTCGGTGCTCCTCCACCACCACCATCGGCTAGCGAACCAGCCAGCCAGCCAACCAGCTAGTCAGCAGCCATCAGAGGAGGACACACCGGTCTTCCACCACCACCATCTCCGTTCTCGGCTGCGTTTTTTCTTCGTTGCCGCCAACCAGAACCTGCTTCTAATGACCGATCAATAGGGGAAGAACTTTCTTCGTTTCAGATCCGACTTCATGACACCGTGACCAGCGCGTTCACTTGATTGAAGTGTCGCCTACGGCGGTAGACCCAGGGGAGGATGGTTTTAGATGGACTGATGGCCCCGGTTATCCAAATGTAACCAGGGCCCAGATTCATCACTGGTAAACCCTCAATAAACTCTGAGATATTCCCCGAATGGCGCGCAAACAGAGATTAGTGAACGCGCGCCGGGGTTTAATCGGGGTTTTGTCGCGGGTCTATCACACCTGAGGCAGGGTTTAGGAGACCTCGACGGTATAGAGCGGGTTGATCACCGTCGAGGTTCCGGAGATCGCTCCTCCGTGCATGAATCTGGGCCCAGGAACGAGTTCACCGAACGTTCGGACTTCCGAAAATGGTAACAACTGACTCGTATGCTGCGGTGCCGAACGAGGGTCCGTAAATTTTTTGTTTTTTTTAATTTTCAGCGGAATATTGCCATCGTTCAGCAGCATATGACAATTATACCATCATGCCGAGGTTTTAGGAAGAGAGAACATGAAGGTAACAGCTGAATTCTGTGAGTCGAATGATTAGAGTCCATGGACAATTCATCCACCTGGAGAAAGTGCAGTTAGATACATGGTATAGGTATATGACAAAGGGTTTCCGTGTGCATGCCAAACCCCCAAATTCCTGGGATTCTTAAATTCGAACTACAATACCGGACATGTTTTTTGATCACTTCTCGAAAAAGACGCTTTGGAGCGTTCCAAAACGGTTTTTTTCAATAACTTTGTTGAAAATCAATTATTTGCAAAATGTACATATATTTGAGCTCAGCAGCTCGAGCTCTATCGACTGGTATTCAAAGATCGGTACAACCGTAAATTCAATAAATCAGGGCCCAGATTCATCATTAGAAACCCCCGAGATAAACCTTTCATTAATCCAGGGTAAACGGGTCATCGATTGGTACTCGACCAAGCTTGTCCGTTCATGACTCTGGGCGAGGGGATGATATTTCAAAAAAAAATCAGGTGTGAATACTTCATATACCAAACGATAGAGCTCGGGCAGCTGCACTTCATAATTTGTCTCCTTTCACGAATAGTTGATATTTGAGGGAGTTATTCAAAAAACCGCTTTGGAACATTCTTAAGCGGCCTCCGGGAAGTGATTAAAAGACATGTCCGGTAGTGTAGAGCTCTGCGCGTAGGAACGCCATCTTATCGCATAGGTTGAGGGATGGAACTTTGCTCCGACTAGTAAATTCTCCCATTGAAATCAGCCACGACCGCTGAATATACCAAGTAGGTCATGGTGTTTTCGAAGCAGGGGTGTGCATTTTACGATTTACGATTTTACGATAATTACGTTTTTTGAAAAAAAAAAGGTTTAACGATTTCACGACAAATTTTAAGAATTTCACGAAAATTTTTAATAACTTCAATTTCAAGCTGAAGAAGCGTCAACACGGAACTCTAACATAACACTATGGAATATATTATGCATAGTTGTTTTTAAACTGATTTTGATAACTCTTCATGCTTTTATAAAGTGTGTTTTTGTTTACAGATCTGCACAGCGGTAAAGTCGGCTAACCCCGTGGCATTACGGACTTCTCCCCTTGCACAATCTGTCTACCCTCATTTGGCGAAAATAATTCCGGTAAAGTTTTTCTGTGCTCCTTCAGGGTCCGTCGAGATAGAAAGGATTTTTTCGTCAGCCGGTCACATTTTGAGCGATTATTGGAAAGCGCAAACACCTGCAAATTTTTCTGCACTTCCATTTCTCAAGATCAACATTCGTCTGATTGGTTTTGATCGATAATTTATGGTTTCTGCAAAACATGTTTCCATTATAATTTCTAACGACGCATTTACTGTAAATAAATGAATTATTCGTCTCGACGCTAAGCTGAAATAAATGTTTCGACTTTCAGTAACGTTTATTTGTGTTTTGGCGTACAATACTGCCGATTTTCACAAAAAAATGTTACGAATTTTACGATTTTTTTACGACAAATTTTATCGTCCACCCCTGCTTCGGAGCAAAGGAGAAATACGATAGAGTAGGTAAAGAAGTACGGCTCCAGTATATCCCCAAACGTCACCTCTTCATGGGCGCGCTTCACATTTCAGGAATGTCGCCATAGTGGAACCGGTTGCGAAGGCAGTTTCACTGCTGCTGCTGCAGCAGCAGCAGCCGTCGCCACCAGCGACGTGATCAGGCCGGAAGGCGCTTCATGTGGCCATGAAACAAGTTGTCCAGATGACGGCGATTACGACCTGTTCGGGAATAGGCGCGAAAAAAGAAGTATGAACGGGTGGCGCAGCGACGTCGGCGGCGTTCCACTGTCGTTCGCGTCGGCCAGTTCTGAAGTCGAAGTGGTCAGCGACGACGCTGACTGCCCTTTCTCCCGGATCTGTGCTCTGTTCAGAGAACAGGCCATTTCCTTGCGGCAAATGCCCTCGGATAACCTGTACATAAGCGACGACCAGAGTCCAGATTCATCATTGGTAAACTCACGATAAACCTCGAGATACACCCCGAATTGTGCGCAAGCCAAGATTAGTGAACTGCCGCCGGGGTTTATTCGGGGTTTATCGCGGGTCTATCACACCTCGCGATAAGGCAGGGTTTGGGATACCTCAACGGTATCGAGCAGGATCATCGCCGACGGGGTTTCGGAGACCGCTCGTCCGTTCATGAATCTGGTTCCAGGAAGCAGCGTTTAATCAGTTCATTTACATTTTCTACCTCTCAAAACCGCGCCAACCAAGCCTTCCATACCTCCGAGGTCGGGTAAATTGGTACCAGAGTTGTCTGGAAGGGTAAAGACACTGACTTTTATAGCAGCTGGTCACCGCAAGTCATTGTATGGGCCAAAATATGCATTCATCAAGCCTCTACGATTCTAAATAGAACACGAATGCGGTGGCGCGTCCTTCAGGCATTGACAACCCCAACACGTTTACCTTTACCTTTAGGGCCCACTCAGACTCTACTGTGGCAGTAAACCAAATATTTAGAACTTTGTTGGCAATATGGATGGCTTTCGCCCACAAACTTGAAAACGGATGTCAGATTCGTGATCAGCGCCCTCGATAATCTTACAAAGCGAATTTTCAGCGGAATATAATTCGATCCAGGTCAGATCCGATCCATGTGTTCATGAACTATTACAGTATCCAACCCCCAGGGCCTAGATTCATCATCGGCAAACCCCCAATGAACCACGTGATATACCCCGAACGGCGCGTTGACCGGGATTTGTGAACGCGCGCCGTGATTTAATCGGGGTTTATCGTGGGTGTATCAGAACTCGCGATGAGGCAGGGTTTGGGAGACCTCGACGGTATCGAGCGGGTTTATCGCCGACGGGGTTTTGGAGACCGCTCGTCCGTTCATGAATCTGGGCCGAGGTCTACATATTTTCAAACAGTCAAGTAACCGCCGAGGATTTCGCAATCGGTACACTGACACGCCCACTGCAGGGCAGATGTCCCTTCGCTTGATTTCCATATATTGCGGTCTCTGCTGCGCTGGTAAGGAATTCAAAACGTGCGCCATTGTCGAGATGGAGGCCCAGGCCTGGACTAAGTTGCGGAACGTAGATTTTACAAGCAAGAAGTTCACACGCTGCCGGATCGCTGACGGAGTTTTTTCAACCATGGCGCATACCATACTGGTCATTTCCCTGAGTTCTGGGTTCAGATTCATGAACGATTCACCGGCCGGTTACAGTGATATTCACCTCGGTTACCCGCCCAACCGTGATTCATCAACGCGCGGTGATTCACTTCGGCAGTGAACTGGGCGGTGAAATTTAACCATGGGTGAAATTCACCGGCGGTTTCGTTCACGAATCCCGGCACTGGATGACGAAAGTCACAAAATGAAGTGCTCGTGAATTCCTTGGTCACTCTAAAGTAAACTAGTTTGGTTATCCCGATTAGAAGAGGGATGGGGTGGGGGGTAACAGAAGCCGGCTGAATGCACGACGACGACGTCGACATCGACGACGCGCAACGAGACTGGCTGGCTGGTTCAAGCTCAAGCGTACACTCGCAAAAAGATCTTAGATAGGCTGGACAAGTCGTTCTGAACCGCCACCATCATCATCGCATGAAGCGGATCTTGCTAGACTTATACGTGAGGCGGACAGGTTGCCCAAGGGGACTGGTGTGGCCACCACCACCATCACCACCGCCATCATCATCATCACCATGATCCTCCTCCAGATCTGCTACTGGAGCCTTCGTCTTTGCCCTCGAACATCAACAATGTTCTTCTCATCGTCATCCTTAAGTCACGAAGGTCATCTACATGGAGATACGATATCGGAACGAGGGTTAAGGGGATCGTTTCGAGACCGTTCAGATCTCAAAGAATCAAAGCCATCTTATGACACTCATACATCTCTCGGCAATATGCAGCAGAAGCGACTACGACTACGGAATTAACGAAACCAAATCTCCTCTCATACCATATTCTCATCATATACCGTGAATAGTAATTGGATCATAGGTAAAGGTAAAGGTAAAGGTAAAGGTGCCGGCGTTGATCAGTCCCCTGAGGACGCGCCGCCGCATTCGTGTTCCATTCAAGTCGTAGAGGCATGGTGAATGCGTATTTGGCCTATACAATGACCTGCGGGGGCCAGCCGCTATACCAGGTCACTGTCTACCTTCCCAGACAGGTCTGGTACCAATTTACCCGACCCCGGAGGGATGGAAGGCTTGGTTAGCCCGGGCCGGGATCGATCGCTCGATCGTGCGGGTGACAGCAGCGCCTCTTACGGCTGCACCACGCGGGCCCGGATCATAGGTAGTATGACTTATTTTGGTCAACGTTCTAATGTTCTTTAAAAGCTACTGTTTATCATTTCACAAAATTGAAGAATAGCAATACATTCAAGTAAACCATACCAATAGGAAAAGTAGGAAAAGTAACGAAACTAATCTTGCTCTCATACCAGACTTTTATCGTATACTGTGGATAGTGATCGGACAATGGGTAGTATATGTACCTCATTATGGTCACCCTTCTAAATGTTCCTCAGAAGCCACTGCTTACCATACCATAGAAGGTAAAAGGTAAAGATGCCGGCGTTGATCAGTCCCCTGAGGACGCGCCACCGCATTCGTGTTCCATTCAGGTCGTAGAGGCATAGTGAATGCGTATTTGGCCTATACAATGATCTGCGGGGGCCAGCCGCTATAACAGGTCAGTGTCTTTACCTTCCCAGACAAATCTGGTACCAAATTACCCGACCCCGGAGGGATGGAAGGCTTGGTTAGCCCAGGCCGGGATCGATCGTTCGACCGTGCGGGTGTCAGCAGCGCCTCTTACCACTGTACCTCGCAGGCCCATCACCATACCATACCATGAAATCGAAAAATAGAAAAAATTAAGCAAACGATACCGATAGCAAAAAGGTACCGAAACTAATCTTCCTCTCATACAAGACTCTTGTCATAGAGTGTGAATAATAATCGGACTATAGGTAGAGTGGTGAATTCCATACTTCCGACAGAGAAATTCTTTATATTACATTACCGGTGGTTCGACAATGCATTTAAATCCAATCGCGACGCGACGCGATATTTCGGTGGCACAAAGTACGATCAGTTACTCGCGAATGCCTTTCTTAATAGGCTATAGCTTCGAAAATATTGCAGTATTCGAGATAAAACGAAATTATTAAACAAATGCGAATGGCGTTCAACGAATAATCATGCGAGTCGTTACGAATACAAATAATTTTCGATGTTATCGCAAATAAACACTACGATGCAAACGGCGAAGACATCTCGTGTTGAATAATAATTAGTGTATCGGCACATGACTCAGAAAAAGGAAAACATTGCAAATTTCACGACGAAATATGTAAATAAACGAAAAATGGAGACGTTTACTAAAAGTCAATGTATCAGGAAACTCTGCCGGAAATATCGCTAAGGAACGCAATAAGCAAAGTATTTGGTACCAAACATCTGGCCTAGAATGCGCCATGCACTTGCTTCCACTCGAAATCGCAGAGGCAGACTGAATGCTTCTTCAGACTCTAGGAGATGAAAGGCAACCGTCGTACAAGTCAGTGCCTTTACCTTCCCAGACAAGTCTGGTAGAAATTCACCCATTGTCCGAGGAATGGAAGGCTTGTAAAGTACCGAAATGAAGGAGGATCGCAACTCATATTTGGTGCATATGGTGTGGTTGTGATAAGAAATCGGAGTTCCACAACTTCACTATAGCTGGAAACTGCCGGTCTAGTTGATGAATCTAGGCTTAGGGGTTTACTCAAGGTAAGTTCGATCGTGGAAATGGAACCGCTGACCATACGGCCAGCCAACGCCGACAACACTGCCACGAGAATTCTCTCACCGCCGTAGTGGCCAAATTTCAGCCGCGAAATATTCGACACCATCTGTTCCCATAATTTCATATTCATCAACGAACGGCCGCCGTCGGCACGCATACACAACTGCTAAGCGTTCGAACGACCGTTTGTGGTGATTTCAAATCTGCTGCATTCTCATTAACGAATGTGAATTCTCAACATTTTCCCTACGGCATGAATTATAAATGAGAATGACTGTCGCAGGCTTAAAAATCACCGCGTCACAGCTAACAAAAAAGAAATGCGAAGAAAAACATTCGAAAAAACGCCAAAATCTATAGAGAAATGCCCAGGAAGCCCGATAGGTCCGAGAACACACATGAATGGCACGATAAAGTACGTGGATAAATGAATAAAAAATAAATAAATAAATAAATAAAACAAATAAAATAAATAAATAAGTGAATAAATAAATGAATGAATATCTCTTTTTTTTCGATTTGCAACCAAGGCATTAATTTTTTGTAGAAGGAAAATGGAAAATTGCAAAAGGTATGGACGAAGAAAAGTCGATGAAGTCTAGCACAGGTACAAAACTGAGCGACATGCCAAAAACACAAAATAAAAAATACTAGGAGTATCTGGAAAAGTTACTCCATTCAAAAAACGCACCGGAAAAAAATAGAGACCGAAAAACAGCCGAAGAAGATTACGCAAAAAAGTGTAATCAATAAAACCACACAGAAAGGACATTCAGAAATTGAAGAAAACGTAAGCAAAGTTGTTAAGTTTGATATTAAAAAAGAAAATATGCGAATAAGTAGCAGCAGTGCTGCCAGTATTGGAGTTTCCTAACGACAATGAATAAGGAAAAGTTCAGAAGAATTGAGAGGAAAAGCGAAGACAAAAACAGAAATTCAGTACTATACAAATACAGCAAGATAGTAAATAAAATTCCTTAGCTGAAGATTGAAATTTTTCAAAAAAAATGCGATAAATTATTAGGAAGTAGTAACCGATTTAAGCAGAAATTATCCGAACAAAAAAAAACAGAAAGAATAGCATAAATGTTGAAAACGTTCAGAAAGGGCAAAATTACAGTAATATCGGAATGAAAAGAAGGAGAGCGAAAAGAGACGTGCGAGAAATTGAAAAAGACCGCCGACGGCGACGCGAGAGAAAATATGGAAATATTATTCTTTGATGGACATAGATAAGCGGAGCGATGGATGATGACGGGTGAACAGGCTGGGGAAGCCGCTCCTTCCCCCTCCTTCCCTCCCCCTTGGTACCCACCCCCGTGAAGCCAGAGAGCGCCGATCCCTGTGTCTTCATCAGCCCGGTCCACTCGCCCCTCCATCCCCCGTCTTCCACCCTGTGGACGGGGGAACTCGTTACGTTTGGTGGAGGGCCGCCAGACACCGGTCGTCCGTCCGAACTGGTAGCGGCCACAACCAGCGCCCCGACTGGGTAGACAGCAATGATGTCCCCCGGCCACCACCACCTACCCGGGGGTGAAACCAGCTGGGTATGCAACCGGCTTAGGCCCAGCCAACCAGCCAGCCAGCTTCGGGCTCCTGTACATCCTGGACCCGTTGGGGCTGGTGGAAACGAGTTCATCCACCCAGCGCTGCTTCTGCTGCTGCTAGACGGCTGCAGCTGATCATGACGACGATGACGGCGCGGGTGATGATCCTCGTTCGGATCCAGTCCCACCACCACCCTGGCTGATTACCAGTTCGCACTTATCACGAACAGGTCGTCGCCTAGGAGGACAAGTCGGGTGCCTGCAAATCCACTGCCGACCGGCTACCGTTTTAGCGCGCTTCTTAATAAAAATCCACGATTCGAGACGATTTCCAGGTGTAAGCGCCGAGCTGAAGCGGAACCGTGAAACAGGTGTGAAGATCAACTCTGATCTGGAAGTGTCGGTTTTTTTAAAGATTCTTGAGCGTCTACTATAGTTCGGACCGAATCGAATAATTTCGAACGAATGTTCGAATGAAATGCGAAAATTCGAATATTCGTTATTCGAATATTCGGAATTTTGGAATATCGAATTTATTCTTTCATTCGTTCGTTCGAAATTTAAAAAATCGAATTTATTCGTTCATTCGTTCATTCGAAATCTCAAAATTCGAATGTGTTCGAATGAATTCTTTAAATACATACACCCCGTATAGACTGCTAATGTTTGTAGTAGACTCAAGAAAAATAGGGAGCAGTCGTTCCATAGAGCTATTCTGTTGCGTTCCTGCTCTTTCATAGTCACCTGAACTTACGTTTTCTCGATATGAAACATCATTATTAAATAGAACAATGAGCAAATGAACACTTTTCTGGGATAAAAAAACAAGCCTATAGTGTACAGTATAATGACCATAATATAATGAATCAGCAATTAGGTAGAAGTGCTTGAATAGACGAAAAATAATCGTAACTGATCCACCAATTTCTTCTTTGGATGTATTCTAACGTGACTCCTCTACAAGGGCACCAGTTTCCCGACAGCACTTGCCTTGAAAATTCACGCCACACAATCCATTCAACAGACTTGTGTTGGAAACATTTTTGTTAGGAACCGGCTCTAAATCCACCTCATGAGTTTGCACAAATATGTAAGAAGAATTTAAATGTTGGATGTTATGTGAACATATTAAAAAATAGCTGTGAACATATTAAAAAATAGCAGGTCTCGAAAATTGATCTACTAGACAGTCTTTGTGATTTGAGCGGATAATGCTTTTCGTTCTAAATTGCTCTTCAATCAATCAATAAATCAATCAATTTATTACGACTATGAAAGACAGTGGTTAGACAAGAAGGAACGATAAAATTAAATCATTTGAACACTTACACAAAGACTGCAACGTAGTTCAATACTGGAGGAGAGCATTCTTCACAAGTCGTTGGAAGGATCCAAGATTCTCCGGAGAAGGGACAATATTGCTCTTTAGTGCCAGGTACAATGACCCGGCCCTTACTGTAAAAGAATGAGCCCTGACTCCTATTCTAGGTCTTGGATATTAATTTTGAAGGGCATTCCTCTGGTTTTTGAGGGGACGAGTTTATAAAATGCCAAGGGGCTTGTACGCATGCGGCCTGATAATAATTTGAATACACAAACTACATGACACTTTCCTATAATTACATGTATATCGATCACATACTGCAACCTACTTATTCGATTATTCGTTCATTCGAAATCTAAACACTCGAATATATTCGTTCATTCGTTCATTCGAAATTTCAAGAATCGAATTTATTCGTTCATTCGAAATTTTTAAAATCGAATATATTTGTTCATTCGTTCATTCGAAATTTTTAGAATCGAGTTTATTCGACCATTCGTTCATTCGAAAAAATTTCCCAAGGACAAGACTATAGCGTCTACCCTTCCAGTTTCGGATGGACCGGGACGTGAAGCTTCTTAGTGGGTACACACTTATAGAAACTTTTAAGACGTCGTCCAAGGTATAATTGAAGCGGGTCGTTCTCTCTCTCTCTGAGCTTCTCAAGTTCATCCATGATCTCCTTCACCTCTACCCACGGCCAGTTTTCTCTAGAACACAAGTTACGATGTGAAACGTTGTGCTGTGGAGAAAACAACGCGCGGGAAATTCTGGAAACAAGTGGAAACATTTCATGTTTTCCATATTTATTTGTCCGGCTAATCCTAGCTGACTACGCAAAATTTTCTGATACATTTCGGAATCACAAGCGGTCTACTGAATATTGTATGGTGTCTTTGGTCCCCAACATAGACTATCCTGGCATATGGAATCTCTGAACCGTTTGCAGTCGGAGTCTTTTGCACATGGGGGAGTCATGTTTCGGGTTCTCGGAACACCGAAGTCTTTCCTAAAATCATGTACTAAAGTTTTTGACCCTAGCTCTCCACGTAAGAAAAACGAACTTGTCAAATAAGCAGAGCAGACGAAAACGAGATAATCCATCTCCTTCTTTGTAGTTGTACGCGCAACCGAAGAACGGCACATAAGGGTTCATTAGCTGTAAAAATTCGATATGACCGCCATTTTGAGATGATATACGAGTTCAGAAGTGATAGCTTTACCGTTGCTGGTCCTAAACTATGCTCTCCTTTCCATTGGGTGGCTGCGTCGCGTAGGTAAGAGGTAAGATTGCGTTTTCCTTTGTCTTCGAGTTTGCTTCAAAGTAAGGAGATTTAAAGAATTTTTCACACTTGAATAATGGAAACAAGTTACCTGTCGTAATCGAGCTGAAAATACTCCTCAGATCTTTTACTATATTGGAGTGCATAGAAAGCTTTCTTCTCTAAGTCGCAACTATATCTCTAAAATACACTTTCTATTGCAATATACATCAATTTGGACCGAATGAAAAAGCATCGGACCTACCATCGCGTACATTAGCCTTGGTCCTTTCTTGTATAGGATATCTGGGAACACATCTTCGCCTTTGGCAAATTGACGACGTAGATTGTTGACGGAATAGTACAACGCTTGCCTAACTAGGGATTGATCAGGAGCGATTTTTTGGCTCAGACATTGCTTAGGAGGGGCTGAATTGAGTCTTATTGAAACATCCAGCAGAGATCATTGCAGATTTTTCTTTTACCACTTACAAATTCCAATCACTGGTCCCATTAGACTCGTCTGCGGTGCGCATGGAACAACTAGAAAAGCAAGCTGAAAAATTCCATTTATCACTTAGTTTGCTAATTCTTTTATTTCTCGAACTCAAGACTGTAGAGACGACCTACATGCGGATGAGCTCTATTCATCAGTTCTCGTCTATAGGTCTAGGCGTTATAATTGTACGTTTCTAGTTCGATCCGATTTCTATCCAAGAGATTTGGGAAGGGGATACACAAATGAGAAAAACTTACGCTAACGACTGTAAGAAGCATTGGGAACGGTGGATGTCACAGGTAATCGTGGTTGACCTTTTATAGGAGTTCTCTTGGCATAACCTTTAATGGATCTCACTTTTCATGATATAAAAATGGCATTACCTCTGCCAAACAAGTGGTCTGTTTTCGGTATATGTGTCCTCATCGCCCTTCAGACAATAGCCAAGTGCACTTTAGAGACTAATATTGGCTTTTTTCATCAATTTCAAGGTCAATGATCGAAAATACTTCACCAAAGACCGTTGATTCTTTGTAACCTTTGTACCTATTTGAATTTGTATTTGATACTTGTTGGCAGGCTGCCATGTCGTTGAAAATCTTCGAAACTTTCGAGCACAATAGGATTTTGGAAGTAGCTGACACTATGGTCCTTTCAGCGAGCGGTCTGAGGTCTGTGAGAAATCCGCCAGCAAAAATTCCGACGGTATGAATTACTAATTTGTGAATTGTGCATCTGGTGCAATATAGATACCCTTCTTGCCATCAAAAACATCAAAACCATGTCGTCTTCCGAAATCCACCAACTCACACCTGTTGCCGAAAGGGCTGTAGTGTCAGCCATGTGTTCATTACCATCATGCACTTTTGTGGTCACATGGTGATTTCACACGACGAATCGGAACCCGATGACAGCGTTCGTAAGGAACAACATTAATATGGGTAGCTTCATGTCTTCCACCGTAACTCCGACATGACGCAATTCATGATCCTAATGTTAGATTCAACGATCACCACCCAAATAACCCCCACATACGACGTTGGACGACACGGTTTTTGTCCCAGTTCCACTTTTCTCCCTAATGCAGCGACTTTCACCAACACTGCTCTGACAAGCAGTAAAAATTCGAAATCATGCCCGGCCAGGAAGATCCGTTTTCAACGAAGGTAGTGGATGGGCCTTCAGTGGTGCGAGTCTGAATGGTGGCATAATATTCCAGTGGATCATGAGGGCAAGAACATCTACGAAAAAGGACATGAAGAACGTCGTGGAGAAGTCCATGCTCTGCTAAAAACACTACTTGAGGGTCGGGGAATTTAACACTAGTCTCGTGATTTGCAACAAGTGAGTGTATCTAATAGTGGGTTTGGATGTGTATAGGCTGGTGAACACTATCTATGACGACGCGACGTCGGGCAAAATACCCGATTTCGTCCATCACTTCGTATGTGGGGGTTATTTGGGTCGGTGATCACGAATCTAACAACACACTGCATTGCGTCAATTTAAGGTAAGTTACGGTGGACGAGAATACCCATATTAATGTTGCCATTGCATCTTACGAACGCTGTAGACGAGCAATTAGCCCGTCGTCGATTATTCGTGTGAAATTTGGCTTTGACACCATTATCGCTCCCACTGAAGGCCACAACAATGAAGGTGATGACGATGATGACTTTCACGATCTTATAAGAGCAGATCTTTACAGCTAGTTATGGTCGCCGCCATTTGTTTTTGTTGATTGTTACGCGCCCTGTTTTTAGTTGGTCTTTGAACGTGTAGATCACAATTCGGTTCTACTAGTCCGCGCTTCAAACTGTTTTCCATCAAAATGACATAGCCTCTTCCTTAGGACCGAATTGGGACATGGTTCTTCGTGGCCAAAGCTTGGCACACGTGTGGAGGGACTCCTTGTAAGGTCCTTTCAGCGAGCAGTCTGAGGTCTGTGAGAAATCCACCAGCAAATATTCCGACGGTATGAATTACTGATTTGTGAATTCTGCATCTGGTGCAATATAGCTACCCTTCTTACATTCAAGAAGATCAAGAGTCATGTTGTCTTCCGGAATCCACCAACTCACACTTGTTGCCGAAAGGGCTATATTCTCATCTATCTGAAATGGTGGTCACTAAAGGACGAGTCGGAACCTGATGATGGCTTCAAGGAAATCCATTCGTGTTTGCTTCATGTCTTAAAGGAATCCGACACGACTCGGGATACCACGATGAACCCATTTTGAAACATTTCACAGACATCACGACGAGAATTGACGTTGACTACACGGCTTTGCGTTCTAGTTCCACTTTTCTCCTAATGAATACATTACCAACACTGCTCTGAAGAAGAAGTACCTCCTCGAAATCAAGCCCGGCCAGGAAGATTCATCATTCATCCGTTCATCTACCGTGGTCCTTCAGTGGTGCGAGCCGTTCGAGAATTCAGTGTAATGAGAGAGCGTGTGCTCGAAATTTTCGAGGATTATTGACGTCTTGACACTTCGATTGCCCTAATAATGATGGAAAACGAATTTCAACACTTGGAAAGAATCCACGGTCTATGTTGAAATATTTTCGACCATTGACCTTAAAATTGTTGAAAAAAATAAGCCGATATTAGTCGTAAAGTGCACTTGGCTATTGTCTGATGGGCGATGAGGACACATATACCGAAAACAAACCAGCTGTTTGGCAGAGGTAATGCCATTTTTATGCTACGAAAAGAGAGATCCATAAAAGGTCATACCAAGAGAACTCCTATAAAAGGCCACCCATGACCACCTCTGACATCCACCGTTCACAATGCTTCTTACAGTCGTCAGCGTAAGTTTTCCTCATTTTTGAGTCCAAGAGAATATTGTCTACTCTTTCCCCTAATTCGATTCTATACATTTCAATCAATTCTCTTGGTTAGAAATTGAGTCGAAATAGACCGTTTAAATATCACGGGTAAACCTGTAAAAGAGGACTGATGAACAGAGATCATAGGTTGTCTACACATATTCTTTAGTACGAAAAGCAAACAAATAGTAGCTAACTATGTAAGTAATGTCTGGAAAATTTCAGCTCACATTTCTAATTGTTCCATGCGCATCGCATACAGGCCTACTGGGACCAATTCCTGGAATTTGTAAGTGTTCAAAGGAAAATTCTTAATGATTTCTACATCAAGCTTCAACAAAACACATTTCAGCTTCTCCTCCTCAATGTCGGAGAAATGATTCAATTGACAAACATTCCATAGTTAGAGAAACGTTGTTCGAATATTTCAACAATCTACGTCATAAGATTGCTGAAGGTGAAGACATGATTCCAAGTGTCACAAACCAAAACGGACCAAGACGTATGTACGGCATGGTAAGTTCAACTTTTGTCTCTCAATCTAAATTTATATACTTCGATAAAAAAGTCATGGTAACAATTCAGAGATATGACTGTGGACTCGAGCAAAAAGCTTTCAATGCACTCAAAACCGGTGGTACTCGACTGAATGACTTCGAATGCGTCCTACTAAACTACGACAAGTAAGAGTGTCTTCGTTTCTTCGAGACCAACAAATTTAAATTCTCCTAACTTAGCATCGTCGACCCACAACTCGACGTGACCGCTCACCTACTCGCTGCACTGGACAATTGGAAAACAGGAAACGGTGAAGCCACAACAACGGTAACGTTTCCCCTCCAGCTGACCTTTACTCTCACTTATCCAAACTTTTACAGTTAATGTTCCCGTATGTACTGTTCTTCGGTTGCGCACACTCCTACACGGAGGAACGAGAAACACACCGTCTTCGACTGACCTGCATATTTGAGAAGTTCGATTTTTTTTTTTGGATCGGGTCCCACAGGGGGCTAGCACTTAAACAGTGCCCACTTAAACAGTAAGAAACTGAAACCAGGCTCTGAAAAAATAGAAATTAACTAGAAATCTGGGCCCCGATTCATGAACGGACGAGCGGTCTCCGAAACCGCGGCGCAGCCAGAACCTAGTCGATGAGAGACTGCGTTTAACATAAGAAGTTTAGGTCAAGTAGACAAGATTTAGGATAAGTAGACGCCGTTCGGGCTATATCTAGAGGTTTATCGGGGGATTACCAATGACGAATCTGGGCCCTGGATCAAGAAGTCTAGTAATGCAATCCTAATCAAACAAGTAAAAACAAATATGTAATTCTCAAAATTAGAAGGATGCGATGGCGTAGATTTTACAAATAGGCTGATGAAATATGCTTCTTGATATGACTAGGCGTCACTCTTAGTTGCTAAGCTTATAGAAAATGATCGTATAGATAAGACGAAGTAGTCAGCAAACGACGAGCTAAGCGCTTTATGTGGATAGGATGGGCTGACCTGTTGAGGACAAATCGCTCCTGAGCATATAAGGATCATGGACTGGACAACATCAGTGAAAAAAGTGTAGAATATGATTTCAGGAAAATAACCGGGTTTGTCCAAGAGGGACCTGGACCATGCAAAGTAAACGACGACTGCAAACGATTCAAAAACACCGAATGCAAGGATAGTCTGTGCTGGGTACAGCAGAGATCATTTACTCCTCAGTAGATTGTGTGTGTGACATTAAAATGTGCTCACAGTTTTCATCAACCCACCTGAATTACATTTTTGTGAGAGTACTGTACCGCCTCATTTCCTAGTAGAGAAATAGAGATGCTTGTAGTTATAGACTTCACATATGATAGATTCGCCTTTCAGACAGCTATGTATCCCCAAAACATAGATTTCCTATTAACTGTCTGAATTTTCACATAAAACTGTCTTCCCAATAAAGTGTTCGCGTCATAACCTTGTTTGGTTGAACAAATTTTCTTGAATCATTTTCAGTGGGAGGCGAAGACACAAGAAAAATATGGCACGTAGAATGAAATCTGATGAAGAGAAAAGTATTGTTGAGCATAATACGATTAATGGAAAATCAGTTACAGTTGTTTAAATATGAAAGAAAATATTATTCTAACATTCTCTGAGCTCAAGCTCCTAGTTTCTACTAATCAACAATCCAACTGTTAACAGCACATTTCTGGCTGGCGCGTGGGACCGCGCGCGTAATAGTGCATTAATCCAACTGTCTAACAAGATGTTTTCAACGTAGGAACTATGAAGGGTTCATTTTTAATGCTTTTGAGAAAGAAGACGAAATGAGAAAAATCAAATAGAACGAACCAAGAAAATGTGTCATGATGAGAAACCACGAAAAATATGCGACACGAGGAAAGCTAAAGGGCAACAAAGGTCCGCATCGGTTAACTGGAACTATTGCGTCAGGTCTCCCAGAGTGTCGGGAATGGCGTTGTAGAGTGCGCACTAGCACTTATATGCAATCTAGTGAAACTTAGCGCTGCTACCTGCCACGCGGGACTTGTTGGCTACAACAAGTATTAGATGAGGGAGGCCCTACTGCCCAGACGCCACAACCGATTGTAGATGACCACAACTGTCCTATTAGGTTGCTGCAAAAGTTCTCGGACATTTAGAATACAAAACAGCCCATTTTATAACATCTGAACAATAGAAAGAATCATTTGAAGTATGCACCGTTAATATCAATGGTCTTCTCTTCCCTATAGCATTTTTTGACTGGAGCCAAAGATACCGGGGAAATCCTTTTCAAATTAAAGAAGTCGCAAATGTCCGAGAACTTTTGCAACAACCTAATACTACATGCGGGCTGAGGTTCTCATCGAGACAACGATATTAATGTAATCAGCATCAATAAAGTACTTGCACGATTCACGTGCTACGAATAAGACGCAACAGAACACTTTGCCTCCGTTACTGATCAAACTAAATAAAACATAAACACAATACAATAACTGCGGCCTAAGCTAACCAACCGGCACTACGCACGTCACCTAGGGATAGACCCTTGAAGAGAACACCGGGCCCCGCTCACGGCACCCTCGCCCGAAGGGGCATGTCGGGCGAACCTCCGCTCGCAGGTCCACGGTGTTACCTGCCACCGCTCCATGCGGTTCGTCCTACTCGTTGCTAGTTCGATGCAAAACCTCGATCCTTGATATGTGGTAAGTCGATAACGGTGACTGTCGGATGGGGAGGAACTCCACGTGTTGACTCGACGCCTGCAGGGATGGAACTGACTGCGGAATGACCGACGCTTGCGCCGGGCGTGTGGACGCGGCACGGTCGGAGACGGTATTCCATGCGGGACCTCCTCGATTGATCTTACCTCGAGCCCTTTAAATCGTGGGAACCACGGCACAGAGTTCGGCGAACTCCAGGTGACCCATCGATCCGACGGCTTGAAGAAAGCGGAAAATTCAGCAGATTTCAAGGACGGTTCTACAGGGGTGTCGAAAATGATTCAAAATATACTGTTTATAAGCATTGGAACAGGGTCTGAAAAAGAATAAGGGACTGGTACCGTTGGAGTTCGATGACCTGAGGGATGGTTAGCCTTCTTGGAGGTAAACCCGCACCTTTACTGAGTCTGGACCATCTAAATGTCAGCTACTATTTTCAAGTAATAATGTGCATTGTGAAGAACAAAGATAGTACGATGAGAGATATCTGCAAAAGGAAGTCTGTACGTGGAGAGAATGAATGAAAATTCCTCAAAAACTCAAAAATGATCGGACCACTTCGATTTGAAGATGTAAAAGAAATAGAACTAGCGCCTTAGCATATTTGAACAAAAACCGGCGGGCCATGGGTACAAGGTAACCCACCTCCCAATCCCGGGCCATCGACTGGTGAAGACTTGATCGCACATTGAACACCGGCAGACACAGCGCCTTATTTCTTCCCTGTCGCTACACCGATTTTACTATCGATGCAAAAAATCTTCAATAGATGATCCTAATGGCAAATCCTTTTGGCATTTCAAGTAGAAATCCTGCACAACGTCCCTAGAAATTGCCGTACACCTTCGAAATTCTCTGGTGCCTCCATATTGCCGAAACGATGTGTGACCTGGGCGGGCTCGCCGACCTTTAGGAGTTACATCTCTGAGAAATCTGTGAGCATATGTATTTTGATGATGAACAAGAACATCAAGAATCATGTCGTCTTCCGCAAACCATCACCTCACACTCGCTACTGAAAGAACTATAGTGTCAGCTACCTCTAAAATCCCATTGTGCTTCGCGGATTCTCAACGTCGAGGCGCTTTAACTGCGCTAACGAGAAAAAACAAATTTTAATATTTCGCTTATTCGTTTTTCACTTCGCAGCTAGTAACTTGAGTTTGATGCACCGTTTTCTATGATGCCTTTTGTATCTCGATTTTATTCCATTTCTGCTGCGTTTTCGTGCACTCTTATGTTCGTGCGCGCGCGGATTCGCGCTTCAAAATAAATAAATAAATAAATGTTTGGCAAGAATCAGCCGTCTCTACTGAAATATTTTCGACTATTGCGCTAGAGATTGTTAAAAACAGTAAGCCAGTCGTAGTCTCTAAAGTGTATTTGGCTGTTGTCCGAAGGGCGATGTGGACACACAAACGAAAACAAAACAGCTGTTTGTCAGAGGTAATGTCATTTGTATATTATATGAATGGTGAGGTCCTGAAAGGTTATACCAACAGAAAGGTATATAAAAGCCGACCATGGCTGCCTATCACATTTACTGTTTACGATGCTTCTTATAGTCGTCAGCGTGAGTTTTTCTCATTTTTAAGTCCAAAAGAATGCCGTTCTGTAATTCAAATCTATACATTTCCATCATTTCTCTTGGTTTGGAATCAAAGAGTAGCACCGAGCACGACGATGTGGGCACCGATAAATATGTATTCAAAGGAAGACACCCGCTCCGCGAGGGGGAAGTGCTATTCTTACACCAGAAAAATATGAAAAGTCGAGGAGAGTATAACAAGAGAATTGCTTAAAGGGCTCAATATGGCCCCTCCTACGTCAACCAATTACAATGCTTCCGGCAGTCTTCAGCGTAGGTCATTCTTATTTCTGAGCTTATCTGAAAACCAAAATGTTCCTTCGTGAAGGGTTGAAAGCAGATTTTGTGCTGCAGTAAATCTAATTGGAACACCATAAAAGGAAAAAGGTAAAGACGCCAACGTTTATCAATCCCTTAAGGACGCGCCACGTCCTCGCATTCCATTCAGAATCGTAGAGGCATGCTGAATGCGTATTTGGCCTATACAATGACCTGCGAGGGCCAGCCGCAATACCAGGTCAGTGTCCTTACCTTCCCAGACAAGCCTGGTACCAATTCATTTCGCCCCGGAGGGATGGAAGGCTTGGTTAACCCAGGCCAGGATCGATTGCTCGACCGTGCAGGTGTCAGCAGCGCCTCTTACCACTGAACCACGCGAAACACTGAAACACCGTGACCAAATAAAACGCAAAAATTGTCATTATAATCAATAAAAGGAGGCATTTATGGATTGAAAATTATAGGATTCCACTTGCAAAAGTAAGTGTGCAGATCAGATTGTATAATAGAAAGCTGATCAACGCCCCACTCCACAATGGTAGAGGAAAGATGACATATAGAAGTGGAGGAAAGATGACATCGACCCTCTCGGGTTGCGCCATGCACTTGACATGCGCTCAGAATTGCAGAGCAATGCGTCATTGACCTATACTACACTTTCAACTGTAGGTCACGAGATAAACTTACAGGAGTAGGTTAATGAGAAGTTTAGGTCAAGGAACGTCCTCACGTTTTCCTACGTTTCCGATATTTTTTTATACAGCAAGCTTGAAAGAGGATTTCCGTGTAACAAAGCACTTTAAGGTTGCACTGCTGATTGACTCCTGTGTTTCAAAATATGTACCAGGTCCTGGATTTGTAGAGTGTAAGTGATATACGACCTAAGGCTGAAATGATTTGTACTCTTTTTTCAATGACATTCCACTTAGATCTTCCTCAATCGTGTCCGAGAAATGAAGGTGTGATACATTTACATGTTAGGCATTCATTATTCACTCTCTTCAACGAACTGCGGTGGAAGATCGCAAGAGGAAAGAAGGTAAAGATGATGGAGAATCACGGAGCCAGGTTTATGTATGGGATGGTGAGTTCCTTTTTTTCCCTTTTTCATTGGGTAAATACCTTACGATAAAAGGAGACTCGTATGCGAAGACAAAACTGTTCAGAGATACTCTTGTGGACTTGAAGCGAATGCCTCAGAACTACTAGAAAGTGGAGAGAAAGCTTCACAGTCACCTTGAAAACGGAGAAAACCAGCACCCAACTTATGTTGTGCTCAATTTTACAAGGTAATAGATATGCTTCATCCACCATATGCTACATGTACTAATACACTATCGTTGCTTAGTAAACGAGGCAGTTCGTTTTCGGGCAAAACCGCGGATGTATTCAAACAAATGAAAAAAGACGGTAGCGGACGTGAAATGGTAATGGTATTATTTCAGAATCCATTAGTTCTCCTTTATTTTTTAACTTACAGCTTTCGTCACCGTACGTGCCGTACTTCGGTTGCGCATATAAGGAAACGCAGGAAAAGAGAATGCAATCACTGAACGTGTATTGCGTATTTAAAAGGTGCGATTGTTTTACGATAATCTTCTACAGAACCAAGCTGTAGCACATTACTATTCCATTCAGTATTCCAGGGACTCAAATAAGGAACCAAGCGGGCATTCTCCATGCTCAAGCGATTCGGACTGTAGCAAGTACAAAGGATCTACTTGCTCTGATAAACTATGCTGGGCACCATCTACAAGGGTTCAACTGTCTAATAATTCACATATGATGCCTGTAGCCTAGCATCCTGCTCACTGCTAACTTTGGACAGTCATTTTTCCAGAGTTCAGTTCCATTACATACGCTAAAATTGTCATCATAATAAACTGTTCCACATCGTGGTCCATATAATTTGGGGGGGGGAACCGCAATTTTCTCTAGAGGTACTAATGAAATCGGATCGATCATTTACATACGAGGTAAACAATACTGAATGGTGTCCGCAGTGCATGTGGGAGAAAACATTTGCTTTTCTTGAGAGTAGAAAGCAGAACGTAAGAAATATTTGGCAGAGTCGACAGCTGACAGTGGTGACAACATTTCTATAGACAAGTACGACTTTCATTAATTGTTCAACATAATTCAGATATTTTTAGCGTTGTCGATATTTGTACTATGTCGTGTTCATTTTTTGGTTTCATAGGTCCCAGTGTTGTAACCCACACGAGCCCACTCGTGTATCAAATAAATAAATAAATAAGTATAGATGGAAAGGTGTCATGGTCAGCTCTGAACGAAAAGTTGGACAAAGTGAGGATAAAGAAGAAAAAGAACATAAACATGCGATTTTTACGGATTTTTCCGTATTTCCATATGAAGCAAAGTTTTCTGTACAAGATTCTGTCTACAAACATCATTGTTGCTCAAGACTTAGAAAAGAGAAAGCGACAAAATCGCTGGTGTTTGAAGAGCAGTCAGATCATCAAAAGTGATGGGTCGTCGGTTTCCGTTTCCTGAGAAAGCTCAAAGACCTAGGGGTTAATGGCATAAGGAAATTACACGATTTCTACGTATCCTACTGCACGAGATAGGTCTGCTCATGTCCGAAGAGCAGTCAGATGACTAAGCAGGATGGAATAACAATTTCAGTTCGTACAGACGACATTTTCTGAAGACCTAATTGTAAGAGATCCTATTGCATCACTATAAAATATTCTCCATTTTTGAAACACCAGTCTCTGATACTCAATAAACAGAGCAGTGCTACTACAAAGAACACATATAGGGTAGGTGATAAACATTTACGCCTCTGTTAGCGCTGACTCCTCTGATGCGCAGAGATCCCTGCGAAATTTGCCAAATACGCTGAATGGAGAGATGGTTCTCATCACAGCTGAAAGAGCATGCACAGTGAACGGTTGTTAAGCAGATTTCACAAATCGTCTTTCAACGCAAAAGTATCAAAGAAAGTGTTGAAAACGAAAATGGTGCGACGCGATTTGTAGACATAATGAGGTCCGATGACAAGAAATGAATTGTTATGTATAACACTACAGACGAAACAAAACAATATCTCTTGAATCCGGGAGAGGCAAAGACTCGGGGAAAAGATGGCAAGTAAAATGAAACCTGATAAAGAGAAAAGTATTGTTGAGCACACCACGATTAATCGAGAAACAGTTGCAGTTATTTAAGCATGAAATATAATATTATTCTATCATTCTCCAAGTTCCTACTCCTGCTTTCACCTTCAGCACATTTTCAAAATAATGAATAATCCAACTGTAAAAGAGCGTTTCCAGATGTTTTCAACGTGGATATGAAGCGAGAAAAAAGACGAAATGAGGAAAGAGAAGAAAAGTGCATGAGGAGCCACGAAAAATTTCCGGCATGAGAAAAGCTAAAGGGCAATAACGGTCTGCATCGGTTAGCTGGAACTCTTGCGTCAGGTCTCCCAGAGTTAGGTGAACTCGCCCAGGTGACCCATCGATTCGACGGCTTGAAAAAAGCAGAGAATTCAGCAGTTTTCAACGACGGTTCTGCTGCATTTTTATCTGGGGTGTCGAAAAAAATTTAACACGTTGACGACAGTATGGCGTTATGCTGCGCCACGCTCAAACGGCCGCGCGACAGTCTTGTATCGAATTTTTCTCAACGCAATCCAGAATTTCGAAGGATGTTTTTGTGTCACCTTTTAGTAGACCTTTGCACATGGTTATAGGAAGCGTGGTCCATGAAAATGATTCTTAGCTTCTGATTTGCTGTAATTTTTGATTGTGCACTAGTTTTCTTTACAAGTAAAAACAAATATTGATTATTGCAAGAAACAAATAAACGCAAGCAATACTGGTTACTGAAACAAACAAATAATTACAAACAAATATTGGTTATTAGAATAAACAAATAATAAACAACAAACAAATAACAATTTCTTTTTAACCTAGATAGGGAAAAAGGAAATTCTGAAATTTTCCAGGTGTTATTTTTCTATTTTCATTGCAAAAAGGAAACAGTCACAATACCCGATAATACAGGACTGTATATGTAGTCTTCGAGATTTACTATTCACTTCCATTTTCAAGAAAATTCGCCGTATACCGGCATCATTCCACAGCCTCGGCGCGCTAGAAAATCGGTTGGACCCACGCGCTAGACACGCGAAAAAGGCGCTGTCGTCAAGGCGTTAAAGTATACTGTTCATGAGCATCGGAACAGGGTCTGAAAAAGAATAAGTGGCTGGCACCGTTGGAGTTCGATGACCTGAGGGATGGTTAGCCTTTTTGAAAGGAAATCCGCACCTTGACTGACAATGAGTCTGGCCCATCTAAGGCCTATGGTATACTCCGGCAACGGCCGCGTCGCAGCGGAGCTAAAAATGCGTGGCTTGCCTCTATTCAGCACTGCAGCTGGGTTTTTTGTATGCTGCTGTGTGCGGGGACTCGGATAGTTTACCACAAGAGCAAAAAGAATGGTGCAGATCCTCTTAGGACAGTACTGTGGCTTTTGTCGCAGCGAGCTGCGACGCCCGTCGCAGCTAGCTGCGACGGTCGCAGCGCACTGCGCTGCGACAGCCGGCGCCAGCTGCGGCAGGTCGGGCAGCACCGCTCCGAGTCCCCGCACACAGCAGCATACAAAAAACCCAGCTGCAGCGCTGGATAGAGGCGAGCCATGCATTTTTAGCTCCGCTGCGACGGGGCCGTTGCCGGAGTATACCATAGGCCTAAATGACTGCGTCTAGACCACCATCAGCTATTATTTTCAAGCAATAATGTGCATTGTAAAGAACAAAGATACTACGATGAGAGATATCTGCAAAAGGAAGTCTGTACGTGGAGCGAATGAATGAACATTCCTCAAGAACTCGAAAATGATCTGACCACTCCAATTTGAAGGTGTGAAAGAAATAGAAATCGCGTCTTGGAACATTTGAACAAAAACCGGCGGGCCATGGGTACAAGGTAACCCACCTCACCAATCCCTGGTCATCGACTGGTAATCACTTGATCGCACATTGAATACCGGCGGACACAGCGCCTTATTTCTTTCCTGTCTCTACGCTGAATTTAGTATCGATGTTTGCTAGAAATCTTCAATAGATGATCCTAATAGCAAATCCTTTTGGCATTTCAAGTAGATATCCTGCAAAACGTCCCTAGAAGTTGCCGTACACCTTCGAAATTCTCTGGTGCCTCCATATTGCCGAATCGATGTGTGACCTGGAAGGCTCGCCGACCTTTAGGAGTTACATCTCTGAGAAATCTGTGAGCATATGTATTTTGATGATAAACAAGAACATCAAGAATCATGTCGTTTTCCGTAAACCATCACCTCACGCTCGCTGATGAAGGAACTATAGTGTCAGCTACCTCTAAAATCCCATTGTGCTTCGCGGATTCTCAACTTCGGGGCGCTTTAACTGCGCTAACGAGAAAAAAAACAAATCTTAATATTTCGATTATTCGTTTTTCACTTTGCAGCTAGTAGCTTGAGTTTGGTGCACTGCTTTCTATGATGCCTTCTGTATCTTTGTCCCGTTTCTGCGGCGTTTTCGCGCAAACTTATGTTCTATGCGCAAGGATTCGCGCTTCAAAATAAATAAAGAAAAAAAGGAATATTTGGCAAGAATCAGCCGTCTCTACTGAAATATTTTCGACCATTGCGCTAGAAATTGTTAAAAACAGTAAGCCAATAGTAGTCTGTAAAGTGCATTTGGCTGTTGTCTGAAGGATGAACGCACACATACCGAAAACAAAATAGCTGTTTGGCAGAGGTAATGCCAATTATATGTGATAAATAGTGAGGTCCATAAAGGGTTATACCAACAGAAAGGCCTATAAAAGCCGACCATGGGTACCTACCACATTCACCGTTTTCGATGTTTCTTACAGTGATCAGCGTAAGTTTTTCTCTTTTGAGCCCAAAAGAATGCCGTCTATTCTTCCCTTGATTCAAATCTCTTGATAAGGACCTCACCTGAAGGTTATCGCCTGGGGTGCGTAACGCTTTGAAGAAGCGCTAAAGGCCCGCCCCGGAATGGATCTCCCAGTTGCATGCTCCAATGTCGTAGGTAGCGTATGGCTGGCCTTGAACACTATTACTAGGAGACTAGAGCTGTCCGGTAAATTAGTACAATGGTCTGGCGGATTTTCTTACTCCAGTGACGCTTTGATTGCACTCGTCATTTTTGGTTTCAAATATTTCTTCACAGCATTAATTATTTTTGGAGTCAGTTTCGTGTGTGATTACTAGCTTGGTTTTACTGTCTTCTTTTGTTCAATACTGACATAGGGATAAGGGATCGAGTAGCACCGAGCACGACGATGTGGGCACAGATAAATATGTTTTTAAAGAAAACACCCGTTTCGCGAGGGGGAAGTGCTCAGAAAGAATATGAAAAGTCGAAGGGAGTATTATTATACAAAAGAATTGCTTCAAAGGGGTACGTCCACCAATTACAATGTTTCTGGAAGTCTTCATCGTAAATCATTCTTGTTTCTTCTTCTTCTTCTTCTTTATTACATGAATGCGTCATGCGGTATAAAATAAAATCAACAAACCAACGCAAGATAACACAAATGGAACATATAAGTTAGTGTTCAACATAAAAAACGAACATCTAACGGTAAATGCTAAAATTATCAGAAACAGAGAGATGGGAGTCTAACAATCTAAGAAAGTCCTTCAATTCAACCGGAATGCTTATTTTCCTGCTCAATTTGTAATACTCTGATCCCGCTCGGTTTGCGAAAAAATGAAACCTATATCCTGTTTTAGCTAAAGGTAAACGTAGTTTGTAAGGCCCCCCTCGAGTACAAGAGCGCTGCAAAGTACCGAAGTCATTAAGAATGAGCCCACTTTTTCCATGGAGGATTTTATGGAACATGATCAAGTCGAATTTCCTTCTTCTCAACTCCAAAGGCTCAAGACCGAGAGTAGCGTTGCGCATCTTGTATGATGGTATCTTATCATAAGAGAATCCATGGACGCGAATTAGAACTCTTCTAGTAAAATTATTTTGCACTGATTCAAGTTTCTTAATCATTTTCTTCTTATACGGACTAAAAATTACAGTGCCATACTCGAGAATAGGCCTTATATACACCTTGTAAGCTCGGACAAGAATTTTGGGATCCCTGGTTGTTAGAGCTCTAAAAAGGTTAGCAACCATTTTGGAGCCTCTCAGTGCCACAAGCTCACAATGCTTATCATACGTAAGCTTCTTATTAACTAAAAAACCGAGATCCTTAACTTCGTTTACATGCTCCACCCTGGAATCCCCAAGGAAATACTCGTAGTGCTCATCAGAAGATCCAATGTGCAATAAACTAGTTTTGCTCTCAGACAATGGTAGACCCCAGTCGATTGACCACAGCCGGGCAACATCAATAGCACTCTGAAGTTTACTTTGGGACCACGAGTCGCTTACACTGTGATATATTTTTACATCATCTGCAAATGCACAGCAACTCACACCAGTAGAGATAAGTAGTCCCGGCAGTTCATATGTAAAGATATTAAAAAAGATTGGGGAAAGTACCCCACCTTGGGGTACGCCACTGAGGGCACACCTAGGTGCTGATAAACAGGAGTTCACACGCACTCGATAACTTCTGTTTTCAAGAAACGATGATAACCAAGAGATGATTCTCGGGTGTATGCCAACTAACCCCAGCTTGAAAATCAGTTTCGAATGCGAAACACGATCAAACGCCTTGGACAAATCAAGATAGATGACATCCACAGAAGCACCTTTATCAATAGCCGCTGACCAGTCATTCATCGACTGCAGCAAAGCTGTGACAGTAGATTTCCCTTTTTTGAAACCATGCTGATATTGAGATATAATCGAGTGCTCCTCTAGATGTTCAACGATTCTCTTTTTCAGAAGCTTTTCGAAGGTCCTAGAGAATACCGAGGTAATACTGATAGGCCGATAATTGTCAGGAGAGGAATAAGGAGGTTTTTTCGGTAGAGGGACAACAATAGCCTCCCTCCACCTGGTCGGTACCTCAGACCTCATGAAGCTCAAATTGAAAAGAAACTCCAACGGTCCGGCGATGTAATTGATAACAGCCTTTATAAACGTCACCGGTACGTCATCCGGAGTGAGTGAAGAGGATCGCGGCCATTTGGAAATAAGAGACCGAATATCCTCAGCACTGAACCAAATCGAATCTTTCATTACCGGGAAATGGGGCTCCGAAGGGTCGGCTGTTTCAGCATCACTACGGCGGAACACCTTCTCAAAGCTCTCAGCTAAAAGCTCAGCTTTTTCGCTATCAGACCTGCACAATTGGCCAGTAGCGCCAACAAGCGGAGCGATACTTCCTCTTTCCTTTAGTCTTCGGTTGAGGTAATTGTAAAATTTGGACTTACTACGAGATTCAATTAACTTTTTCTCAATATAACGGTTGAACTTGGCAAGTTTCTTTTCAAAGATGGTCCTAGAAGCGTCAAACTGCGCCCACTTCTCTTGAGATCCAGTTCTAATGGCTTCTTCCCACAACCGCGTTTTATGGATGAAAGCCCTCTGAAGATGCTCCGGTAGAGATGCAAGGTCAGGCTTAATAATTTTCAAGGGCACGAAGGTGTCCATACAGTGTCTCAAAATGCTCAGGAAGATTTCGTACATATCGTTGACCGAAGTAACCGTAGAGAATGAGCCGTACCAGTCAATCTGATTAAGGTACGATTTTATGAGGTCGAAGTTGGTATTTTTGAAATCCCATGAAAGAAAACCTTCCTCCTCTGCTTTGGTGAAAGAAAGCCTGAATGAGATGCAAACATGATCACTGGTACCCAATGGACATCCAATTTTGACATCAGAGACGAAATCCGAATCAGTGCTGAGCAACACGTCCAAAATGTTACAACCTAGAGTAGGCCTAGTAACATGCTGCGTTAACCTATTCACCAAACAAAAGTGGGCAAAAGCTGATTCCATGGAAACGCTAACTGAGGGCATAGGCATGTTAAGACAGGACCAGTCTATTCCTGGCAAATTTAAATCGCCCATTATGAAGCTTGGCTGTGTGCATAAAATCAAATCACTTAGGAGTTTGATTAACTTGACGGTTTCGGATTTGGGACACGAAGGCGTACGGTAGAACAGAATCAGTCGTATAATGTGAGATTCGACGAGGACCTCACAACAAATGAGTTCAAAAGAGTCTTGGACAGCTTCTTGGTAAACTACATATGGCTCCAGGGATAGCTTAAGTATAAACGCCACTCCTCCGCCTCTCTTATTCTGCCTATCGCACCGCAAAATGGTAAAGACGGAGGTACATTCACCTAGCAGAGATTCACTACTTACATCATTGGACAGCCACGTTTCCGACAACGCAATAATATCCGGTTTGTTGTTCTTGAGCAGGTAAATGACAGCATTACGATTTTTTATAAGAGACCTAACATTGCTAAGAATACAGAACAAGCACTCATTACTAAGCGCCCTCGGAGGCGTCACGCGTTTAAAGTTACGGTGGCACTATGAGAGATGAATCTAGGAGACGTAAATCTCTTCACAGCAGAAGATTCCGACACATTCTTAGATATAACAAAATTCCTACTCACTACTGCATTAGAGGAAAACAGAGCACGATTATCACCAGTAGAATGATTACGATGATGATTATGATTAGAACGACGTGCCCTCTGACTAGCCATGAGCCTTAGTCTATCCTCCTTCGGTAGTGAAGGACGAATATAGGGCCGCCTTTGCCAAGAAAGATTCCTAAGATGAGGGGCACGTCTTACAATGAGCGAAGCGAAATATGACGACGGTAACACAAGCTTAATTAAACGTGGCCTATTCGTCTGACGTCCTAGTCTATAAGTAGCAACAATAGGACAATCAACGCCTAAGAAATCCATAATACTCCTTACTCGAGATACATCCTCATCAACCCTCTCGGACGGTAAACGCATTTTACTCTCAGGGATGTTGGCAATAACGACAGATCTCTCCCTCTCTTTGCGCTCAACTGAGTCAGCTTCGACAGTCGGCATTGTGCTAGCATACCCGGAATTCACATCAGAAGATGGAGTGGAACACTGTTGCGATAACGGCAACAAACCTCTGAAGCTCTGCATCTCAGCTTTCAGGAGACCGGTGTCGTCGCACAGCTCACGCAACTTGTCCAACATCGCCATCTGACGTCGCCTCTCATCGAGTAGAAGGGAAATAACAGCTCTAGCGTGAATAGGAATAGTAGTATCCTTCAATAGATTCTCGACATGCTCAGTTAGTTGGTCATCCGCTGCCGTCGAACGCTCGAATAGATCGATTGACGGACGCCTAGGTGGTGGTCGCTTACGCCTGGCCGTTGGGTGGGCACGAGGAGTAGATGCTTCTACATTTGCCAGAACTCATTGCGTTCATTGCCAGAACTCATTGCGTTCATTGCCAGAACTGGTGCTAGAGAATACTTGGTGAGTCAGTAGTAGACTGACTGAAACAGCAGTACTGGCAATTGGAAGACTGCTCTCTGAGCTCATCTGAAATCCAAAATGTTCCCTTGTGGAGGGTTTGAAGGAGATTTGATGCTGCAGTAAATCCAACTGAAACACCATGACCAGATAAAACGCAAAAGTTGCTATTGTAATCAATAAAGGGAGGCATTTATGAATAGAAAATCACACGATTCTGTTGATTGCACTTGCAAAAGTAAGTGTGCAGATCAAATTGTAGTGGGCTGATCAACGCCTCACACCAAAATGGTAGAGGAAAGATGACATGTACTGATCGACCCTGTCGAGTTGGGCCATGTCGGACACGGGGTGAAGGTTCTAATACCTGAGTGTGGGCTGCGCGCCTACCTAAGAAGTTGCCTGCCATGTGGGTGAGGCCCTAGCCCAGCACTAACTAGTTAAAGAACAAAGGGGGAAGGCTACGCTACCTACTGCGAAATATCTAAGCACTTGCTGCAGTGCGTCCACCACTAGCACGCCGACCTGCTAAGAATATGAAGAACAAAACGTAAATAAACAAGCATCAACACGACTTCCGTGTAGTATAGTTAAACACAAACACCATATTATACGCACCCTTTTACTTGGCTGCGTAAGCACAACATCCTACAAGTCGTCGATCGCCCTCGATGCGCACTACTCTTACCTAGGGTCGGAAGACTATGAAGACCTGGGTTCCCGTACGTGCACCCTCAACGTATGTATGTTGGGTGTGTCCCACGCATGGTCCCCCAGGTACCTGCTCTGGCTGCGGGAGTCTCTTCCTCCATGATGAAGTCGACGTGCAGGACGCGGCTGCGAGCCGCTCTTCTCTCCCAACGTAAGACACTGACCGGCGAGCGGAAACTGGGGAACGACCGGCTGCTGCGACGACGATAGACGAAAGTGATCCACCACTCGGGCACGCTGCTGACGGTGCGTGCGACTGCAGAGCGGTTCCGTGCAGGGACCGTCGGTTGCGTGATCTACTCACCCCCTTTAATCGTAGGAACCACGATAGGCCATGCACTCAACATGAGTTTAGAATTGTAGGGCAGAGTGTCATTGACCTATACACCTACACGAGTAGGTCGTTGATGAGGAAAACCGTATTTTGTTGATGGGAAGGTCTGGCACATGTCTCAAGCAACGTCCTTGCGTTTTCCTACATTTATTATTTTATACAGCAAGCTTGAAAGAGGATTCACGTGTAATAAAACGCTTTAAGGTTGCACTACTGATTGCTTCCTGTGCTTCAACGAATGAACCACATCCTGGATTTGCTGATCGTGAGTGATATGATGTAAAACTGAAATGATTTGCACACTATTTCCAACGACATTCCATTCAGAACTTCCTACACCATGTACAGGAGATGAAGGAAAATGGGTATCTCCAATAGTTACGAATACATTATTCACTTTCGTCAACGTGAAGCGCTGGAAGATCGCAAAGGGAGAGAAAATGAAGGATATAGAGAATCAAGGCGGACCCAAGCTTATGTATGGGGTGGTGAGTTCAGTTTTTTCTTTTTAGTTGGGTGAAGATCTTAAAATAAAAAGAGGCTCGTATGCGAAGACAAATTGTTCAGAAATGGTCTTGCGAGCTTGAAAAGAAAGCCTCACAATTACTACAACCTGGGGAGAAAACTTCACAATCACCAGAAGCTGGCGAAACGACGTTCCCAATTCATGTTGTGCTCAATTTTACGAGGTAACAGATATGCTTCATCTACCATATGCTATATGTATTTATACACTATCGTTATTTAGTACACAAGGCAGTTCGCGTGCGGCCAAAATCAAGGACGTATTCGATAAAATGAAAGCTGACAGTAACGGACGTTCTACGGTAGTGGTATTATTTCAAAATCCATAGTTCTCCTTTATTTTCTTACTTACAGCTTTCGTCCCCGAACGTGCCGTTCTTCGGTTGTGCATATTCCAACGAAAACCGATCGTTGAGAGTGTTGTGCGTATTCTTGAGGTGCGATTGTTTAACGTTAATCTTTTACAGAACCAAAGTGAAGCGCAATATTTCAGGGACTCAAATGATGATACAAGCGAACATTCGTCATGCTCAGTCGATTCGGACTGTAGTAAGTACGAAGGATCTACTTGCTCTGATAAGCTATGTTGGGCTCCAACCCAAGAGGCAGTCCAGTAGTCTGCATCTGATGGACGATATGCTCACAATTCCGCAAATACGTTTCTGTAGCCTGTCACTTTGTCCACTGCTTTGCACTTCACCCTCGGACAATCATTTTTCCAAAGCTTACTTCCATTACCTACCCTGAAATTGCAATCATAATAAACTGTTCCACATCGTGGTCCTTGCAATTTGAAGGAGCTGCAATTTTCTTATGTTGTACACACTAATGAATTGAGATCGATACTCTAGGACGTGAACATTGAAAGAAAACTGAAGTTCGTGTAGAAGAAAACATTTGCCTCTCCTGAGAGTAGAATGCAGACCGGAAGTAATTGCCAAATTCGACAGCTGACAGTGATGACAGCATTTCTATAGACAACACTATATATGGAAAGGTGTCACGGGAAAAGTGATGAAAAAGAAGAAAAAGAGCAAGAGTGGGAGAAAAAAGCCAAACTACCAAAACCAAAAAAAAACTACCAGTTCCGCAATAGTTCACGTCGATTTGACTGAAGTAGAAGGGTTTGCAATGTTCACAGATTTTTTGCGATGTTTTCACTTAAAAAAGAAAAAAACTCACTCAAACATTATTATTTCAAGCATCAATATCCCCCATTGGAAGCGGGGGAAGGAGAAATGTGACAAATCCGCTATAGTGCGCATTTAGCCATGAGCTCGGGGATACGGGATAAGGGTCGTCCGCCCGAAGCAATAAGTGATTGGTTATCCAGTAGTAAGCACTAGAGTCGCTTTCGGTCAGTAAGCGTTGTTTCGGAAACCCTTTCAGTCGTGTTCCTAGTCTGACGAGAAAATGTCTTACTTCACACACAGTGCTATCGGTTGCTGATAGCATCAAGCGATGTCCATAACACCTCAAGCAGGTCTCAAGAAGCTTCACAGCGAATGGAACCACTCCAAAACGTCCCATGCCATCCACATCAACGTCTTCACTTCTTGCGACATGACGCTAAGATGTCGAAAGTAACGTGGGTAGAGCAAGTAACGTAAACGCGATTTTTCCTGAATTTTCCGATACTTTTTCCTACAATATTAAGCAATGATTTCTGTACGAGATTCTATCTACAAACACCATTGCTGCTCAGGATTTAGAAAACTCAGCGGCCATACTGAAATCTGGTGAATAGCAGAAAACATAAATAAAACATTTATAATAACGAATACAACGAAGAAGAAAAATCATGCAGCAAAATAAACCAACGAGCTGAATACATTTATAATAACAATTAACACGAAGAACAAAAAGCATGTAACAAAAGATTACGAGGGACTGATAAAATGCGTCACTGGGAGTACGGTAGCGGGCAATCGTGGCGGGACCCTAGAGTTGACAAACAGACATTGTGGTTTCGCTTATTAATTAGTAGGATCAACTTCAGTACAACAAATGGTGCACTATTTCAGAAGATCGATAATAAAGATCAACGTAACAGAACAATAAAACCTATAAAGTGGAGCAAAGCTTGTGGCTTGTCTGGAAACACTCCAGGCAGAGAATGGTTTGCCATTCACTGCACTGAGTCCTGATTTTCTTAGCATGAAGTTTGGCTCAGTGGCGCCCATATTATTCATTCAACATGTGGTAGCAACCTCGGCACTACTTTCGCTGATTGCAGCTCAGCTCCTATTTTTCGATTAGCTTGCGTTTCTTTACCGTGGAATCTGGCTGTCCTTCTTCCAATTTCATCAGCCTTCGGGCATTTTCAATTTTGAAGTCGTTGAACTCGGTTCTGGCTGTATGGCAGGAGAGAATCCACGAATTGACAAGTGCTGTCTGTGTCACGAGATGGAAAAACAACCTCATATACCACTTCGTTGGCTTCTTAACAAACGGAGTATACTGACATCTGATCACTCAGCTCCACCATTACCGGTACCATTGATTCGTCAATGCACAGCTGCTGTCCTGATTTGTACATGTGCTAGAATGAAGCATTCAGCATGTCCAATATCGACTGGATTTCGAACACGCGGTTCGTTTTGTCCCAAGTTTTGCTGTCCGCAAAATGGAGACATCCTAAAATGATCTCGAACTGAGCTCAGACCATAGGAGTAGCAAGAAACGGATCGGTATACGAGTAGTCACGAAGCGATCGGACTATTCCCATATACAGACAGATGCCGATGAAACGCTTGATTGTTGTTGTTCTATGTTTTTCTGTGCCATTTTTTCTGACCTACACCTGTCAGATTCCTCTCCAACAAGATTTACCAATTCTTCGCTGACAAATAGGAATAAGTAATCTAAGGGAGCTCAACACTCAAGCACGTCCGAATAAGGACCGCCTTCTTCGTCGAAAATGAATGTGTTGCTGGCGATCGCATTTTCCATCCACGTGCCCCCCTCATCGTCGCTTTCATCATAGTTCTCGTCCTCGGATGAATTCGAACCGAACTGTACAATCAAGTTTGAAATTGTAGCAACTAATGCCGTTGCAAATGTCAGTACCTATACAATCTTTTTTACCTTCACTAGCGGTTTCTTCACATTCGCAGAAATTCTCCTCGTCACTATTTATAAGTAGCTCGTTGAAAGTTGAGCAAAATCCGGCACCATCCATTTCGATGGTATTCAAAATGGCTCGACAAAATCGTACGTCCTGTAGGATAGTGTCCGACGATGCTGGGGACACTTCCCGCGCAAAGGAACTGGGCGCTCTCACACGCGCTCGTGCACAAAAATTGATGTTGTCGACAAAGGACACTACTTAAGAGCAAGCCCTTCATGATATGAGGCTCAAAATAGTTGAATCAATCAATAATCGAACTTCCCAAATACACAGGTGAGTCGAAGATGTTGTGTTTCTCGTTCCTTCGCGTAGGAGTGTGCGTAACCAATGACAATACGTGCCGGAACATTAACAAAAAATTCTATCTATGCATGACTGTATGACGGTTTCTGAGCTTCTCGAGCTCCGGTTTCCTGAAGATTCTTGAGCGCCTACTCTTCCAGTTCCGGATGGAACGAGAGGCGAAGCTTCTTGGTGGCTCCATACTTACAAAAAATTTTAAGGCGCCGTCCAAGGTACCATTGAAGCAGCTTACAAAGCATGATCACTATGTGAAACGTTATACTGTGAGAAAATAACACGTGGGAAATTCCGGAAACAAACAAAGACATTTCACGTTTTTCATATTTATTTATCCGGCTAATCCTAGCTGACTATGAAAAATTATTCCGATACATTTTGGTATCACATGCGATCTACTGAATATTGTATGGTGTCTGCGGTCCCCAACACAGACTGTCCTGGCATGTAGAGTCTCTGAACTTATTGCAGTCGGCGTCTTTTCCACATGGGGGAAGCATGATTCGGGGTTCAGCGTAGTCTCTCCTGAAGTCATATACCAACGTTTTTGGCCGTACTTCTTGTGAGAAAAACGAACCTGTCAAATAAGCAGATTAGTTGAAAACGCGATAATTTATCCTCCACTTTGTAGTTGTAGGCGCAACCCATGAACGGCACATAAGGGTACATGAACTGTAAAAATCCGATACGACCATAATTCTAGGACGGTAAATGAGTTCAAAAGTGGTAGCGTTACCGTTGAATGTGCTTCACGACTTTTTTCCTTCCATTTGGCGCTTGCCTCGAGTAGGTAAGAGGTAAGATCGTGTTTTCCTTTTTCTTCGGATTTGCTTCAAAGTAAGGAATGTTGAAAAATTTTCATACATAAGTAATACAAACGAAATACCTGTTATACTTCAGCGAAACGTACTGATCGAAACTTTTACCATATTGGAGTGCAGCGAAAGCCTTCTGCTCTAAGTCGCAACTGTATCTCTAAAATACATTTTCTGTTGCAATATACATCAATTTAGACCGAAAGAAAGAGCACCGGACTTACCATCGCATACATCAGCCTTGCTCCCCTCTTGTATGTGATATTTGGGAACACGTCTACGCCTTTGGCAAATTGACGACGTAGATTGTTGACGGAAGTGTACAACGCTTGCCTAACTAAGAGTTGTTGAGGAGCGAATTTTGGGCTCACACATTGTTTAGGAGGGGCTGAATTGAGTCTTATTAAAACATCCTGCAGAGATCATTGCAGATTTTCCTTTTACCACTTACAAATTCCAATCACTACTCCTATTTCACCCGTCTGCGGTGCGCATGGAACAATTAGAAATGCGAGCTGAAAAATTCTACTTATTATTTAATTAGCTACTTCATTTGTTTTTCGAACTCAAGACTCTGTATAGACGATCTACTTACTCGCGGATGAACTCTAGTATTCATGAGTTCTCACCTATAGATCTGAGAGTTATAACTGTACTTACGCTGACGACTGTAAGAAGCATTGGGAGCGGTGGATGTCAGAGGTAGTCATGGCTGGCCTTTTATATGTAGGAGTTCTCATGGTATAACCTTTAATGGATCTCTCTTTTCACGACATAACAATGGTATTACCTCTGTCAAGCAGCTGTTTTGTTTTCGGTATATGTGCCCTCGTCGCCCTTCACACAAAAGCCAAGTGCAGTTCAACGACTAATATCGGTTTATTTTTTCAGCAGTTTCAAGGTCAATGATCGAAAATAGTTCACCAAAGACCGTTGATTCATTGTCACCTTTGTACCTATTTGACTTTGTATATCATAGTTGTTGGCGCAGTTGCCATTTCTCTGGGAAATCTGCGAGCACACATATTTCGACGATGTGAAGGACTGATTTGTGAATTGTGCATCTAGTCAATAGAGATACCCTTCATATCACCAAGAACAACCATGTTCATGTCGTCTTCTGTAAACCATCACCTCACAACTGCTACCGAAAGCATTATATGTAGGGTAAGCTACTTCTGAAATTCCACTGTGTTCGAAATTTTTGAAGATCCACAACGTCGTGACACTATAACTGCTAGGATTACAAACAACTTCCAATTTGGTAAGAATCAACCGTCTCTACTGAAATATTTTCGACCATTGTCCGCGATACTGACAAAAAATAAGCCAACGTTAGTCTCTAAAGTGCGTTTGGCTGTTGTCTGAAGGGCGATGTGGACACATATACGAACACAAAACAGCTGTTTGGCAGAGGTAATGCCATTTGTATATTATGAATGGTGAGATCGATAAAAGGTCATACTAAGGAAACTCCTATAAAAGGCCAGCCATGACTACCTCTGACATCTGCCGTTCACAATGCTTCCTATAGTCGTCTGCGTAAGTTTTTCTCATTTTTCAGTCCAATAGAATATTATCTATTTATTCCCCCAATTCGATTCTATACATTTCCATCAGTTCGCTTGGATAGTAATGGAGTCTAAAAAACCGTTAAAATTTTACTGGTAAACCTGTGAACGAGAACTGATGAGTGGGGTTCATCCGCAGAGCGAAAAGAAATTTTTCAGCTCGCGTTCCTAGTTGTGCCATGCGCATCGCAGAGGATTCTATTGGGACCGATTCCCGACATCCGTAAGTGAACAAAGAAACATATGGAAGTATAGAATAAGTTTCAATGAGACACAGTTCAGCTCCTCCTCCACAATGTCCGATAGCTAACCTAACTTCACAACTGGTTAGAAACGCTACGTTCAACTTTTTCAACAATCTACGCCGTGAATTCGCCAAAGGTGCCGATATGTTTCCAAATGTCACATACCAAAAGGGACCAAGACCAATGTACGGGATGGTAAGTTCAACTTTTGTCTCTTAGTCTAAATTGATATACTTCAATAAAATATGTAAAGGGTAACGATTCAGAGATATGACTGTGGACTCGAGCAAAAAGCGATCCATGCACTCAACACTGGTGATGCTCGACTGAATGATTACGATTACGTCCTAGTCAACTACGACAAGTAAGAGTGTCTTCGTTTCCTCGGAACCAATAAATTTAAACTCTATAAATGCTCCTGGTTAGCCTCCCAAATTGCTCGTTCATTCCAAGAGGTGCCAGGCATTGTAGTATTCGCAGTTGACGAACGCTCAAACCTGGATAACTAAACTTCATATATTTCACGCATTCGCAAGGGTAGAACGAAATATGGAATGAGTATCAATATTCATGAGTATCGAGTATGATTGTGGATTACAACTGATAATCACGAGATTAAGTCATAATATCAGGCTTTTCTCTAAAACAATTTTTTGTACTGTGATGATTACAAGTGATCTCGACATGAGCTAGCTGTCGAGGGATGAGGAGCTGTCGCGGTGTAAGTGTAGATGAAGAATGACAGACATTTGGGGGCGGATCTACAATAGTTTCGACACAAAGGAGTATGTGATTGGTTGTACGGCTTCGGAGCAGATCCAAAAAATAGATCTAGCCAATTATTTGACGCTAAGAACAGTTACAAGATCACTCGTGCTCGAAACATCATATCAAATAGGAGTACAAGTAGGAGTAAATTGCTTGAACAACGAAGAATATATCTTAATAGTGATGGGAATCGCTATAAACTCTCCTCGCTTAGAATCGTTAACTCCGGGTTCGACCTGACTACAAACTTGCTCGCTGCACTGGACTTTTGGATAAAGAATCATGGCGAACCGCAATCCACGGTAACTTTGCCGCTTCATGATTCATAAACCGCCTTACAGTTATGATCAGATCGAATCTTTTCAGTTAATGTTCCCGTACGTGCTGTTCTTTGGTTGTGCACACTCTTACACGAAGGAACAAGAAACACGTCTTCGACTGACCTGTATATTTGAGAAGTACGATTTTTTATTTATTTGGTCCGGGTCCCACAGGGACTAGCGCTCAAACAGTGCCTAATAGAAAACTGGAACAAGGCTTCAGAGAAATAGAGACTTACTTTGAGTTCAGATCAAGAAATCTAGTGCAAGCCTAATCAAGCAGTCATTAAGTAGTAAGAAAACTACGACGTAAGTGCTAACATGGATAGGATGGGCTTAACTGTTGAGGACACATCACTGCTGCGAATATGAGACGAATGCACTTGATAACAACCGGTGAAAAAAATGTGAAATATAATTTCAGGAAAATATTCGGGTTTTTCCAAGAGGGACCTGGACCATGCAAAGTAAACGGCGACTGCAAGCGGTTCAAAAACACTGAATGCAAGGACAGTCTGTGCTGGGCACCCCAGAGATAAGATTGCTGTCTAGTAGATTACGTATGATGCCAAAATGTGCCCATGGTTTTCATCAACCAGCCTGAATCAAGCTTTTGTGAGAGTACTGTACCGAATCATTTCCTAGTAGAGAAATAGAGATACGTTAGTAATATACTCCTGTAGACTTTACGTGTAATAGATACGCCTTTGAGCAGCTTTGTATATAACCAAAACATAGATTTTTTATTTGTTGTTTCCATTTTCCAAAGAAGATTGTCTTCTCAATGAATGTTCCGCATCACAACCTTGTTTTGTTAAACAATGTTTCTCGAACAGCTCTGAGGGGAAAGGCGAAAAGCACTGGAAAAGGTTGGCAAGTAGAATGAAACCTGATAAAGAGAAATGTGTTGCTAAGCATAACAAGATCAATGGAAAAACAATTGCAGTTGTTTGAATATTAAATATAATATCACTTTGTTCAAGAGAAAAAAAATAAATATCTGATTTTCCAAAAATTGCTAGTTACTTATTGACCAACCTAATATCACGAGCCAATCAGCGGCCTGCAGACCGCCAAATAGTAGGAAACAGTAGGAAACAATAATAAATAGTAGGAAACATATATGAAAATAATGAATAGTAGGAAACATATATGAAACATTTATAATAACGAATAAAACGAAGAACAAATAACAAATGAAACGAAGAACAAAAAGCATGCAGCAAAAGACGGGGAGTAACTGTTGAAATACATCGGTGGGAGTACGGTAACGTACAATCGCGGCGGGACCCTAGAGTTGATAAACAGACATCGTCGTTTCTTCACCGTCAGTACACATTCATCATAATCATTAATTGTAAGAGCGCTTCATGATGTTTTCAACGCGAACATGGAGGGAGAAAAAGAAGAAGAAATGAAGAAAGGAAATAAAAATGAATGAGAAAATATGAAAATTACTCGAAACTGGAAAAGCTAAGGGTCAATAAGGGTCCGCATCTGTCAACTGCAGCGCATGCGCCAGGTGTCCCAGTGGTCGACGAACACGCCCAAGTGCCACATCGATTCGGCGTTTTGAAGAAAGCAGAAAATTCAGCAGTTTTCAAGGATGGTTCAATAGGCTTTTCATCTGGGGTGATGAAAAAGATCTAAGGTATACTGCGGACTATTCATAAACATCGGAATATACCTGAGACGTGATCCGACTTCTCGGTTGACTATTCATAAACATCGGAATAGAGTTTGAAAAGAATAACTACCCTTTAGGCTCTCTCAAGGCAGACGTCATCCGTCAAGCGTCGTGCGCTGGGGTTTCGCCGCTCGGTTCGCCGCGCCGGCCATAGTACACCATGGCCAACGCGACGTCGATCGGACGAGTTACTCGTAATGACGCGTGATAACCCGATCAACCGATGACGCTGACCTACCTATCCTTCATCACACACGCGTCACGCGTCACTTTATCGACGCGTCGTCTGAAAGAGCCTTTTGAACACCGACGGACCCAGCGCCTTATTTCTTTTCGATCACTAATCTGATGCTGATATCCGTGCTTGTAAACGTGTTTGATAGATGAATAATCCTTTTGGCATCACAAGTGGAAATCCTGCAAAACGCCTCTAATAACTACTGAAAACATTCGAAATTCTCCGGCGCCTTCACTTTGCCGAATCGATGTGCGGGCTCGCCGACCTCTAGGAGACCTGGGCCTAAATTCATGACGGGTAGCGGCACAATATACCCAAGAATAAACCCCGGTCGGCGCGATTATTCGCATTCACGAACTAGTTGTGCAAATGTAAGTGTTATTGCATTAATCGTCTATTGTGTTATATTCTACAGTGGGTGAGGGACGTTTCGCACGAAATCCTAATTTCCAACTCATGGCGCGCGCAAGGTGACAGTACCTGCGGACCACTGGCGAGTTCACCGCGTGCACGTGCACACTGGTTGTGGCGATGGTGACCCGACCAAAGAGAGGAGTCACCAGATCGACCAGATCGGGAGCGAAAGCTATCACTCGCCGATACAGAGGGCGCACAAGGCACTGTAAGGCGTCGAAGATGCACAACACCTACACATGACTATATCAGAATTTCGAGCTCTATTCAATGGGCTCAATCGCGTTCAGGGAACACTGTTGAGAACAGAATTCTGCGCCATAATTACACGAAAAAACACCGTCAGGAATCTATTTTTTGGGTGCGCTGAAGGCACCACAACTCTGAACTCAAAAATTTTCTAGTTTTTAATTTAAAAAAGATGAAATTTATTACCGTTGTAGTTTGTTGAAGAATCTGCTAGAATGTGACCACCCGATTTGACCACTCTCTCTAAACGCTTAACAGTTCTTAACCTGAAAGCAAACTGCACGTTGCAACGGAAAATAACAGGGAAAATTTGCAGAACATCAACTTCATAGAAACCTTTTTTGCAGATTTTGTATCAAGATGTCGAGGCACAGGGCGTGCAGTATGAACTAGATATCGCCATTATTTCTCCATTCGATACCAGTTATTTGATAAATAAATATCCTAATTGAAACCCATATCCGATTTTGGCACAGAATTGTGCTCTCGATAGTTTTCCCCAAATCTCTTGTTCTCTGACTCGTCATTTATATTATACGCCGCTCACTCATGTTAATGTTTTGCTTGTTTTATGCTTATGGCGCGTCCCTGTACGCATATAATAAATAAGTAATAATAAATAATAAACGCGATTGATCTTATTGAATAGGGCTCAAAATTCTGATAAGGGCATGTGTAGGTGTTGTTCATGTTCGACTCCCTACACTGTCTTACGCGCCCTCTGCATCGGCGAGCGATAGCTCTCGCTCCCGATCTGGTCGATCTGGTGACTCCTCTCTTTGGTCGGGTCACCATCGCCTTAACGAGGAGCACGGCCGTGGTCAAGATCGCGTGCGGTGAGGCACGCCGTGAAGCCGGGGTCCGCAGGTGCCACTCGTGCGCCATGAGTTGTCCGCAAACGTCCTGTCACAGTACTTTGATCGTTCAAAAGCCTTGCTCAATTAGTATAAGGGACGTGGACTCATTTTCCTGACATTCCGTTTTCCATCAATAGATCAGAATTTTAATTAAAAAACAAGGATGCGTGCAAAACTTTCACTGTGGAGACAGTTTTATGTCGAATATTGAAAAGCATATCTTGACATCTGATGTGAATTAATGGAGATTGTATGGCGTATCTGGTCCAACACACATTTCCTCCTCACATTTAGAGTCTATGAACCAATTACAGTCGGAATCCCTTTTGCATGGAGCTGGACGAGTGCTTGGTGCCCCAAAGTCGATTCTGAAATCGTGTGCTACATTTCTGTCATGAGTTTCTCGCATATCGTAGTATCGAACTTCTTGAATATGCAGATCAGTTTCAGCAGTTGATTTTTGTACTCGTGTGCACAGCCGAAGAACGGTACATACGGATTCATAAGCTGTAAAAAGATAAATGGATAAGCATCGATGACTTCTCGATGAGAGAGAGTCACCAAAGAGTGTGCTGAACGATTTCGCTTCCATTTTGCAACCGTCTTGGTCAAGCCGATCACAAGTTGGCCGGAAGGTTCGACGCTGAATAAAGTTGAGAGATTATAATTTTCATCTGCAGCGGGTTCTCGTGAGCGAAGAACTTCTTACCCCCCATATTTGAGTACATTAAGAGGAAGAACTCGTTCTTTCGAAAGCTCAGCTTTGGCTTCGAGCTCAAGTCCACAGTCGTATTTCTGAAATGAATTTTGACAAAGGATTCCTGTTAAAGGCTCAAAGATGGTATAGCTCTACACCAAAACCTACCATCAGGTACATCAGTCTCGGTCCTCGGCTGTAGTTAGCATTAGGGAACACTTCCAATCCTTTTCCGATGTCACGGCGCAGATTATTCAAGTAATAGAATAATGCACTTCTCACTGCATAGTCTTCATTGCTCTTTTGGCATTGTTTAGGGGGCGCTGAATGGAATTTGAGTAAATCTTAGCACTGGAATCATCTCAGTGTTCTGTTCTTCTCTGTTTTTATCACTTACAAATTGAAAGTACAGGACCCATATGACCTGACTGTGAGACGCATGGAACGACTAGAACCACGGCCTGGAAATATCACACTGTATAGCAATGTGATGTGATTTCAACTTTTACTCATTCTGAGGAGGTAGAGTATTGGAATAGGTATTGTTTCCACCTACGAAATAGTTAAGAAGAATGACGCGGTAGGGCGGAGCCGCTCAGGTACAATCCACCTGCGCGAAATGGACGGGTCGAGTAGACTTTACCCACCCGAGAGACACAAACATATGGCCCCAGAACTGATAAATACTTACGCTGACGAGTACAGAAAGCATTGCAGACGATGAATGTGAGAGCAAGTCACAGCTGGTCTTTTATACATAGGAATGCCCTTCTGACAATAGCCAACTGCACTTGACAAACTAATATTGCCTTAATATGATTTCGAATAAGCAATTTCAAGGATAACGGTCCAAAACATTTCAGCAGGGTATGCCGAAGTGGGACAGTGGTAGCACATAGAATACAAAAATTTCGATGAATACGAATATGATGAAAGAGCTACATACAGCACCTGTTTCAGGTCTCCTAGAAATCGCTTAACAGCCCAGATCTTCTATCGATTCGATTATTTGAATAAAGCGCAAACGTCAGCAGTTTCTAGAGACCGTGGTGTAGGGTCTCAAAAAACCGAAAAGTTAAAAAATATCTATCGTATACTACAGGGTGTTTCAAAAAAATGTACCTCCTGTTTGAAATGCCATAACTTTGGCGAAAGTGAACCAATCGAGACGAGTCATAGCTTGAATGAAAGCTGAGAAAAATGAAAATTTCCTGTATGTATTTGGTGAGGATTGCGCCGCGTACTCGACTGAGGCCTCGGATTTTTAGACCTGATTGATAGTGCATGCGTTATACACTTGTTCTATTTTGGTTGTATACAGGCGATATTGCTGCTATAAGTTACCTCTGACAAGGAGTCCCTCTACACGTGGGGGGATCGATCCCCGGCATCGATTTTGTTTTTGCACGCATGTGTTCATTACCATCATGCACTTTTGTGGTCACAAGAGCCAAATTTCACACGAATAATGAGATCACTGCTCACTGCTCATCTGCAGCGTTCGTAAGATGCAATGGCAACATTAATATGGGTAGCCATCATCCACCGTAACCGACCTTAAATGGACGCAAATTCAGAAACTAATGTTAGCTTCGTGATCAGCGACCCAAATAACCCCCACGTACGAAGTTTGGACGAAATCGGGTATTTCGACCCAGGCACCTCACTTTCACACCCTTACCATAGCTAGTGTTCACCAGCCCATACACATCCAAACCCACCATTAGATACACTCCCTTGTTGCAAATCTCGAAAATAGTGTTAGGTTAGTAACCAACGCCTCAAATAGTCTCACTAGCAAAGTTTGGGCGAAATGGGTGTCCATGACGTCTCCAGCCTCATTTCAGGTGTCGGTAGAGTTGCCCAAGGTTCAGTCTCTGATGATTTACTGGTATTATTGTGCAACCGCTCAGACGCTAGCTGTCAGAAAATCTTCAGCATCCACTACCTTCTATCCAGAAATTTCTCGGAGTCTCTCCCGAACTGCTGACCACGAATTTTACTCTTGCCTCTGGAATTCTGACTAGTGAAGGTTGCTATGGTAAGGGTAGGTAAGTGAGGTGCCTGGGTCAAAATATCCGATTTCGTCCAAACTTCGTACGTGGGGGTTATTTGGGTCGCTCATCACGAATCTAACATTATTTTCTGAATTTGCGTCCATTTAAGGTAGGTTACGGTGGATGATGGCTACCCATATTGATGTTGCCATTGCATCTTACGAACGCTGCAGATGAGCAGTGAGCAGTGATCGCATTATTCGTGTGAAATTTGGCTGTTGTGACCACAAAAGTGCATGATGGTAATGAACACATGCCTGCAAAAACAAAATCGATGCCGGGGATCGATCCCCCCAAAACCCCACCGTTCGCTTGACAGTCCAACTCACAACCAACTGGGCCATCTGGGCACATTTCCTTTGCACTCCGCAGTGTTTGATGAGCGGTGCCCTATGAGTCATCACGTGTTACTCACTGGTTTTCCTTGGCCTCTTTCCCCACCCCAGAAGGTCGTTCCGGAAAAACTAACTACGGTTTCGTAACACCCATGGATAACCCTACATACTGTAAAGATTATGTAGTCAAAGCTTGGCTCACGTGTAGAGGGACTCCTCGTGAGGCAGTGAACATATCGACTAGCCGCAGCTTTTGGTTTAGCATGGAAAAACATCAATATCGATCAATAATTGTAACCACTGTTTGACAGGCTAAAACTCTTCCAAAAGTGATGCAATGATAATAAAAGAATTTAGAGGAATGCAAAATGTATGGACCACGAAGATTGCGCCATGCATCCGTCCCAATCGTCGGATCCTAGACCTGATTGAAAGTTCACGGATAACATGCTTGTTCTATTTTGGTCGCAAACAGGTGATATCGCTGATGCGCGTTTCTCTTGATGCAATAAACATAAAAACATCAGAACGTAACAAGCTTAACATGCACCTTAAGATGCACTTGCACAATACGACAATGTTTTTTTAGCTAGATCAAAATGAACTCAGTGAATGATAGTGATGCTAATCCGTCTCTAACCGAAAGCTGACATGTTTTGTTCGCTGTCTCAAGTGTAACGCAATGATATGACCTGTTTGCGGCCAAAGTAGAACAAGCATGTTATCCGTGGACTTTCAATCAGGTCTAGAATCCGACGATTCGGACAGGTGCATGGCGCATTCTTCATGGTTCATACATTTTACATCTCCCTGAATTCTTTTCTTATGATTGCACCACTGTTGGAAGTTTTAGCTTCTCAAGCAGCGGTTACAATTATTGATCGATTTTGACGTTGTTCCACGCTTAACCAAAAGCTGCGTCAAATCGATATGTTCAGTGCCTCAGAGGTAACTCATAGCAGCAATATCGCCTGTTTGCGACCAAAGTAGAGCAAGCATATAACCCATGCACTATCAATCAGGTCCAAAATCCCAGGCCTCGGTCGAGTACATGGCGCAATCCTCACCAAACACATACCAAAGAATTTTCTTTTTTCTTAGCTTTCATTCAAGCTATAGGTCGTTTCGATTGGTTCACTTTCGCCAAAGTTATGGCATTTCAAACAGGAGGTACATTTTTTTGAGACACCCTGTATAAACTGTTTACAGTGCGTTTCAAAAGTATGTATCCACCTTATATTCGGCAATTTCACGCTTCGCGTTCGTTTTTACAAACCGGCGTCTGTTGCATTAAATTCCGCATGGTCAAAAATATTTGGGTTGCTCTTCCCAGTAAAAATAATCATCTCCAGCAAAAACGGACCGTTTTTGAATTTTTTTGTTTGTTTCAAAATATGTATCCACTTGCAGAAAACACAATTTTTATCTAATTTTTAACAGTCGATGGGACCACCATTTTCTCTTATGACGTCGAGCACTCTATTACCCATGCTACCAACAAAGTTTCGGATCACTTCGTCGCTGACGTTGTCCCAAGCGGTCACCACTGCCCTCTCCAGCTGTTCAACGCTACTGAACTGCTTGCTATCCGCGTAGACCTGCCGGACAACAATCCTGAACATGTTCTCCATATGGTTACAGTTAGGAGAACAAACTGGCCAGTCCATTGTCCGGATGCGGTTGCGCTGGAGCCAATCAGTAGTCGATCTAGGCACATGCACCGCAGCGTTATCTGGCTGCAGAACATGTGTCTGCCTTCTTCACCATCCCAAGAAAGGAAGAAGCCTGGACTCCAGTACACCTTGGTACTCCAGACTGTCCATTCGACAAGATCGAAAGCTGAGCTTCAGCTTCCCGCTGCTGTAGAAGCCGCCCCATAGCATTAACGAGCCGCCTCCAAAGTTTCGTCGAGAGAGCACCATGGGAGGTTGTCGCAGGTCTCTCCAGTAGTGCCGGCATCCATCAGGACTATCTGGGTTGAACTTCTTTTCATCACTGAAGATCACCTAACACTGAAACTCCGCCAAAACTTGCGATGTTAATGTGACGAGGATGTCTCTACCTCATCTCACTATGTCACCATTTTCTTTCGCGCACAATTCGATCTCGCCCGCTTACAGAAGTCCATGTGGCGAGCTGCCTCTTGCATGGTCCGTCAGCAGATGTGGTCGTTCATCTGCATTGAGCGGTAGATCGTGGTTCGCAATGCAGCTAGACCCGTACTGGAGCGAAATTCGTTGACACCCCGTGTCGAGTTCGACACCATGCGACCAATTTTCCGATGATCCTCACTCGAAAGCAGTCGTGGACGTTCAAATGAAGGTGCAGGTGGATAGCCGTCAGGATTTAAAAATACAACACTCATTTAAGGTATACATACTTATTTAATTATAAAAAAAGAGAAGCAAACATCTTTAAGAAAAAAACTTTTTGTTAGTAGGCCGTGGGACACAGCGTTTATATATGCTTTACAGACCGCGCGTCACAGTTACGGTATATCCTATATCACCCTAACATGAACATCCATTTATAGGCGCGAACTCAAATATATACAAGATATAGGCCACTAAATCTCATTCCTGTACACAATTTTCTGACTTTAGAGACTGATATTCTATTTCCACATTCCCCCTCTGAACTGCGCCGCATAACCTAATTCTCCAGCTTCCTACCCGTTTTAGTATACTCTCCTCTTCTCTAAATAAGGATAGTTAGCCAATACTCTCTTCATTCCTTTGTCTACGATTCACAACTATTGGATTAAGACTGTCTATTCCTTTATCTATCTCGAGCACATTTATTACATAGCTCTGCACTATCTTAGGTGTTCCTCTACACCCCTCCGATAGATTGTTGCCACGTTGGTGTTGACGCAGCACTTAGATAGGTATTATAAAGTATGTACCTTTCATTTGTTTCGTCTATACCAACGAGGGCCAACCACATTGGCCTGATCATGCATCTTATAATAATGGATTACCAATACATGTTTTCCATTTCGTTCTCTTCATACTAGTTGATACACTAGTTGTGTTTACACAATTGTTCTGCTACTTCCGAAGATATCTACGTTTATTATCTTCGTCATTTAATTCTCTACTTGTTGTTCATCTTATTATTACCTTACTTCTCAATATTCTATTACTTTCCACTTGTCGTCCTTGCGCATCTACCATGTTTACTTCTCAGTATTGTTATCACCTCTTTACCTATATTAAGGGCCTTTTGATGGGGTTTATAAAAGCGGGAGTGGACATTAGGGGGAACACTCCCGTGCCTCCATTAGGTCCTATTCCTACTCACACACTCTTTACCAAGTACTTTACTAAGGTTCGTCGCCACCTGGCAGCAGTCCTGCCTAAGGTTTCCTCCTAGGTCTATGGACCAGACCATCCATGGACTCTATAATAAGGTCTACCACTAGTAACACCAACAATACTAACTACTATAAGTTTAATACATATTATAAAGAGAAGATGAACAACATATATACGTTATTAGATTTTGGTAACCAAAATAAGATGGTTTCCTGCAGTGATAATTGCATTACATGTAATTTCACAACTAAAGAAAACTACATTATAAGTAACACCACGAAACTTAAAATCTTTACTTATACTACTGATATTTGTAACTGCTGTAATAAAAACGTAGTATATTGCATTTCTTGCAATAAATGCAACATTCAATATGTAGGTATCACAACAAGAAGACTTAAAGACAGAATTAGAGAACATCTTTATCATGTCAAAAAATACGATAGAACTAATTATCTATACGAACATTTCAATGAAAATTGTAATAAAGGCTTCAGTGTAATTGTACTGGATGACCAACCAGAAAATAGCAATAAAGAAATACTAGAATCAAAGGAGTTATTTTGGATACAACTCTTAAACACAGCTTATCCCTTCGGCCTTAACGATAACATCAAAGGCTATGGTAATATTTCCCAAATTGACAATCCACTTCTCAACTCCAAAAGCCACCCCTATTATAAGTTAACCATTCTGAGAAAAACTCGTTTTAGATGCAAAAAACGTAAAAACAAACCGAATAATTCCGATATCAACCAAGTGACTACAAAAATAAATAACTGTACCTCCACATATAGTCTGTATAATTACATTCGGTCATTGTGCAAAAAAACAATCAATAAGTTAATAAGGTCTTGTTATAACCCCATTGCTATCTCTAATATTAATAACAATAACAGGCAAAAACTATTATGTATGCTTTGTAATTACCAAAACAATGATAGACAGAACCAAAAAAAACCGTACAGAAGTCATTAATATTACTATGCAATACATAAATAAATCACTAGATGAGATCAACTTCAATAAAATTCTAAATAATAGACATATTAAGGATATAATAGGAATGGAAAGATTCAAAAAATGCTGTGTCTCCTTTTCATACAACCCCCCCTTTTCCAAATTTGTATTTAATTATAACACAACGGTTAAATCTCTAAAACCTCATATCATAGACATTGTTAACAGAACCTCTTGCCTTTGTGATAAATACCATTATAATAAATTTTCAAATAACACATATGGTCACATAATTACAGGGGACCTTTCTATAATCAGAGATAAAGGTCTATTGAATATTCTAAATAAAGGTACTAAGTTTAGAATGCCGCCGTACATTGATGAAAAAAAGATTAACAATTGGATTAAATTTACTATCGATAATATAACTTTTCAGTTAAAATCTATATACCATCTTGATAGAAATAAGTCCATAAATATAAACACATACTTAAATAACACCTTTATTCAACAGATCAAACCAAGGATTTTAAAAAGTGTTCATTATAAAAATAATAAAAATAATAAAAGTACTTATAAATATAATAGCGAGTATTTACAATACCTTCAAAAATATTTAGTTTTCACACCATTAGACAAAGCTAGTAATAATTATGGCATCATCTGTAAAAAACTTTATATCAAAATTCTAACAGATGAATTAGGCTACAATATAACTACGCACAACATTGATTATCGTAACCAAATTTACGAACAAGCTTCTATTCAACCATCATTGATAATTGAAAAACATAGTCAAATGACTAAAAACCTAAACCTTGATATTCATAATAAAACGACTTACATTCCTTACATATATGCTTTACCAAAATTACATAAAAATCCTATAAAATTTAGATTTATTACAGGAGCTTCCAACAGTACAATGAAACCGATATCCCTGGAACTTAACAAAATTCTTAAGCACATTAGAAAACATTTCATTGGATATGTCAATGCTATCAAGAAAAGGAATAACAACTTGGTAGGTTATTGGTCCATCGATAATATAAATATAAGCGAACAACTTTGCAATATACAAGGTAATGATCTAAAATTGTTCTCTGCTGATTTTAGTAACATGTTTACTAACATACCCCACAATGTTATTATAAAAAACTTTATTCAATTAATTAATTTATGTTTTTGTAATGCTAACCGATCTTTCTTAGCAGTTCATAAAACCTTACACCGAGTCTTTTATACAAACTCACAAAACCATGGAAAATATAATTACTATACTAAGGAAGATATCATCTATCTCATCGATTTTTTACTTAATAATAGCTTTTGTAATTTTAATGATTTAATACTAAGACAAAAGACTGGAGTACCACAGGGAGGTAACTGTAGTCCATTGTTGGCAGACCTCACTGTGTCGGTTCTTGAATTTAATTATTGTACTAAAAGATTCTTAAATGGTAAAATATTTAAACCTTTCAGATACATGGATGACATACTTATAGTACACAATCTTAATGATAATGATAAAATTACTACTATTCTCAACAACGTTTACCAAAACATTCTTAATTTTGAAATCACTAATAGTCATAACCACACTTGCGACTATTTGGACTTACATATATGGATCTCCAATAATCGGGTATATACAAAAATGTTTAATAAGACAGATAATTTCGGGTTTACAGTCATTCGTATGCCACACTTCGATACTTATATTAGTGGAAAAGTAAAATATGCCACCATATATACAGAAATATTAAGAATAGCACGTACATGTTCTTTACTTGTAGATTTCGTTGTAAGGTTCTCTCAACTACGTAGTAATCTATTACATATAGGTTATGATTTGCATAACATCAATAGTATATTAGTTAAATGTTTAAACAAAAATAAGTTCATAACCTTTAAATATGGTCTTTCAGAACAACAAGATAATGGGCATAACACACACAACATTCTCTCTTTAACTTGAATACTCAAGATCTATACCATCCCACTTGCTCTCTCAACTATACGCATTTCCTTATACAACCTTTCCCTCCAATTTAATAGTATATTATTTCCCAAAATTTGATACAATATCTTACCTTAGGTTGCCTATACCCTTCCCGTGCTAACTCTGCCCTATTACCGTACGATATTTTCAAACATATGACTCACCCTCCCGCCTTCTGATGTCTTGCCCTTCCCGCGCTAACACACTACACAACACCTATTCCGGTAGCTTTATTCTTCACAGGCACCCTTCTCGACGCATAGATAACTACGGCTCTTCTATTGATTTGGTTTACAATGCTTTGTTTCGTTTCTGAATAATTAATGGGCTGACTGCATATATTATAGATTACATATCTACTCTGGCTCTTGATGCATTTCAACTCCGCCTCCTTAGGTTTCAGGTTAGTTTCCTTTTAGCTTTGGTTATCCTATTCTTAGTTATAAAGCCTCTCCTTCCCATGCTGACGAGTCCCGGGAGAGGCTTTATATCTTACTTACTAGCTCGTACATGGTAGGGACGAAACGAGCTTTTATTTCTTGTATTTTATTTATTCTTTCACTCTGTTTTCTTGTTTATTAGTTCACAGGACTTACCTTTTGGGACATCAAATTTCGTTGGCCCTTGCCGTATAGCTAGCTTGCTGCAGGGGCTGAGTATGTTGATAGCCACTTTTATCTTGTTGGATATTCCTTTTTTCCACCTTCATAATGTTGTTTTTATTCAAACGTATACTGAACATATCTTTTTTTCTAAACCCTCCACTAGACCTTCTCTGAATTCTAACGTTGGTTAACCGCGTTATGAGTAGTTTGTGAGCCGTGGACGGTTACTTCTTTCCATAGGAAAATTCTAGGTCGATGGTCGAATCTTAAATCTTAAATTGTACTTGCCTGATCTTCGTTAGGTTTATGGATATGCTTTAGGTTGAGTTGAGTTGTTTACTTGTTCTGTTTTTCTTTTGGCGCGTCCACGGACGTATATAATAAATAAATAATAATAAAAATATATAATAAATAATATATAATAAATAATAATAATATTATAATGCATATTTACGTAGCTGGCTTCTGTTCCACTAGTTGTTTGAAGTGTTATATCCAATGATAATTCTTTAACTTTTATTAGATTCCGTTCTACCTGCCGTATTTTCCTACGTTTCTCAAAACGGTTTGAAAAATATCGACGTGTACACGTTTCCCTATCGTTCCACTCTCCACTACACTGCGTACAGAAAAGATAGGGAAACCCTCTAATTTCTTGTTTGAAGGATTTGCTTGATATGGAATCCAATGGAAAAGGATTTGCTTGATATGGAATCAAATGGAAAATCTCTGTGAACACCTTATTGGAGAATTATGGCGGTGAACAAGATGTACTTCGCTAACCTAAGGCCTCCCTATGGCTAACTACTACTTTCCCTACAATTGGTTGTGTATCCACAACACTGGGGCGGGGCCCGTTGACAGGTAGCAAATAACAGTAATACTTACATACATGTCAACGACCGCGTATTACAATTAGTGATTGCACTCAAATTATCGACAAGCATGGTTTATAAGGAATTATTAACTATATTCAATAAATGGAGTAGTAGCGAGCTGAAATCGAGAGGTTTGGTTGTATATCTATAACACTTACCCCATAAGGCGAACACCATCAACTATCAATCGCCGGAGTGCATGAAGGTTAAACAACCTTGGGGCATAGATAGGCTGTTTCAGGTTGGCTAGGATTAGGATTAATTTGAGTTTTCTACTGCCTACGAGTTCCGGAGTCGAACAACACCACATAATACATGCGACAATAACCTGGGTGCGAATAATTATTCTCTCTATATATTCTGTAAATATTCTCTCTCTGAGCTACTCAAGCTCCTCTTTGACCTCCTTTATCTCCGCCCATGAGGAGCTTTCTCTAGAACACTACAAATTCAATTACGAAACAATAATTACGATGTGAAGTGTTTATTGCGAAGAAAATGACACGTGGGAAATTCTGAAAGTAAGCAAAAACATTTCCATAGCTGACTAAAAAATTTTTGTGAAGATATTTTGCCCCACATCGCGATCTACTGAATATTGTATGGTTCCTGCGGTCCCCAACACAGACTTTTCTGGCATGTGGAGTCACGGAACCATTTGCAGTCCTTGTCTACTTTACATGTGGGATACATGGGGTTCCAAACACCGATGTCTTTCCTAAAGTCATATACTAAAGTAATTGACCCTAGTTCTTGTGAGAAAAACGAACCTGTCAAATAAGCACATCAGACGAAAACGCAAAAATCTTCCCTCCACTTTGTTATCGTACGCGCAACCCATGAACAGCACAAAAGGGTACATTAACTGTAAAAATTCGACGTGACCGTAGTTTTGGGACAAAAAACGAGTTTAGGAGCTGTAGCATTACCGTTGATGGTCCTGGAGAATCGCTTTGTTTCCATTGGGTGGCTGCCTCGACTAGGTAAGAGGTAAGATTGCGTTTTCCTTTTTCTTCGGGTTTGCTTCAAAATGAAAAGAGTTGAAAATTTGTTCGCACCCACATAACTATTGACGACAAAATACCTTTTATACTGAAGCCAATTGTACCCCTCAGGACGCTTGCCAGATTGGAGTGCAAAGAAAGCTTTCTTCTCTAGATCGCAACTATATCTCTTAAATACACTTTCTGTTGCAATATACATCAATTTGGACCGAAAGAAAAAGCCTCGGACTTACCATCGCGTACATTAGCCTTGGTCCTTTCCTGTATAGGACAGTTGGGAACACATCTTTGCCTATGGCTAATTGACGACGTAGATGGTTGACGGAAAGGTACAACCCCATCCTAACTAACCATTGTTCAGGAGCGAAATTGGGACTCAAGCATCGTTTAGGAGGGGCTGAATTGAGTCCTGTTGAAGCTTCCTGTAGAGATCATTGCAGATTTTCATTTTACCACTTACAAATTCCAGTCACTACTCCTATGTTACCCGTCTGCGTTGCGCATGGAACAATTAGAAATGCAAGCTGAAAAGTTCTTGTTGCTATTTAGTTAGCTATAGCTACATTTGGGCGCTCTGGAGCGCCCAAATGCGCCGTTTCGGTGTCCACGCCTGGTGACCCGGGAGAGGTCAACCACAGTTGATTTGCTTCCGTGCCCAACAGGGGGGGGGGGGGGGTAGCTCCTTCGAGCCACTCCGTGAGGCCCCCTACTCTTAGCTTGGGACGCTAGGAAAAGACGCGCCGCATATTTATAGGCGGCTAGGAGGGGGTGGAGAAGTAGTTGAACAATGCATTTCTAACCATAGAATGTCGTGAAGTTGAACAATCTTGCCGGCATTTTGGAGGAGGGGCTGAGCGAAATTCATATATGAACCTCAAGCGTGAATTACTACAATTTTTCCTTTTATCACTTACAAATTCCAATCACTGGTGCCATTGAACCAGTCTGAGATGCACATGGAACAACTAGAAATGCAAGCTGAAAAATTTAAATTCTTTACTTATTAGTTTAAGTTATTCGCAGGCCCTGAGGTTGAGTTAGAGGGAACGGATGAACTAGGCATCCATTTGAAGCCAGAAGTGAAAAATATTAACTTACGCCTACGAGTATAGGAAGCATTGGAGACGGTGGATGTGAGAGGAAGTCATCGCTGGTCTTTTATACATAGGAGTGCCCTTCTGACAATAGCCAACTGCACTTTACTAATGACTAATATTGCCTCAATATAATTTCGAATAAGCAATTTCAACATATAAAGTCGAAAAGGAAGCATTGGAGACGGTGGATGTGAGAGGAAGTCATCGCTGGTCTTTTATACATAGGAGTGCCCTTCTGACAATAGCCAACTGCACTTTACAGACTAATATTGCCTCAATATAATTTCGAATAAGCAATTTCAACATATAAAGTCGAAAACATTTTTGCAGGATCCGCCGAAGCGGAAGTGTTTGCGCATAGAATACAAAAATCTCGGTGAATACGAATACGATTAAAGAGCTACCTATAGCGCTTGTGTCACTTCTCCCAGAAATCGGTTAGCAGCTCAGATCACCTATGGATTCGATTATTTGAATAATGCGCGAAATTCAGCAGTTTTTGAAGAGGGCTGTGTAGGATGTCGAAAAATCGAAAAGTTTAAAAAGATCTACCGTATGTTATAGAATGGTTATAAGCGTCAAAATAATGATTGAAAGAGAATAAGGGGCTAATACCGCTGTTGTTCGAAGGTCGAATGAGTGGTCAGCCCCACTGAGAGGTAGGCAGTTATCATTTTCAAAGATAAAGGCGCTTTGTGAAGGGAAAGCCGTTCCAACGAGGGCTATCCCCAAAAGGAGGCATGTACGTTGAGAGAATGAATGAATAACGTTGAGAAAATGCTTCGCCAGAAATGATCGCACCTCTCTGCTTTCAAAAACTAAAAGAAATACAGACAGTGCCTCTGCCTACTTGAACAGGAACAGACAAGCCGTGGCTACATCGACTGGTGGTCACTTGATCACACTTCGAACACCGTCAGAACTAGCGCCTTATTTCTTTTCAGTGACTAGCGTGATGGTAATAACGGTGTTTGTAAGCATTTTTCAATAGATGGATAATCCTTTTGGCATCCCAAGTGGAAATCTTGCGAAACCGGCTTCGAAACCCACTGAGAACTATTGAAATTCTCTGATACCTCCACATGACCGAATCGATGTTCACCTGGGCGGGCTCGCTGGCATATAGAAGACCTGGCACCAATGCCACGGGTAAGTGGCACCTACCTTTGTTGCGCTTTGACTTTCACTTTTTTCTTCCATTTTTTCATTATTATCCATGCGTTTTTTCTTCTCGCTCATTGTCGTCATCCTTTTTCTCCTTTAGTGGTCTTGATAAATGGTAGGCACTTTTGATAGTTGGACATAGTGATAAAATGTCCGTGGTGAGAGAAGGAGCTATAAAGCTTTAAAGAGGAAAGTGAGAATAATATTCTTTCGTATTTAATTGACGGTGACTGTTTTTCCATTGATCGTGTTATGCTCAACAACACCTTTCTCTCTATCGTATTTCATTCTATTTGCCATCCTTTCAATATGTCTTCGTGTTCCCCTGAAAATAGTTCAAGAAATATTGTTCAACAAAACAAGGTTGTGATGCGGAACTTTTATTGAGAAGACAATTTTATTTGGCAAATCGAGACAATTAATAAGACATCTACGTTTCAGAGATACAACTGTCTCGAAGGCGAAGCTGTTATAAGTGAAGCCTATAAGTCTACGAGTAATGTATACATCTCTACCTCTATCTCAGGGAATGACACGCTACAGCACTCTCAAAAAAAGTAATTAGGGCTGGTTGATGAAAACTGTGAGCACATCTTGGCATCATACGTAATCTACTAGACAGTAAACTATCTCTGCGGTGCCCAGCACAGGCTGTCCTTGCATTCGGTCCTTTTGAATCGTTTGCAGTCCTTGTTTTCCTTGCATGGTCCAGGACCCTCTTCGAAAAACCCGAATGTTTTCCTGAAATCATATTTTTACATGTTTATCAGTGTAAAAATATTTATATTTAATCAGTTTATCAGTGGCTTCCGTCAAGCAATTGATCCTTATATTCACAGGAGTGATTTCTCCTCAATAGCCTAGCCAATCCTATCCACGTTAAGCGCTTGGGTCGTCATTTTGTGACTACTTTATCTTATCTATGGGATCGTTTTCTATAAACTTAGCGACTAAGAGTTGTGCCTAGTAATATTTAGAACCACATTTTATCAGCTTATCGATGAAAACTACGGCATCGCCTCCTTCTAGTTTCTTCTTACTACTAGAGTATTACTTCTTTTAATTTGTTTGGTTTAGTTTGGTTAGACTTACTTGATCTAGATTTCTGGTTATTTTCTATTTTTCTAGAGCCTGGTTTCAGTTTTCTACTAGGCGCTCTTCAAGTGCTAGCCCCCTGTGGGACCCGAACTAAATAGACCAAAAATCGAACTTCTCAAATACGCAAGCCAGTCGAAGACGTTTTGATCCTCCCTCGTCCGTGTAGGAGTGTGCGCAAGCAAAGAATAGCACGTACGGGAACATTAACTGTAAAAAAATTCAATCTGATCATAACTGTAACATGGTTCATGAATTATGCAGCGAAAAATTTACCGTTGATTGCGGTTCGCCACGATTTGTTATCCAATAGTTCAAAGCAGTGAGTAAGTTAGTAGTCAGGTCGAACCCGGAGTTGACGATTCTAAGCGAGGAGAGTTTATAGGGATTGCCATCGCTATTAAGATCTATTCTTCGTTGTTCAAGCAAACTACTCCTACTCGTACTTCTACTTGTTATTGTCTCAGGCATGTGATATTGCTTTGTTCTTAGCGTGATCTTGTAATCTGTTGCTTACAACCAATCACATCAGAAACTATGGTAGGTTCATCTGCCATTCTTTCTATCTGCTCCAAATCCGTCTCGTGATTACGCTTAGGTCTCGTGATTATCACTTGTAATCCACAATCATACTCGATACTCATTAATATTGATACTCATCATATATTTCGCTCTAATCATGCGAAACTCGTGGTTGACCATCCACCACCAACCGTGACCTAGTGCCAAATGCTCGCTCCACGAATGCGAACAACTCGTCCGCTCACAGACGGTCACAATAAATCCGTTACCCTCTTTGTTGTTGAGCGAAATTGTCAAAACAGAGGTTTTGCCGTAGAGTATCGGAGGCGAACTAACTACCAGTTAGGTAAGAAAGCAATGACCAGTAACTATTTGGTGTGGGACATAAGCAAAGTCAACTAAACAACGGCCGTGATAAGCTCTGAGAGCGGTTGTTGTTCGCATCCATCAATTGGCAATGGGCCGAGCATTTGGCAATAGGTCACGGTTAGTGGTGGATGGTCAACCGCGAGTTCATGCCAAATATATGTATAAAGTTCAGCTACCCAAGTTTGAGCTTGAGTTTGGGCTAGAGTTCAAATTCCGAAGTTCCGAAGAAACGAAGACGCTCTTACCTGTCGGATTTGACTATGACGTAATCGGAATCACTCACTCGAGTATCACCAGTGTTGATTGCATAGATAGCTCTTTGCTCAAGTCGGCAGTCGTATCTCTTAATTATTACCTTTTACACATTTTATTGAAGTATATCGATTTAGACTAAGAGACAAAAGTTGAACTTACCATCCCGTACATTGGTCTTGGTCCCTTTTTGTCTGTGACGTTTGGAAACATATCGACACCTTTGGCAAACTCTCGGCGTAGATTGTTGAAAAAGTTGAACGTAGCGTTCCTAACCAGTGGTTGTTGTGAAGTTGGGTTTTCTTTCACACAATGTTGAGGAGGAGCTGAACTGTGTCTCATTACAACTTAATCTATACATACATATAAATGTCTTCCATATTTTTTAGATCACTTACGAATTCCGAGAATCGGTCCCAATAGAATCCTTTGCGATGCGCATGGAACAACTAGGAATGCGAGCTGGAAAATTTCTTTTCGCCTACTCGACGGTGACTTTTATTTGTCAGTTCTCGTTAATAGGCTTAAGCGTTATATTCATGCGGTTCTATTTCTATTCAATTTCTAATTTAGAGAACTGGCTGAGATGTATAGAATTGAATTAGAGGAAAGAATAGACGATATTTTTTTGCACTCTAAAATGAGAAAAACTTACGCTGACGACTGTAAGAAGCATTGTGAACGGTGGATATCAGAAGTAGCCATGGCTGGCCTTTTATAGGAGTTTTCTTGGAATAACCTTTTATGGATCTCACAGTTCATTCGTACATACAAGGCATTACCTCTGCCAAAAAGCTGTTTTGTTTTCGGTATATGTGACCATATCGCCCTTCAGACAATAGCCAAGTGCACTATAGAGACTAATGTTGGCTTATTTTTCAAATAATTCAAAGGGCAATGGTCGAAAATACATCACCAGAGACCGTTGATCCTTTCCAAGTGTTGAAATTTGTTTCTGATCCCCATTGGCGCAGTTAAAGTGCCATGACCTTGAAAATTTTCAAAAGTATGGAGCACAGTAAAGTTTCAGAAGAAAGTGACCTGTAGTCAATATTAGTACAGAGAGATCTCGGTGAAGCCGGATATGAATATGAAAGAGAAGATAGCGAATATTTTGTGAGAAAGAGAAGCGATGGGCAGACTTCTCACCAGAACAGGAGGGTGACTCCCCGGGTAGAAATTGGTTTTGTTTTATTAATTAAATTATTTATATATTCAGATATTTTATTTCACATTTACGTAACGTACTGCTGTTCCATTAATCGTTTATAGTGTTGTATTCAACTATAATTCTTTTCCCTTAATCAGATTTCGTTCTATTTGTCGCATTTTTCTGCGCCTCTTATGACGGTTCGGAAAATATCAATGTGTACTCATTTTTCCTGACATTCCACTCTCCACTAATAGATCAGGATGTCTCTTACAAAAAAAGGTTTGATGCGGAATTTTTATTGTGAAGAAAAGTTTACGTGAAAATTTGTGGAGATAAGCGATAAGATTTCATGTTTTGAAGAAATATGCAGCTAGGAAGAACCTGTGTGAATAGCGAAGTTTTCAGCAGCGAAATGTGTAAAAGTCGACAGAAAACGTGTTTCTGTTTGATGGATGACGGGATGAAGAAACGTGTGAGCACATTTTGGCTTCACATGCAATCTACTGGAGAGTAAATGATCTTTCCGGTGCCCAGCATAGACTGTTCTTGCATTCAGAATTGATGTACCGTTTGCAGTCGTCGTTCTTTTTGCATGGTTCAGGACCATCGTTGAAAAACCCGAAGGTTTGCCTGAAATCATGTTCTATGCCTTCGCCACTTTATTTGCAGTTTGGCGATCATATCATGGCGATCATATCTTTTTAACTTCTTCACTTTCAACTACTCTTCTTTTTTTCGGAATATGAGTAACTAGGACTGGTGGGTGGTCCCCTAAACTTGTTCATCCAACCCTATAGTGCTTCAGTGAACACCAACTCGAACGGTATGTCTAAGAAGTCTGGGCTCATGATAAATATTTTTGAGAAATTGACATACTATTGGCCCTCGAACTTGGAACTCTTCAGCTCCTTTCTACAATTGCTTCACACTGTTCTTCGACACCTCTTCCTCTCACAAGGGAGGTCAGTGGACTTCCCCCAAAGATTCCAATCGAGACCTATATGGTTTTGTAGAGCATCGAATGGAGATTGCAACGGTGGAGTTTGTTTTTGCTAAAAGGCAGTGGGCGGTCCAAAAAAGGCGAAAAAGGTGGCTCAGTCGGTAGCATGTAGTGCTCACAAGGGGATCGGACCGTTTGTCGGGCATTCCTTTCGCCTCCATACACTTTATACCAAATTAGACTCCTTTTGCAATTTTGTAGCAGTTGTGGGATAGAATCGCGTTCGGGAGAGGTATGACCAACAGAGTACGCACAAGGAACTATATCTACTAGCACTTATGTATGTGACCCATAGCTATCGTGAACAACTCAAATCGATTCAAAATTTAAAAACAGATGTCAGATTTGTGATCAGCGCCCCGAATACCCCCCGTAGACAAAGTTTGGGCCAAATCGGCGATCTCGACCCAACCACCCTACTTTGTTATTACGGACCTAGCAAGCGCACGTCAGACACAACGGGAAAAGCTGATGCTAGACTTGTGAATTGTGGATTTCTCAGCAGCTAGGAAATCTTTTTTTTGATGAATGGTTGGGTCGAAATCGCCGATTTAGCCCAAACTTTGTCTACGGGGGTTATTCGGGCGCTGATCACGAATCTGACATTTGTTTCTGAATTTTGGATCGATTTGGGTTAGTTACGGTAAGTATGGGTCAGGTAAATAAGTGCTAGTAGATTTAGTCCCTTGTGCGTACTCTGTTGGCCATACTCGTTCCAAACGCGATTCTAACCCGCAGCTGCTACAAAATTGCAAAAGGAACGTAATTTGGTATGTAGCGCATGAAGGCAAAAGAAAAGCGGAGCAGAGGGACCGGTTCCTCAACCATCAGATTGCGAGTCCTACATGCTAACCACTGAGCCACTGGAGTGCTATCTCCGGAGTTTAACACCTGGAACCGCTCTCGCCACTAGTTTCTCGCCACTAGTTGATGGTCAAGATTTTTCGCCTTTTTTGAACCGCCCATTGCCATTTAGCAAAAACGAACTATACCGTTGTAATCGCCATTCGAAACTCTACAGAACCGTATAGGTTTCGATTGGAATCTTTTTGGGAAGTTCACTGACCTCCCTCGTCAGTGTTACAGCAAAAATTGTTTTCTATCATCCTCTGATATGCATTTCCTTAGCTTATCGATAAGATCTACGGCTTCTATCCTTGTAACTTTCGGTCGCTGGCGCGTTGTTGAAAATTAATAACTAGAAAATAGAGAAAATGCTCAAACTTGTCAAATACGCAGGTCAGCTTAAAACGAGGTGATCCGCTATTTGCATCGTAAGAGTGTGCGCAGCCAAAGAACGGTACATACGGGTACATTATCTGTAAAAAAAACTCGTTCCGGTCGTATTACTGCGAGGCGGATTATCTCTCTTGGAGCAGTAAAGTTACCGTCGATTGTGCTTCACCATGATTTTCTTTCCAATGGCTGAGTGCAGTGAGTAAGTGAACGATCATTTCGAACCCGGAGTCGACGCTTCTAAGCTAGGAGAGTATAAATTCTTTTATTAAGAGGAAAGGAGGACACCCGTACCTGTCATAATTTAGCACAACGTAGTTATCTATCCTGTATAGTGATTTTCCGAGTGCATCAAAGGCTTTCTGCTCTAATGCGCAATCATATCTCTAAAATAGGTACCCTGTACATTTTCATTGGCAATACATCAATTTGAACCGAATGAAAGAACATCACACTTACCATCGCGTACATCAGCCTTTCTCCTTTTTTGTACTTGATATTTGGAAACATATCTTCACCTTCAGCAAATCTACGGCGTAGATTGTTGAAATATTTGAACAACGCATCTCTAACTACGGAATGTTTGTGAGTTGAGTCGTCTTGCCGACATCGAGGAGGAGGAGCTGAATAGGGTTTCATTGAAACTTATCATATTAATCATTACATACGATCGCTTACAAATTCCAATAATTGGTCCCATAAGACCAGCCTGCGATGAGCATGGAACGATTAGGAACGCAAGCTGAAAAATTCCATCTATGACATCCGTTATTTATTTGCTTTCCGTGCTAAACGGTAGAGGCTACCCTTCTCTTCATCAGTTCTTGTTTAATGGATGGAGCGCTGTACTTATGCGACTCTGTTCCGAGTAAATTTCATAAAACAAGAATTGTGTGCGGCTTGCAAGGTTGAATACAAGGAAAAGATTGGGCTAGGCCTCCAGTAGAACCTTGAAATGAGGAGGACTTACGCTAGAAATAAACAGTAGCATTGTAAACGGCGGATGTAGAAGGATACCATAGCTGGCCTTTATAGAAATTCTCTGCCTATCGTTTCCTACGGGTTTCAGCTTTTTTCTGCCATAAAAATAGCATTCCCTCTACTGAGCAGCTAATTTGTTCTCGTATGTGTGGCCACATTTCCCTTGTGACAATAGCCAAATGCACTTTACAGACTAGTATGGGCTTCGAAATGATTCTAATTAAACAGTTTCGAGCATAACAATCGAAAAATTTTGCAAAGTCCGCCGATTCTTTCCAAGTAGTTGGGTTTTTCTCATACTTGTTGGCACAGTTAAACTACCATTGAGGCGTTGAGAATCTTCAAAAATTTTGAGCACAACAGGACCCGGTACTCCTTTCGGCAGGTGAGCAGACGGGAAATCCGCAAACAAAATCCATATTTGTCCAGGGGGTCGTCCAACTGTTCCGAGATAATGCCACCCATCGCTATCAAGAAAGTACAAGCTGTAGTGTTGCCTACTCAAACAGAAACCGGCGATCCATCTCGTCTAGTCATTTGACAGCTCTACAAACACAAGTCGTTCTATGGCTTTTCTCTTGCTTAAATCTGGGCTCAAACGTTCTGTTGCGGCTTCAAAACAAAATGAGAGGCCTTGGTTATTGAGCGGGATTTTAGTAAGAAAGTCGTTGAAAAACTATTTGCATGCTATCAGATCGCTGGCTTCGCTGGCTAAGTGTTGTGCGTAACCATGTTGCGTACATTACTGAGCATCGATTTGTTGTTCTTAAGCGAGAAATAAAGAAAGTCAGATTTGGTATTCACTCAAACTTTTGAGTCCCCGCAATAACTACAATAGTACAACCATTTTCTTCCTTTCCTTCCGGAACCTCGTGTTGGTACATTCGCCCGCCATTTCCACACTGCCCTTGCTACACTGTATCTCTATCATCGTCAAGATCTACGCACTCTCTGTACTAACATTGTTTGGATACTAAACGGAAGAGATCGACGTTTCGAAGGCTTCTTCGTAATACAGATGGCCAATCGATGTTAAAAAAGGAAGTGCAAACTGTAGTGTTGTCTATTCAAACAAATGCAGGTTTTTCACCGCATTTAGACATCTGACCGCTTGCCACACACAGGCCGTTCTATGATTACTCCCTTGCCTAATTCTGGGCTGAAGGACACTATAGGCCCCTGCAGACTCGACGACGCGACGACGAGCATTCTCGTCCAACGCGGTGCCGTCGTGCAATGCAGTGTGTTGAGTGTGGAGTACACGGCACCGCTTGGACGAGAATACTCGTCGTCGCGTGTTTTGCTCAAGTGCACTTATAACAGGGAATTCGACGCGCAAACTGCTCGTCGTCGAGTCTGCGGGGGCCTTATCGCGGCACCGGAACAAAACACGGACGCTGAAGCCATCCTTCGTTTTTGGAATTCCGTAGGAAAATCGTTAAAATTCTCATGGCGCGCTACCGGATCGCTGGCAAAGGGTTGTTCCTAACTATGTTGCGTACATTTCTGAGCATTGATTTGCTTTTCTTGGGTGAGAAAAAGAGGAAGTCAGAGTCGGAACGTGCTCAAGCTTTTGAGTCTCCGCAAAAGCTACGATGGTACGACCATTTTCTCCCAATCCTTCCCAAACCTCGTGTTAGTACCTTCGCCCTTGATACACTGTATCTGTCTTGTCTTTCTTGTGATGCTGTGTCATTCACTTGCCTTTCATTTCATACCCTTGCCCTCATATCATCATCATCCACCCCTCACCCACGATAACACTCTTTCTGTAGTGGTAGGTCGTTTCTCTAATGCCATCATAATCAGCCATATGCCATCCACTTTCTCTTTGGTAGAATGTTCTGCCAGTCCTACTTTGGTGGGCTTCACCAAAGGATAATTCTTCCACTTCTTCTGTGACAAGTATCTATTGCTACTTGTACGTCAGAATATCCACACTATCACAGTAATCATCCTATTCATACACATATTTGTGGACGTACCACGTAAACAATCACATTGGGCTACATGGGAGACCCAATGAGTAAGTGCATCACACGGCACCGCACCTGAGTGGAGCTACAGATTAGATTCCTAAGTGCTCACTCGCAATATGCCGCTGGGTCGTGCCTAGGGAGTCGTCTCGAGCGACACTTATGTTGTGCTCACTCTAACCTAAGGACTCCCTGTGGTTAACTACTGCTTTCCCTACAACTGGTTGTGTGTCCACAACACTGGGGCGGGACCCGTTGATCGATAGCAAATAACAGTAATACTTACATACATGTCAACGACCGCGTATTACAATTTGTGATTGCACTCACATTATCGACTAGCATGGTTATTAAGGAACTATTAACTGTCCTACTATATAATAAGTGGAACTCAGGCGAGGTTGTCATGGTTGCTCATATGGGTCCCGTCGCGATCGTCCGTTACCGTACTCCCAGAACGTATTTCATCAGTCCCTCGCCGTCTTTTACTGTATGCTTTTAATCTTCGTTTTTCTTTTTAATGTTTTTAGTGACATTGTTTTTAATGTCACTGCTTTTCGTTCGCAGTCTCAGCGAAGCCCCCTTTAAAGCCGTTTGGCGACCATCAGGCCGCTGAATGGCTGGTATTCAATAGATGGAGTAGTCCTACTATACATTCAGCAAATGGAGTAGTAGCGAGTTGAAATCGAGAGGTTTGGTTGTATATATACAACAACCTTGGGGCATAGATAGGCCGTTTCAGGTTAGCTAGTATTAGGATTAATTTGAGTTTTCTATCGCTGGCGAGTTCCGTGATCGAACAACACCACATCACATACTACATGCGACAATTGCATGGGTGCGAATAACTATTCTCTCTCTATATTCTATGTATAAATGTGCTCTCTCTCTGAGCTACTCAAGCTCCTCTCTGACCTCCTTCATCTCTGCCCATGGCAAGCTTTCTCTAGAACACTACGAATTCTCTTACAAAACAATAGTTACGATGTGAAACGTTTTATTGTGGAGAAAATAAAACGTGGGAAATTCTGAAAGTAAGCGAAAACCATTTCCATAGCTGACTAAAAAAAGTTGTGAAGATATTTTGCTTCACATGGTATCTATTGAATATTGTATGATTCCTGCGGTCCCCAACACAGACTGTCCTGGCATGTGGAATCACTGAACCATTTGCAGTCGCTGTTTTGTTTACATGGGGGAGTCAGGGTTTCCGTTTTCGGAACATCGACGGCTCTCCTAAAGTCATATACTGAAGTTTTTGATCCTAGTTCTTGTGAGAAAAACGAACTTGTCAAATAAACAGAGGAGATGGAAACGCGCTAATTCTCCCTCCGCTTTGTAGTTGTACGCGCAACCCATGAACAGCACATAAGCGTACATTAACTGTAAAAAATCGACATGACCATAATTTTGGGACGATATACGAGTTCAGAAGTTTTAGCTTTACCACTGATGGTCCTAAACTATGCTCTCCTTTCCATTGGGTGGCTGCCTCGAGTAGGTAAGAGGTAAGATTGCGTTTTTCTCCGGGTTCGCTTGAAAGTGAAGAGGGTTGAAATTTCTTCACACCTACATAAGTAAGCAAAATACCTGTCATACATAAGCGAAGCGTACCCATCAGGACGTTTACTAGTGATTAGTGCAAGGAAAGCTTTCTTCTCTAGGTCACAACTGTATCTCTAAAATACACTTTCTATTGCAATATAAATCAACTTAGACCGAAAGAAAAAGCATCGGACTTACCACCGCATACATTAGCCTTGGCCCTTTCAGGTGTAGGATCTGTGGGAACACATCTTCGCCCAGGGCAAATTGACGACGTAGATGATTGACGGAATGATACAACGCTAGCCTAACTACGGGTTGTTGAGGAGCGACATTTGAGCTCACACATTGTTTAGGAGGGGCTGAATTGAGTCGTTTTAAACCTTCCTGTAGAGATCATTGCAGATTTTCCTTTTACCACTTACAAATTCCAGTCACTACTCCTATGTTACCCGTCTGCGGTGCGCATGGAACAATTAGAAAAGCGAGCTGAAAATTCCTGTTACTATTTAGTTAGCTACAGTACCGGACGCGCCGCAACGATAAAGCGGCGGTACCGGTGCTCCGGAGAGACGAAATGCGCCGTTCGGTGTCCACGCGTGGTGACCCGGGAGGAGTCAACCACAGTTCATTCCCATCCCACGCCTAACGGGGGCTCCTCGGGGTAGCTCCGCCGAGCCACCCCGTTGGGCCCTCTGCTCTTAGCTTGGGACGCTATGAAAAGACGCGCCGTATATTCATAGGCGGCGAGGAGAGGGCGGAGCCAAGTCGGTGGTGAGCCACCAAGCGAGGGACGGACGGAGGCGGCAACGGGATCCGAAAATCGAGTGGTCAAGAAAATCGACTAAAAACAAGTTTCACGAATTTGGAAAAAGTGCATGTGATGGGATGGAGCTCAAGCTGCTGAGCTGGAGTATATACCTATTTTTGTTAATAATCCAATTTTAAAGTAGTTATTCAAAAACGGCGGGTTCCGGCGCCCCGAGGCGCCGCTTGCGGCGTTTTATCGTTGCGGCGCGTCCGGTTGTAGTTTTTTTTTGTTTCTCGAATTGAAGACTCCATAGAGACGACCTAGATGCGGATGTGTTCTATTCATGAGTTTTCGTCTGCAGGTCTGAGCGTTATAATTGTACGGTTCTAGTTCGATTTGATTTCTAATCAAGAGATTTGAGTGGAATGTATAGGGGACGCATTGGGACTCAAAAATGAGGAAAACTTACGCTGATCACCGTAAGAAGCATTGTAAACGATGGATGTCAGAGGTAGTCATGACTGGCCTTTTATACGAATTCTCTGGCTACCGTTTCCTACAGCTTTCACCTTTTTCTGCAGGACCTAAAAATAGCACTCCCTCAGCTGAACAGCTGTTTTGTACCCATATGCATGACCACATTGCGCTTCTGACAATATCCAAGTGCATTTTACAATTCTGATTCTTTCCTTATCTTTGAATTTGCTTTTCATACTTGCCGACATATGTAGTTAATGTGCCATGGAATTGAGAATATTCGAAAATTCAGAGCAATTCACGGTCTCCAAAGTGGCTTACCCTATAGTCCTTTCGCCGGCATGTTTGAGACGACGGAAATTCCGCCAACAAAGCCCATATTTGTCCGGGGAATCATCCTCCCGTCCCAATGAAATTGCCGTCCATCGCTACTATTCACGTGAAATATTCTTCGTCTTCTCGTTCATCTTCATCTCCATCCTCCTCAAGATCTGTGTAGTCTCTGTACTAACATCACTCGGTTAAGGTAAAGGTAAAAGTAAACGTGCCGGCGTTGATTAGTCCACGAAGGACGCGCCCCCGCATCCGTGTTCAATTTAGGACCGTAGAGGCCTGGTGAACGCGATTAGGCCTATACAATGACCTGCGGGGCCCAGCCTCTATACCAGGTCAGTGTCTTTACCTTCCCAGACAAGTCTGGCATTAGTATACCCCACCCCGGAGGGATGGAAGGCTTTGTTATCCCAGGCCGGGATCGATCGCTCGACTGTGCGGGTGACAGCAGCGCCTGTTACCACTGTACCACGCGTGCCCTCTAACATCAACATCACTCGCTTACTAATTGAAAATTGATGAGTGTCACCGCTTCTCAATTTCCATATTTTCTGCCATAGTGAAACACTAGTACCTTTGCCCTACGAACTCCTGTTTTACGCTCGGCTTTTTATCTCCTTGCTCATCGCATCCCATGTACGTAGTACCATAGAAAATGAGCCGTTTTTACAAGGCATTAACTGTAATGACTTTGTTGTCGAGACAGTTCCACGACATGGTGATTGGCAAAAAACTTAGCTTCTTGGAAAATAACTGGCCAAGCGCAAAAGTGTGGTTTACGAAAGATGTCATTGAAAAATCTGTGAGCGTATCTTGACACCAGATATGCATTACTGAACTGTGTATGGCTTATCAGGTCCGACACATATCTCCTGTGTGCACACGAACTGGATGAAGCGCTACTTAGGTACTGCGCTGCTAGGAATCCCCGACAATACTAAGTAGGTTTGGATTCCTTAGGTGCATTTTACTGGTCTTAGCCAGCCAGTCCCAACATTCTTTATTTTCTGTTTCATATTCATCTCCATCCTCATCAAGATCTATGTACCCTCTGTATTAACATTGTTTGATCACTAAACGAAATAGGTCGACGTTTCGAAGGCTTCTTCATAGTGCAGTTGGTCCATCTATGTTAACAAAGAAAGTACAAGCTGTAGTGTTGTCTATTCAAACAAATGCGGGTTATTCACCGCATTTAGACATCTGACCGCTCGCCACACACAGGCCGATCTATGATTTCTCCAGAGCCTAATTCTGGGCTGAAGGACACTATTGCGGCACCGCAACGAAATCCGACACAGGAGCCATCCTCCGTTGTTGGAATTCCGTAGGAAAATTGTTAAAATTTTCATGGCACGCTACCGGATCGCTGGCACAGGTTGTGCCTAACCATGTTCCGTGAATTACTGAACATTGATTTGTTTTTCTTGAGTGATAAATAAAGAAAGTCAGAGTCAAAATGCAGTCAAACTTTTGAGTCTCCCAATAGCTATAATAGTACAACCATTTTCCTACATTCCTTCCAGAACCTCGTGTGCTACACTCGCCCATCATTTCTACAGTGCCCTTACAACACTGTCCCTCCACCCTCATCAAGATCTATGTACCCTATGTATTAACATTGTTTGCTCATTAAACGACTTTAAACGAAAAAAAAAACGATGCTTCGAAGGCCTTTCCGTAATTCAGTTGGTCCGTCGATGTTAAAAAAGGAAGTACAAGCTGTAGTGTCGTCTATTCAAACAAATGCAGGTTATCCACCGCATTTAGTCATTTTACCGCTCGCCACACACAGGCCGTTCTATGATTTCTCCCTTGCCTAATTCTGGGCTGAAGGACACTATTGCGGCACCGGAACGGAATCCGAAGCTGAAGCCATCCTTCGTTTTTGGAATTCCGTAGGAAAATCGTTAAAATTCTCATGGCTCGCTACCGGATCGCTGGCAAAGGGTTGTGCCTAACCATGTTCCGTTCATTACCGAGCATTGATTTGTTTTTCTTGAGTGAGGATTAGAGAAAGTCAGAATCGGAATGCACTCAAACTTTTTAGTCTTCCCAGTAGCTACAATAGTACAACCATTTTCTTCCATTCCTTCCGGAACCTCGAGTTAGTTTCATACATTCGCATCTCATATCAATAGTGCCCTTGCTACACTGTATCTTTCATGTCTTTCTTGTAATGCTATGTCATTCCCTCCCCTTTCCTTTCATATCCTTGCCCTCATGTCATCATCATCCTCCACCCCTCATCCACGATAATGCTCTTTCTGTAGTGCTAGGTCGTTTCTCTAATGCCATCATGATCAGCAATATGCCATCCACCCTCTCTTTGGTAGAATGTTCTGTAACTCCCACCACATATCGTGAACACCGTCAACTATCAATCGCCAGAGCTTCAGAAGGTAAAGCACTCTTCGGGCATAGATAGGTCGTTTCAGGTTAGCTGGATTAGGATCAATTTGATTGTAGGAGTGTCAGATTTCTACCGCTTACCATATCCGGGATAGAGCGACACCACATACAGCGCGCGACAGTTACCTCGGTGCGAATAACGCTGAAATGAGTTTTCACCTTCGCATTCTTTCATCTTTGAGCGAACGTCGGACGATGGACTTGGGAGTTTCCAGGTGGACTGCATAACAATGAAATTGACCACGTTATCGTCAACCGAAGGTTTTGCCTGACCAATGTCGTTGTTGTTCCGAAATTCTTCACGGAATCCGACCACCGTCTCCTCCGTGCGAGCTTCCATCTCAAGAGAAAGCCATGAAGTTCAAGAAGAGAGGCCATAGAACACTCGTGAACTGGGACCTCTTTTCCTCGCTGGCTAGCTGCTGGAAGGATTCAGCCGAGGACAACATCGACGAGGAATACAACAGGTTCATTGCTCACATACGTGACTGCGCTCAAGAAGCCGAGAGCCCAACAATACCAGGAAGCGCCTTTCCCACGAAACTCTCGAGCCGATTCGCCAACGCGGAGTGGCAAGAACCGAAGGCAACTACCTGCGAACGTCCGAACTCGCAAAGTTGTGCAGAGAAGCGATAAAGGAAGACCTTAAAGAGAGAAGAGTAGCTGCGCTAGTTGATGCAGCTGAAGCGGACAAGAGCATACGCAACGCTAGTCGAGGCTTAGTCAACTATAAGACCAAGATGACAGCTCTCCTGCGCCCGGGTGGAACCCTCACGTCCTCCAGAAGGGCTATGGAAAAGGTCATCTACGATTTCTACTCGGATCTCTTCGATAGCCACGTCCATCTTCCCGAATACCCAATCCCGAACGATGGACATGTCATCCCTGCGGTCCTCCCTTCCGAGATTCGTCACGCGATTTCGTCGATGAAGAATCGCACAGCTCCCGGTCCCGACAGGATTGGCCCGAACATCTGAAGAACCTACCACCAGTCCTCATCAACACCCTGGCCAGGCTCTTCACACGATACCTGTCGGACTGCAAAGTACCAGCAATATGGAAAACTAGCAGGACTGTGTTGCTGTATAAGAAGGGAGATCCGCACGACATTGCCAACTATCGCCCTATCTGCCTGCTGTCTGTAGTCTACAAGTTATTCACACGTGTCATTCTGAATAGGATTGACCGAATGATAGACGAAGGACAGCCGTGCGAGCAAGCCGTGTTTCGAAGAGGGCTCAGCACAATCGATCATATCCACACCATTACCAGGCTCATTGAGGTATCCCGAGACGCCGTTATGCCTCACATTCATCGATCTCAAAAAGGCCTTGGACTCTGTCGAAACGGAAGCGGTGATTGAGGCTTTGTGCAAACAAGGCGTCTCCACTCAGTAAGTGATGATCCTCAGTGAGCTCTACAAAGGATTCACGACCGTGATCGCACCATTCTACAACAACGTTCGCATCAGCGTGAAGAGAGGTGTACGCCAAGGTGATACCATATCACCGAAGCTGTTCAACGCCTCTCTCGAGAACATCATGCGGACACTAGAATGGGACGACATGGGAGTGAAGATCGACGGCCGGCAGTTACGCCATCTTCGTTTTGCGGATGATATCGCACCCATAACACCATCTATCACCCAGGCAGAACGCATGCTGGCCGACTTCGATCATGCGTGTGGAAAGATCGGCTTGCAGCTGAACTTGACGAAGACGATGGTCATGAAGAATGGATACGTTTCTGATGCCCCATTCTGGCTCAACGGAACGAATATCTCTGAATGCTCCAGCTATGTGTACTCGAGTCGGTAAGTCAACATGACCAGCGACTTGAGTCCAGAGCTGGGCAGGAGGAAGCGAGCGGCTTGGGGCGCATTCAAGACTGTTGAAGAAGTAGTGAGGAAGACGAAGAACGCCCGATTCTGCGCCCATCTCTCCGACTCTACGGTTCTTCCTGCGTTAACGTACGCTTCAGAATCCTGGGCGTTACGCAAGCAGGATGAACACGCGATTCGCGTCGCGCAACGAAGTATAGAGAGAAGGATGCTCGGAGTGACTCGCTTCATTCAGGCGAGAGACGGCATATGGAGCTCCGAGCTACGTCGACAGTCGAAGATCAGAGACGCAGTCGCATGGGCCAAGTTGTCGAAGATCAGATGGGCCGGACACGTAATGTGATTTCGTGACGACCGTTGGACGAGAGCCGTTACTGACTGGATTCCACGGGACGTCAGAAGAACACCAGGTCGCCTACCTTTGCGCTGGTCGGACTTCTTCGTCAAATCTCTACCATGGCACGCGGCAAGGACGAATGGAGACGTTACTGGCGCCCGCTCGAGCAAATCGATGATCAACAGGACGACAGGTTATATAGGTGATGAGCGAACGCACATTTGGAGACAATCTTCTTCATTTTGGCATAATATAGTGAGTACTCAACTACATAATAAAAGTCCAAATCGTGCCCAGCACAGATTATAGCGGCATGTGGAGTTGGCGAATCGTTCACAGTCGGTATGATTTTGGCACGAATGCAGGCGCTCGTATGTTTTCTCGGCGGAATCTCTGCAGACATCTCCATCAGCTTCGTGCGAAATTCTATGTATCTCTGCAGTCTCACATCCTGGATACGCAGAGCAGTTTCACCAGTGTATTCTTCTAGAAGTGTGCGCAAACGAAGCGATTGCCGCGCCGCACTGCCGTCGACTCTGAATGGGCCTTGAAACGACGGCAGCGGCGCTTTTTTGTGCAGAAAGGTGCCGTTTTTGGGGTCCATGCGCGGTGATCTGGACAGAGTCTACCGCAATTCATTCACGCCGCATGTCCAACGGGGTTTCCCCATGGTAGGTCAGCCGAATGCGGAGCCTCGTCAAGCAGTGAGTCACTACAGGGTGGCAGATAAATATTTGCGCCTACATCTCAGGTACTATCGTTTTGCTTTTCCAACATTTTAAATACTTTTAAACTTGATTAATATGCTAACAGTACATGCAATCGACCTGCAAAAGGTGTCAAAGTGACCGCTTTCTGAATCCACATAGGTCTGTTGTCTTTTGACGGAACATACGATGCGACGGAGGTAGTCCTCATCCACGTGGTCCCACGCTGGACAACTTCCTTCAATCCGGCAATTGTACGAATCTTTCGTTTTTGTGTCTAGTCCTCTAAATAGCTCTACACAAACAAATCAAGAGGATTCAAATCTGGGCTCTTGGACGGCCACTGATTCTTTGTGAGGTATCCGCCGGAATTCGCGTCGAGGACGAACATCGTCGGTTTAGCTCCGTGAGCAGGTCATATTTTCTTGTGTTCACTGTGCAGGGTCGTCCGTACTGTTTGATCACGTACTGAACAGTCCTGAGCGAGTCCCAAAAAATGTACCCACTGTTTGAAATGTCATAACTTTGGCGAATGTCAACCAATCGAAACGAGTCATAGCTTGTATGAAAGCTAATAAAAAAGAAAATTCTCTGGTATGTGTTTGGTGAGGATTGCACTTGACCGAGGCTTCGGATTTTAGATCTGAATGATAGTGCATGGGTTATATGCTTGCTCTACTTTGGTCGTAAACAGGTGATATCGCTGCTGTGAGTTACTTCTGGGGCAGTAAACAGATCGACTTGCCGCAGCTTTCAATTAAGCATCGAATAACATCAATATCGATCAATAATTGTAACTTCTGTTTGAGAAGCTAAAACTCTCCCAACAGTGATGCAATCATGAAAAAAGAATTTAGAGGAATGAAAAATGTATCAACCATAGAGATTGCGACATGCACCTGTCCGAATCGTGGGATTCAAGACCTGACTGAAAGTTCACGGATAACATGCCTGTTCTACTTTGGTCGCCAACAGGTGATATCGCTGATACGTTTTTCTTCTGATGCAGTAAGCATAATAACATCAAAACGTAACATGTTTAACGGTCACTTCAAGATGCACTTGCACAATACTGCTTACTCTGTTCAAAATCTTAGGACTCTTGTAATGCACATGTAATAGCGACTGTTATGTTGTTAAACTTGTCTTGTTTTGATATTTTTATGTTGAGTACATCAAGAGAAATGCGTATCAGCCATATCACCCGTTGGCGACCAAAGTAGAACAAGCATGTTATCCGTGAACTTCCAATCAGGTATAGTATCCGACGATTCGTACAGGTACATGGCGCAATCTTTATGATTCATACATCTTACATTCCTCTTAATTCTTTTCTTATGAGCATGCACATAACCCATGCACTATCAATTAGGTCTAAAATCCGAGGCCTCAGTCGAGTACGTGGCGCAATCCTCGTCAGATAGACCGGAAGATTTTCTTTTTCCTTAGCTTCCATCCAAGCTATGACTCGTTTCGATTGGTTGACATTCGTCAAAGTTATGACATTTCAAACAGTGGGTACATTTTTTGGGACACCCTGTATTCAGCTCCTTCGATGTCGTTGGTGCAGTTCCCTCCATTGAAAAGGTGACAGGACGGAACTGTAACAGCTTCATGACGACCGCTCGCAGGACGTGCTCTCTTGAGTGAGGACATGCTTTACAATCAACACCACGAGAAATTTGACTTGAAAATCGCGTTTGACAGGAATAAGCATGTTCTAAACAAGGCGAAAATATTTATCGGCCACCCTGTCGACGAGCAATCGAAGGGGCAAGGGACCAAAAATAGTAGTCAAAAAATCGCTTGTTCCCACGAATATGGAAAATTTGTATATCAAACAACAGAGCTTGAGCTGCTGAAACCAATTATATACACGTTACTATGAATAAACTTACTAGACACTTTTAAAGAAAATATGGGAGAGTCACGGTTTCTGCGCAGGATAGCGCCGCTGGCGCCGCTTTATCGTTTCGGCACGTGCGGTACGTGTTAGATGTGAGGGCGCTATATGGGTTGGAGGGTGCAGGGAGGTGGTCCGCAACTTTACGTCGACTTTAATGTGTTATCATTGTTATATCTGCCATTGTTAACGATCAACTCGGTCGGCTTTCACATGTTTGACATGTAAACTCTTCAGAACTGCTCACACTTTAACATGTTAACCAGCATAAAATCGACGCAATATTACGTACCACTTCCCTGCACCTCCAAGCCACATAGCACCGATATGAGAAGTACAAAGTTCTGCGCTCATTAGAACTATCTGCAGAATTATAAGGTCTCGGCCTTGTTCAGCGTCGAACTTTCCGGCCCGACTAGTAATCGGCTTGGCCAATGTGCTCGCAAAATGGAAAGAAAATTGCACAGCACATACTCTGGTAACTACCTAAGCTGGGCGTGGCTAGGAAGCCGATTCGATAGATACTAATCCTATAGTGCTCTCACTCTAGACCTTCCCTTAAATATCCTAATATTCCCGGATTGGTTGCGTATCCACCACAGTCTCCATTTCAGCAGCATTATAAAAGAAAACAACAATATTTCCCGTAATTTGTGGAGCAAAAAGCAGCTTTATTGTATACTTCAGTGCACAAAGTAGCTGCCGAGGGACGAAGCAATGAGCAAGCCGGCCGAACACAGAACGAGTTTTCGTTTCAGTGACTGTAAGCGCATTTTGGCGTCAGACGCAGAATATTAGACAATCATGACCTAGGTTGTGGTGCCCAGCACAATTTGGCACTACATGTGGAGTTGCAGTGCCACTTGCAGTCTTTGTCTCTTCGGCAAGGTTGAGTAAGGATTGTCGGAGAGACGTGATGATTTCGCCTGGAAAGATGATCTACACTTTCAAACGAGCTTCCCTTCACATAAACGTACTTGTCCATTAATTTAATTATTCAAATACTCAGTTATTTTGTTTCATATTTACGTACCTGACTACTGTTCCATTAGTCGTTTGTAGTGCCATATTCAACGATGGTTCCTTTCCCTTTATGAGATTCCGTTCTATCTGCCGTATCTTCTCTACGCTTCTTAAAGCGGCCCGGAAAATATCGACTTGTACTCATTTTTTCTGTTATTACACTTTCTACGAACAGTTCACGATTTCTTCTACAAAACAAGGTTTCGGTGTGAATCTTTTATTGTGAAGACAATTTCACGTGAAAATTTGTGCAGATAAGCGATAAGATTTCATGTTTTGCAGATAAATGTAGCTGGGAAGAAGCTGTGTGAATAACGAAATTTTCGGAAGCGAAATGAATAAAAGTCGACAGAGAACGCGT